>CM050171.1:70970694-71548194 GCA_027410445.1 Discoglossus pictus | reverse complement strand
ACTTTAAGAGAAGCTGGACTTAGCACCCCACAACCTAACATGGGGTAAGAACATGGCTGGACATATTTTGTACAGCAATGTATATATCATCAGCTACACCATGGACAAGCTCTGTCAGATTGTGTATTTATCCTAAAAGTTATTATTTACCATGTTGAACATTGACTAATATTGCTAAATATTACTAATATTCAGCAAGTTTTTTTTTATATTAATAGTATGGGGGGAAAATCCCATCTATGATTGATGATTTAATGAATTGATCCATTTAATGCCAAAAATAATAGACCTGTAAAATGATATGTTATTTGGTCTATATTACTACTAATTGTCTGTATCAACATCTAATATAGTTTTAAACTATATGGTTGTAAACAATATTTTAGTCTACAAAAAATACACAATTTTATTTGTACAAACTGATATTTGCCAAATTATTGGCAGTGCCAAATCTTGAATGCCACCATGGAAATGTTGATGTGTTTTTTTTTTTATATTGTGCATATGTAATATATTGTTGTTTGTAAAGTTTGAGTGAATCCATACCTCATTTTGTTTATAGACTTGTACATATCTTGTTTAAGGAAACATATTTAATTTTTTTTGATGATAAACCGATGGAATAAAACTAACGTTTAGTAAAAAGTTATCTTTTATTTCACTACTTATTTGTACAGGATTGTTATTAATATTAGTGATACCGTTATTATTTAGATGAGTTTATCATGCCAATGCATTAACAGGGAAGTAAATGAAAACTATAATTGCATTAATTAAGTTGTTACATCCTGTTTCTAAAGAACAACCAATAGATAAAGTCATCTTTATGTTTAGACCTGACTCAAAGTGTGTAATATTGATTATCCAGTACCATGATACACTGCCAGTCACTGACCTCTCTAGTCAATACAGGTTATCTTTATTCTGTGAAATGACTTGACTTCTGAGAATTGGCTTTCAAAATAAAAAAAGAAAACACAATTAATTTATATCCAGGACCAAACTTAACTTTAACTTTAACCCCATTGCTACCAGAACAGATATCACCACATTTTAAAGCAGCAAATTTTTAAATAGATTAGCAGAACACTCTTTTTGGTAGGTATATTGATAACTGGATTTCATATACTTATAAATCACTATTTAACATTTAAGATAACAGCATTTTTAATTTTTGCATAATTATTTTACTTTAGTTTGTACTTTAAAAGAGATTGTTCTTTACACCAGACAACAATGAACAAATATCTCCATTTATATTACAAAAAAAAAATATTTTCTGATTAATTTCAGGGCTGAAATAGTTTTTTTTTTTAGTGCATTTTTTTTTCTTTTTTAGTTTTTTTACCTTTTTTTATCATTATAATTCACAATAGTGACTGGCTCACCTTCCCAAGTAACTTAAATATTTCTAAGGCATAATTCTGAAAATGATTAAAAAGAATAACTGTACTACTGGTTGTTACAGCCCTAGTGTGGAATAATCTAGTTCCATTTTCAAACTAAGGAAATGCCATAATCTTCCCCATTTTAAAATTAGCAATACATCTATATTTTATAAATGTAGAACAGGGATTTAAAAAAAAATCTTTAAAACATAATTTTTTTTTGTCAGCAAATTTATTTTAGTTATAAATCACCTCTCTTGTTTTTAATGACGAATTAAACCAAATAAATAATCTTTAATAAGTTAGGGATTGCTCAACATTTAGAGTATAGAAATGGAAATTAAATTGCTAGTTAAATGGCCACTGTAGTTCAAAAAAATTCACTTGTTTGTCATGTATATAACAAACTAATTATATTAGCCATTGTGTTTGCCACATAAAGACTCAAGAATCCATTTTGTGTTTGTTACACCACACCCTAGAAGATGAATCATGAATGTGTTTGTTTTGGCCATCAGCGAAATAAGGGAACAGAGAATCATTGGAAATTTAATTGGGTAAAACTGAAATTGACAGAAGAACACATTCACCCAGAAGCAGACCACTTGCATCATTCAATGCCACAATAGCTCTTTAGGAATGTAAATGCCCTCTCACATACAGACATTCCACCAATGTATCATGGATCTCTCCAGGATCAGGCAGATAATTCAAAATGTATTTATTTTGAATTAAAAACGAAATATATGTATTTTTCCTGCTTTAATTATGCTTAAAGTTTTCAAACAAATTTCCTGTTTAATTAGGGTTTCAAACATTTTTTTTATTATGTGATGGTCTTTTAACCCTTAATAAGTTTGATGACCGAATAAGTGTATTTCTAGCACTTTTTTTTTGCTTATCCTCAGTAACAATCATTAGATTTTCAAACTAATGTCCAGTAAATACTGCAACACACAAGTAAAATATAATCCTCCTTCATTGCCTAGGGGATAGATACCTTAAATTGGTCCAGTAACAGTTATTTCTATTCTTAATGTTTTTAATAAAGCCTCACTTCCATCCTTTCCTCTTTCTTTCCTCTCTTTCTTTCACAGGAAAGTTTCTATGTAATCTCCCACATACTTATTATTTGGATCATCTTCCCTTTTCATGATTTTTCTTTAATAAAGCCACATTTGTGGCAATATTATCTACTTTACAGCCTTGCCATCTCAATTTTATAACCAGAGCAATGTCAGTAATTTAGCAAATTTAATTTGTAAAGTAAGCTCCCAAAGACATCTGTGAATGGAGATTACTGTAGTTCAGTCATTTGTTTCAATGTAATATAGCTAAATTGTACATAATTTCATAAAGAAGTTGAACACATACTTAGAAAGCAGTATTGTTACTGATAAAATAATTATTATTCTAAAGAAATACAAGGCTATGTTTTTATTCAACTTCTTATTTTTAGATTATGCAATATCTGACATAATTGGCATTATTACTGCATCCATTATAAATGAAGTAAAATCTGTTGCAGTACTGAAAAAGTAACATGTGAAGCAAAAATGTTACATTGTAATTCACATGATAATTAATTTCAACTGCTAATTGAATAAATGCAGGGCAAACTAAAACAGCACTGGAGTCTTAAATGGTCTATTCTGTATTGAAAAGTACACGTTTTTCACAATACAAATCTATTTCTATATGAAATGAACAATTTATAATGTAGAAAAATATTTTAAAGTTGGACAGGGATTTTCATTTTCCTCCTTGAGCTTTGCACTTTTACACGATATTTAGGGTAATTTAACATGCATCTCAACTGTTTGAGATGTGCATCTCTGTATTTATTATGCACTATTCACTATGGAGAAAAAAATAAGTTCTCCCCCATTCTCACTTTGGGGGGAATTGAGTAAGTGCATCTCACAGCATCACTTGATTTTCTATGCACTGTTTCCTATGTGGTTATCAAAGGTGGTGGTGGTGGGGGCAACTCCCACAGCATCACTTGATTTTTTTATGCACTGTTTCCTATGAGGAAAAGGAGTCCATTTCACTTTATCTCAGTTCTTCTCATCTTGTCTGTGGTGCTTAGTAAATTCCCTCCTTACATTAGCCACTTAAGATGCTATGGTACAGAATGGAAGGAAGTACATGCACATTTACAAGTGGGTATTTTTCAAAATACTATTATGTATGTAAACTGTCTTGAAGACACCTTGATAAGTCAACATCTTGTAATTTAACAAGCCATCTAGATGTGAAGCAGATCATTGCTTAGGAGTTATATTTATATCATGTATAGGTTAATTTGATAAACTACTTATAACTACTTTTTCATGGTAAATCAGTTTGCTCCTTATAATAGATCCCTATGAAGGCTCCATGAAGCCCTGCTCCTCTTTCCATATCATACTGACTGGACTTTTGTTTTTAATCTTTATAGAGACAGGAGATTTAACTGCAACAGATCCAGTTTCACCATTACATATTCTTATTGAATGTGTCCAATAGATTGGTTCAACAAAAAATCTATTGTCAAACATACATTGTTTTATCTGGGGGATATTCACTAACCTATCACAGGATTTGCCAAGCAATATGAAGGTCTGCAATGGCATTTTTCCTGGTTCTAATGGTTCACACCCTATGTCTCCTCAGATGGTATCTAAATAACTGCAAAGATTATTGAATTTTGCATTGAGCATTATGGCCCTTTTCTATTGCACAGTTTGTAAAATTAAACACACTTAAAACCACTAATTACGAGTTACCTGCCCACAATCACTGCGGGACAACCAAAGCTGCAAAACCGGCCTTAGAACTCCATTGGTTTTAGCACAGCTCAAATATTACAAGCGCTAAGTAATTAAGCACTAATTCAGTATTCTATTAGACCCGTAGCTCTAGATCGCAAATAAAGTCTAACCCGCAATTGAAAAAAGGATCAAGTTTCTGTCAAAAATGTTACATGTACTAAATAAGACTCATAAGGCATTTTCCACCACTTATTAGAACTGTAGCAGCAATTAAACACACACTACTGTACTTTAAAAGCATGGGAAGACATGGAAGGACACTAGAATAAATTACACAACAGTCTCAAATGCTCAAATAAGCAATTAAAAAATATTCATTTTAAATGTTATTTCTGAGTAATATTGATCTCTGGAATCAAGGGGTTAATACATATCATGAAACCCACATGGACTAAAACAGATGATCTAATGCATTTTGTATTATATTACTTTTTGGAACTAAAGAAATCTTAGCCTCCGATTGCAGATTACATGTAACTTCCATGTTTTACTAACATCATGATGACGGTCTAATTTACTATTGGCTGTGTCTAAGAAGTAAATTACGGGATTGCTTAAATATTGTCAGATCATATAATCACATGATCATGCAGCCTGAATTCCTTCTTAAAAAGGCAGGGAATATGAGTTCAGCTTTGAAGTTGGAAATTGCGAGCTGGAGACAATAGAATACATCTAAACATTTATAAAAAATACACCCACAGCCAAATTTGTGAGTTTGAGGCATTTGCAGGCTTCTAATAGAATAGGGTCCTAAGACGGGACATTGCAGGTTTCCTCAGAAGACATTGAAATTGCTGAGGAAATACCCATTTACCCATCCATTTAGGGATCAACATATATTTTATGATATAATCTGGCACACTGATACAAGCTAATGTTCTCTACAAAACCTGGCATTTATTTCACAATGTGCAGTATTTACCAAGAGGATTCAGATCTACATGTAATTTACTAAATCTCATGTATTATAATTAGGTCCTCAATGGGGTGCAGTAATGTGCAGTAATTCCTGATGTAGCATTATGTATCCCCTACCTATCTACCACTTTACACACTGCAAACAGAGTAGCGCATGCATGTTTTAGGAGTCTAGCATGCACAGTTTAACAGATGTTTTCATTGGAACAGTAGCAACTGTATATAAAAAAGGCAATGCTAAATTCAGATGTGTTTAGTATCCAGGCATGCACCATCTAAGGCACAATATTAGTTGGCAAAGATGCAATGGTTGGCATAACCTGATTAATTAAATTTTATAACAACAAAGCAGCAACATGATAACATGCCTGTGCATTGTCATCAGCACCACATATTAATAACCATTGTTTATAATGCAAGTCTGGCAACCATGGGATAATTTACTAAGCATCTTGATCTCACACTATCTCCTGATCTACGAAGTATTGTTTCCTATGAGGAAAACAACCATTCTCTCTCTCTTATTATCTCAGTTCTCACCTCATGTCAGTTGAGAAATTGCTAAGTAAATTATCCCTCATGTTATAAAATTAGTAAAAATAAAACATAATATTCAATTTGACATAGTCCATGTCACATTATATATATATATATATATATATATATATTATATATATATATATATATATATATATATTCAGAATTTTTATTAAGCTTTAATATTTACATAAACCGGGGTTAGTTTATGCTATTTTAAGCACAATTTGCGATGACAGAATTTGGCAGTTATATTTAGCCATGTTTGTTGTATGTTAATGGCTGCATATTGGTAATATTATTTTATTTAACTATAAAATACACTGTGGGGTGAAAGGATCACAGGCATGTTAGCCCATAGTAACCTGTCATGCTGCATCTCAGGTCATCATGAGATTTACTAAAGACTTTTACTAACATATATATATATATATATATACAAGTTCTTTGGCAAAAAAAAAGTTATGGCCCTGTAAGTGTTCTTTTGTTTTTTCTTCAGATTAGTTAAAGATAGAAGTTACAATATTTGGTCAAGTCTGCCCAAATTAAATGACTCAACGGCCAATACCCACAATGCTTCTAAAGTGCCGTGAAGTGGTTCACTGAGGCTGCAAGTATAACTTTCTAATGGAAAGCAGCAATTGCAACCTTGGTGAACCACTTTGCAGCTCAGACAAAGGACTAGTACATTTTGAGTAATGAAGCAGCTAAAAGAGGATATGCTTTTTTTGTATATTACACTAAATCAAATACTGGGGACAAGCCTGGATATAAGAGAACAACAAGTAGCATAAGGGTGGGTGTTAATCACTATTGTAATTATAAAATTTCTGTGATTAAAACAGTTATATTTTTTATTTACAATTAATCACTTCTGCACCCCATGCACTACTCTTATGTAGACAAATGCAAAATGCTGGTAAAAAATAGCTCCATTATACTAATTGTTATTGCAACTCTAAATATTCATTGATAAATATTTTTTTCTGTTTTGTCAATAATTAGGTTATCACTAATTCTAGTCCAGTATGAAAAACTTCACTACCATTGACTCATGTAGTATAACTATGTTCTGCCTACAAACTAATAATGGCATTCGGTAACTTAAAGGCATATTAAAGTGCGGTGGGTTATGAATGCATCCTGTAGAGGGGAATTCGTAGTGTATGATTACATTTATTTGTATGCACTATGTTGCAGGTGATGTTTACACCCACAGGATTGAGCTAGGCTTCTCAGGGTACGATTTTCTAAGAGCGTACCCTGTCCATGTGGGCATGCCCAGCTGTGCAGAAAATCCGCAATGCTGTATGCAACCAGCATCGAGGACTACTACACTGGGTCCTTAAGTAAAAATGCTTGAGCTGTAACACGGTTGTTCTTTAGACACACACCCTCTACTTGATAAATTCTGACAAATTATAATTCTACTGAAACCAAACATTTCAGCTTTTTCTTCCTATTCTAATTTGTCTTTTAGGTGAATGAGTATTTATGCTAATTTATGGTCCTGCAATGACCTGCAACGTATTTGAGGAAGAGAACGTTCATGGTCTGTGCATATGTCTTTGTGTGTGTGTGTGAGTGCATGCAACTCACTAGGGCTGGGAGAGATCTCAGGGGCTGGGGTAGATAATGGGGCAAATTCACTGGGGTTGGGAGAGGTGATGGGATAATTCACTGGGGCTGAGAGCGATCACAGGGGCAATTCACTGGGGTGGTGGAGGTGATAGGGTAAATCACGGGGCCTGGGGGGGTTGCAGGGGCAAATCACAGGGGCTGAGAGAGATCACAGGGGCATTTCACTGGGGGGTGGGGGAGGTGATGGGGTAAATCACTGGGGCTGGGGGGGGGGTAGAGGGGCAAATCACTGGGGCTGGGGAAAGTATCACCTGGGATATAGATAAAACAATCAGTGAATGAAGGGACACAGACCTTGTTCTGGGAAATAACAGAAATCTAAAGGAAAGCTGCAGCACAATCCACAGACCAAAAAGATACAATGTATTATGTATGCTAATTTCAGCTGGGATTTTCAGGGGGTATCAACATTGATAGAAAACAGCTTGCAAATGCTTGAAATTCTGCAAACTTTAGGGTAACCGTTTAAATGTTTATTTTAGTATTTTTTCATGCAAACCATTTTTTTCATACCCTACTAATTATCCGATGCACTCATAATCCAGCTCACTTGCATATACCTTTAAAGGAACACTGGCAATTAAAAATAGGAAAATGTATAGTTTGAAAAAGTAATAATGAATTCAAATGTGGTAATAACAAATTATCAAGCATAGCTAATATAAAATATTTTGTGGTGAGAACCACTTCACTTTCAATCAAAATGGCTGACTGTGTCATGGGTTTAGGAACCGGGGGGGGGGGGGGGGGGGGGGAGGGATTCTGCTGTCCCTACTTAGGTCATTACTGAAATTGCTGTGTGCATAATTACATCATTACTTGTTCACAGTCCTGGATTCGACTCTGCAATTAATACAGGGAGGCAGTACAGCTGAGCACTGCCTTAGATCTCAAGGAAAATAAAAATCATGTGATATTACAATCTTTTAATATACTTTACGTTTTACATTTACATAAATTAATGTGCAGAAGTGCTGAAGCTATAACAGGCTGAGATTAAAATTGTGATAAAATTGTGAAAATCTCTATTACTTTATGTAATGGTGGCATAAAAAAAGTCAAAGAACAAACCAGGTCCTGTGGCAAAGCAATGGGCTTTATTAGGGTATCTGTAATGCTGTAATGTATCCTTACACTTTATTCTACTGTTGGTTCCCAACTATAGAGGATCCAGGAAGATATAAATGCCAGGTTTAATTACTTTATTGGCAATAAATCTGGCCTAACCAATAAGAGATATATCAAAACTATTTTACCACACATCAAGTAGACACCTTAATTTGTTTTCAGATATACAGTTATAAAAAAAATTTTACGAGCTATTTACATTATGTAGCGATGCCATGGGTCTTATTAGGGAAATCTCTTATCCATCATACAACCATTTTATTACTCTTTGTAAGCAGTATCCAGCAACAGATATAGACAGAAAGAGACAATACTGATCTAAATGTGTATTTTAAGTACTTCCCTAGTGCTAAATGTGGCCTTGCCAGTTGCATCTAAATAGATTTATCATAACTAATTTAACACACATCAATAAACTGCTCAGTTGGAGATGATTTCGTTGTTCATACAGCAGATTAGTTATTTCTGGAATACACCCTTACAAATAACTGTTAGCAAGCTAGCTATTTAATGTTGAATCAGCATCTATGACCTTTTGAAAACAACCAGGGTCTTGTTTTTTGCTTTTTTATCAGGAGATTCAACTTGAAAACGGTTATCATTTAGCAGAAAGATAAACAAGAGCGCACATTTTTGTAAGCAGAACGTTAATGATTGGAAGAATTGCACCAATTTCGACATGACATTGGGTGATCAATCTTGTGTTTTATGTACTTGTATTTTTAGTCATTAGGTTCATTGGCCTTTCATATGCCAAACTCTAACCTAATAAGGCATTGATTTTCGTTGTACAATGTACTTTGACTTCTAAAATAACACTTTGCAAGTTAAACATTCTTCTACAATAATGTACATCAATACACTGACAGTATATTGTTCCATTGGTGGGAATTTGTTGAATAAAGAATATTGTCTATAAATAACACATAACTCAATCATCTATTGAGTGATTCAAATCTAATCTGAAATCACAGGAGATAAGAGAACAGGGCATAGCATCCATGACTCGTTAATATATTTATTTAAGTACCTTACACTGTGTGGCACCACACGTATTACAATTAAAGGGCAACTGCAATGTCTCAACACTCTACAGCAGAAGCCAGGGCCATCAGTAGGGGAGTAAAGCAGGTACTGAGATATGGGGACCAGGAAGGAAAATGACTTGTGTCACTTCAAATCAGTACCTGTTATTTATTGTTGTTCTTCCTCTTCCCCTTTCTTGGGTACTTTCTTTAAATAAATGTGCCTCTCTGCCCCTTCTCAAGCTCCCCTACTTGCTCCTGTCCTCCACTTGCTCCCCGGGTAATGTCAGCTACTGGACCTGTGGTGTTTTCTGTAATGAAAAAGTGGAGAGTAACAGATTGTGACTAGTAAGGAGAAGGGCTAAGTACAAACATATGATTTGAAGGGTGAGGAATATTAATAAGTGGGTTGGAAAGGATAGCAGTGAAGCTGGAAGAAGGAGAGCTATAAGAATGAATGTTATGGAAAATATATTTATATTTAAAAATAAAAATATATATTCATAGCCTTTATATTAATGGTCAATGAACAGCCTAACAGAGAAAATGGTACCAAACCTTGCAATACAATTCTCTGCAAACTATGTCAACACATCTGTAAAGAGAACACAGCCACACATAACAACAAAACCTATAAGATCAGAATATAATATTCATGCACATCCTCCAATGTGGTTTACAGAATACAATGTACTGTATGTGAAAGGGATGTTGCATTGTGAAAACCAGTCAAAAATTATGTCTAAGGTTTAATCTTCACAGAATTTTCTGTTGGACACCATTTAATAGTCACGCTGTACAAAACCTAAAAATCTAAATACTCAGAGGGAATTTCAAAACCATCCAGTAGAGAAAAATATTTGAAATGAAGATGATAACATTCTTCAATACTAAGGATACAGGACTTAATATAAACTTGGGATTTTTATGACATTCCCAGAACTTCTCCTGACCCTGTCATATTCCTGCTCACATTGTTTTTCTTTTTTTATTGTTGTTTTTCTACTTCTAAATATGTTGGGATATTTACGGTCTTAACTTAAAAAACTCTGGTTTTTGCGTATCTAAAACTTGTGCAGATACATGCACACTTGACTGAACAGATCATTATTCTTGATGTCTATTACATTGAATCTCTGCTTTATATTCCACTGCTTACCTTAAACATTATTGCTTCTGACTTGAAAAAGAGAAGTGTGACACTTGAAAGCTTGTCATTTCAATGGATATTTTTGTCTAACAAAAAAGGTATCAGTATACTCTGATCATTGTTAGGCTTCTACTTGGCTTCAAAGGGTGCGCCTGCCAATATGGATACTATTCTCCTAACACAGGGACATTTAAATGCCCCCCTACATTATCAGATTATTAATATAATCAGTATTTGAAGAACTTAAATGAAATGTAGATTCTAAAACTTATATTTCAACTTAAATGTTTAGGTGTGCAGTGGTTGAAGGAGGATCTGCCCACAACTCTGTCTCAAGAAAGCTCATCTAGGGTTGCCTGTAGTGAAGGGAGCCAGACCACTATCAGCAATTAAACTTAAGTGAACTGTACTCATATAAGAGCAAATTTTGTTTAGGTGAAACTCCCCCTTTCAGTTTAGTTTCCTAGGAAATGTAACTTCATGGGAAAGAATGACTGTGACACTGTATTTGGATTAGGATATAGGATATTGAAACCTAGATGTGACCTTCCAATGTGTGGCAGTAAACAAGTTCCTGATTGGATTCACTTTTTGTGTATGGAGATGAGACTGTTCATCCAATTAAAATATCTGATATAGTAACACAACAATCAAATGATAACAGCATTCCTGAGCCAATAGGGCAGACCGAGTACAGTGTCCCAACCCTCCTGCGCTATTACACCACAAAGTAAGGGGGATGAGGATGTAGACTGACTTGTTTACATCTTTTTATCTAGATAAATCCTTTAAATTATAAAAAATATTGCTTTGAAAGCTGCAGTTGTGAATAAATTCTTATTTTTCAAATGATTTTGACATTTGTATTTCATTGCTGTCCACTTATCTTCTTATGCAAATGTACATTGTATACTTTTTACAATATAGTGATAAACTTAGGGGGGATTTACTAAGCAACTTGAGTGTATCTCCTGTGCGTCCCTTGATTTACTATGCAATATTTCCTATGAGTAAAAACAGTTACCACAGCCCTTCTCACATCATCTCTGGTGAGAAGATGCTTAGGATCCCCCCCCCCCCCCCCCAAAAAAAAAAAAACATGTAAAGCTTGTATCCAGTCCTGCAAACAGCAGAACAGATGTTGTATGCCCCTATGTGCCATACCTTTTATGTAAAACACCCTCTACCAGGAGTCCATAATCCCCAAAAAACGTAACTTTTTGTGTCACCTAATATGAAGATATTGAACGATACTTTATTTGTTACTTTTATAAATTAATTCTTTATTAATATTTCATGAATATATTTATTTGTGGATTAAGTAATTTATGTTACTTATTATTCATTTAACCTGTTTCAACTTAGATATGTTTATATTGACATCTTGAGTTTGTTCGGATACCACAGAGTGTGTGCTTATTGTTTGTAGCCATAATGTGACCATATTTGGATGCTATTGACATTATGAAGTTTTTGTTAGACACATAAATTTATGACCTCACACATTTTTGGTATCAGTATATTCAATAGGTATTAGCCTTTCAACTTTATTATTGTACAAATTTTTTATAATATTATTATGCAAACCTTTTTTACTGTCACCTTTTATAATATTATAACAGTTTGGTAAAAGTATTGAGTAAGTTATAGCGGATCAACAGTAGTCAGTCATGTTTGAATTGTGTAGGATCTATGATTTTGAGAAGCATTTATTCCATTTGGTTAATTTCGGCTTTTAAACCATAGAAAGCAATTTTGAGTGTAGCCACAGTCTTTCTTCGGATCTATTATACTTTCAGTTGACCGACAATTAGATTAAACTATTTTATAAAGTAATAAGTAAAAAAAAAAAAAATAGTTTCAAAGTGTTTCCTGATTTTACTTTTGCTGATATATACTTTAGTTTACACCCAGCCCTGGCATTTTCTCACTACTGAATACTTCTTCCTCCTGATCATATCTACCTATTGCTCTCCCTGACTATATTTCTACACCAATGCCACTTCTAGTCTTTCATTTCCAATTGGACCTTTTCCTGGAGTCCTACAGTTTTTAATTTTGGTTCTTGCACTATTCTAGTGGCTATTGTCAACCTGGATTGAGTGTAGTTTTTATCTTCAAACTTGCTATTGTTATCTCTTGTGGTTCCAAGCACTCATTTTGGTCTTGTACCATAGTTTCGCCATCATAGTTTATTTACTGTTGATATCTCCGCCATGTGTCGCTATGGTCTCTCATTTATTTCTCTATGTCTGTTTCCATATTAGTCCTATCTCTAGCCTTTGTCACCAGTACTTTTCCAGCATGAAGCTGCTGTCTCCAGTTTGGTTTCTGTGTCTCCACAATCTCCAGCCTTCGTCTCCTGAGACATTGCCATTGTATCTCCAGTTGTAATCTCCTGTCTAGTTTCCACACTGCTTTTATCTCCATCCTCTATTTGCAGGGTTGTCTCTGGAACTCCGCAGTCTCCTACTGCTATCTCCACTTTAGTTCATGTAACATTGCACTTGTGTCTCAATTTCTATTGCATCTGCTATATCCAATATAGTATCTGGATTTTGTTGTTAAAGTATTTTAGAGAACATGACAATATTTAAGTTTTAGCAATTGTAGAAGGGGGTTATGAGATTAATGTCCTATAACTTAATATACAAGGTTATCCACTTTGACTCTAACTGCCAAGAGCATTTGCACTAACAGGTGAAATGATGGAGAACTCTTGGAGATGTCACATAAGAGAATGCAGATGACTTGGGGAAGGGTTCCTTATGACATCTCTAGGAATCCTTTTGTACACAGTTTGTAAGTCTTGAAAATAAAAGATAGTGGTTATTGAACCCATGTTGAAATGTAAAGGACTTTAATAGATGGTTGTGTCAGGGCAAAGAGATATAAAGGTAAAGAGGGAGATTAGCTGATAAAATATGAGGCTATTTATATATCAACTAGTCGTTTGCCCGTCATAAATGATGGGATAATATATTTTTCCCCCACCCCATTTCCCCTGTGTCTCTTTCCTCCCTCTCCATCCCCTATGTCTCTTCCCCCTCTCCCTCCCTTGTGTCTCTTCCTGCCCTCTCCCCCCCTGTGTCTCTTCCCCCCTCCCCTGTGTCTCCCCCCCCACTCTCTCCCCTTTATCTCTTCCCCCTCCCCTGTGTCTCTTTCCCCATGTCTCTTTTCCCCTTATCCTGTGTCTCTCCCCCCATCCCCTGTGTCTTTCCCCATTCCCCTGTGTCTTCCCCCGTGTCTCTTCCCCCTACTCCCTCCCCTGTATCTCTTGCCCCACTCTCTCCCCTGTATCTCTTCCCCTCCCCTGTGTCTCTTTCCCCCATGTCTCTCCCCCCCCTGTGTGTCTTCCCCACGTATCTCTGTCCCCTCTCTCCTGCCCTGTGTCTCTCCCCCCTCCCCTGTGTCTCTTTCCCCCATGTCTCTTCCCTCCCCTCTCCCCTGTGTCTTCCTCCCCCCACACCCTGTGTCTTCCTCCGCCCCCCTCCCCCATGTCTTCCTCTGGTGCCACTGCCCTCCCCTGTGTCTCTTCCCCACCCTCCCCTGTGTCTCTTTCCCTCCCCTGTGTCTCACAAAAGGATGAAGAAAGAAGTCAGGGGGATTATTTGGAGTAGAGAGTAAGAACAGTTCAATGAGAGGAAAGTTCAGTGTTTAATATAAATATAAGAAAAGTAATGGCATGGAAAAGCAAAAAAGCGAAGATAAATTGTCATCTATTAGTTAGATTTGTGTCGTTTCTGACTGGTCGACTAAAGCTTTCAATCATATGAAACCAACATGATCATAGTGTTTCATTTAAGAAGCAGAATCATCAATTCTTTTTTGGTACATTCACTATATACATTTTTTTTCTATAAATACACGTTTTTATTGATATATTGGCATTCACATCAAACATAACAAGGGAAAATGGGATCAATAATTATATTTAATGTTCCACTGTAGTCCGATATTTTAAAATACACCCATTTAACGAATAACACATCATAATGCAAATTTGTTTAAAGTCATTTTGCTCCAGGTGGGTCTATTATATTTATTTCTGATGACAGCCCTCATCAGATGGGAGGAGAGATTGAATGCAGAAGAAGCTTCTATTTGCACAATGGAAAGGTGGCAGCTAAAACTGCCAGTGCTTTAAGTAGGACTAATAGAAAGCTAAGTACATACCACACTGAGAAAACAGCAGAAAGAAAAAGCTAAAACTGTGACTGTCCGTACCCATTTATATCGTTTTTTCAAGAAGTAAAGGAAATTAAACACCACAGTTCAGAATAAATACATATACAAGTGCAATATTTAAAGGTTCTGTTTACTTATTTTTTGTGCATTCTAAAACATTATGCTCCTTGTCAAGTTTCGTTATTCAAAATATCATGTAGGAAAAAAATAGGACTTCAGTGGACCTTTAACTGTAATGAATACACCAACACAGACGTGACTAACCCTACTTATCCAAGCATTAGCAGATTGAACGCTCAAGCATAAAGATAACAATATCTTGAAAATAATTCCCTAAATACACTATAATAAATATAATTGGAGAGCAAATAGTGATCTCAAACACATGGCAGATCAGAAGGAAGAAGAACACATGGCAGATCAGAACCTTTTCCTTGCTGTTTATGGAATGTGCCTTCCTTTTCATTATTTGCAAATCACACCAATGCAATTGACTAAATGATTTTTAAAGCAGGCTCTAAGTGCTGGAGTAGGAGCACAGAAGTGGTTTCTTGGACAACAGCTACTGGCCTAATGATCTGATAGCAAGAACCCGCAGGGAGCTGATAGCTGATGCATGATGCTGTTGATTGTTTAATTGAATGTAAATGTTATGGCTTCACTGGTCAATTACCTGATCTCACCAGGTTCTTTAAAATCAATATACTGCCATTCTGACAAAAGCATGTCCATCAATAGGATATTGTTCCACGTATTAGGGAAAATAGCCTAACCGTATGGGGCAAATATCCACTGCAAATATTTAATTCTGTGTTGTAAGATCCATTAGGTTTTGCATAACTGATTCCCATTAGCAGGGAACACCTGCCTAATATAGTCTGGTTGAGAATGATAAATATAACTAAGGATGGAACAGTACAAGCAAGAAATGATTTGTTAATTATAGTAACCTTATATAAATTTACAGGCATCTGGCAGATTTTGGATTGTGTAAAATTAGGGATAATAATAAAAACTCAAATATAGGTCTGGGGAAAGCTACTTTGAGATCCAAAATATTGGGGCTAAAGAACATTTGCGGTTTGAGAAAAAAGACACTTGTTTGTGAAGAATGTACCAAACTATTAGCAGCAGTGTAAGCCATATTGGGGGGTAATCTAGAGGAATCCATTTTGTGTTTGTTGCATCACATCGCAAGAGCTGGATGGTGGATGTGTGTGTTTGTAGTTATCCATGGAGAGAGGGATTAAGTAGGAGGGAAGAGGCAGCAGTCTATTTCTTTTTTTTGATAATATGATACGATTGAAATTAACCCAATACCCATTACCCAACACTGGCTAGAAGCAGACACCTTGCATTATTCAGTGCAACCATAGCTCTCCAGAAATGTAAATACCACCCTCTCATACAACTTCAACCAATGTATTAAGACCCCCAGGCAGAACCCCCAGGCTGTATGACTTTTTCCTGTTTAATTATGTCTTAAACAAAGTTTTATAACATGTTTTTTTTTTTTATTGTGCTGTGGCCCTTTAACGTGAGGTTAAACCTGAATTTACCGGGGAGTGCTAAAAGAATCCTGAAGAGATAATAGTATAAACTATCCATTTACAATTCTAAGTGAAATGCTGAGAACTAGTAGAGAGAAAAAGGAAAACGAGGGACATGCAGGGGGATAAGAATATAAGAGTATAGAGATAGAGATTTAAAGGACCACCACAGCAATATATTTATTGTTTGCTTTTTCAAAGAACTCAATTTAATTGACAATATGTGTTTACACAGTTTAAAATAGATTATGATAGCCTTTAACTTGTAACTGTTGTATTCAGTTTTCATTAGTGATGATGGACATTTTGTCTTTGTAAAAGGATTAGAAACCAGGAGGCAGTTGGAGGAACAATGGATGCAGATAAGGATCTGTACTCACTTCTGATACAAAAGGTCCTCTTGATAATAGTAGCCAAAGGCAGGGTAAGACTCTATAGGATAACATGCACCTTCAAACTACAGACAGATTAGCACTATGACATTGCCCTACCCACGACACAGCAGAGCCACCTTAATATAAGATTTTCTTTGATATCTCTTTATGTTCCTGTTTTGCATACCAGACAATATTTGTATTTTGTTGCATACTTCACAAACATGTGAAGTTTTTACCAAATTATAGGGGTTCCTTAATCTCAGGGTCATAAGCAATTGTTTTGGGGTAAGTGAAGGGTTATCATCAGGGGGTACAGTGGCTAATGATGTATATATCTCGACTGCCCACCACCCGCCTATCCCCACTTCAATCCACAATGAATGCCTCCGCTAGACTCGTCTACCTACGCAATGTTCAGTGTCTGCAGCACATCTCTGTCAGTCTCTCCACTGGCTTCCCGTAGCCTCCAGAAGAAAATTTAAAATCATGACCCTAACTTACAAACCCCGCAACAGCGCACACGTATATCTCTGCTCTCATCTCCAAATATTCCCCCACCCGCCCTGTTTGCTCTGCTAATGATCTTCTTCTTCCTCTTAGCTTATCATATCTTCTCATTCTCGCCTTCAGGACTTTTCTTGTGCTGCCCCTATTCTCTAGAACTCGTTGCCTTGCTCCACTAAACTACCCCCTGCCTCAAAGCCTTCAAAACCTCACTAAAAACACATTTGTTTAAAGTAGCTTATCACCTTCAGTCTTAATATGAACAACACATCTTTCACCCTCCTGTACCACACCCAAACCTTTTAGATAGTAAGTATTCGAGTTTTCCATCTTGCATGGTGCTTTGGGAAAGCTCTATGGATACTGGATTCTAAGCTCAAAGACAGGACCCTCCATGTTTTGCAATGCGTGGACACAAACCATGTATAGCGCTACGGAATATGTTGCCGCATTACAAAAGAATGATAATAATAATACAAATGGGCCCCATGAGTTCAACTAATCTCGGCTCTCTATTTCATCATGCTGTATTAGGCTGCATCGGATACAAGATCAGGGTTACAAAAAAGCTTGGAATCTTTAACCCCTTGAAGACACCTTGGTTATGTTTAATAATATATTAACATTAAGCATATTTGGACTGGCAGGTCTATGAACTCACTTTTATATGGACTATTTTATAGTGTTTGGACTGTTTAATGTAGACTTGGTTTTGTATTTAAATATATAATCATTTGATATTTAGGTTTTGTATCTCTTTAGATTCATTCAAATTCCATTAGATTCCACAAATTTGGACATTTTCATCTGATATCTACTTGAGGCTAATTTTGTTTTGTCATCATATGATATATTTATATTTAATTAAATAATTAATATGTTTGGAGTTTTCTGATGTTTTCAAGTTGCCATTTTCAGTGGTTCTTTGTGTTTTACATTACCTTTAGCAGTGGCTCTAGGACTGTAAGTCACATGAAGTAGCTCTCTTTTAAACATGTTCTGGATATCAAATCCGGTCCCCGTGAGCATTGGAAGGTGACCCGCTGGACTCATGAGCATTGGAAGGTTACCCGCCGGTCCCATGAACATTTAAAGGTGAACAGCTGGCTACCTCGAGCAATGATAGGTGACCAGTTGCTCCCCACAAGTATTAGAGGATGACCAGTTGGCTCCATCAGCATTTGATGGTGATCAGATTATGTCTATATTAAATATATAAATAATCAAGTGTCTAAACAAAAAAAACAAAAAAATATGTAGCCATATACTAATTAATTGAAAATACACATTGGGGAGAATCACTAGCTATCACATGGGCTGTGGAAAGTTGGGATATCAATTTTTGCCTGGAGGAATTAGACCACATTGGAGCATACTGTAGCCATTGTGGTGTTTAGAGAATATCCTCCATTTAGCTATATGTACTAAAGGATGAGGGTTCCCTGGTGGTCCAGTGGTTAGGATTTGGTGCTTTCACCACTGCGACCTGGGTTCAATTCCAGCCAGGGAACCAAAAGGTCACACCACACTGAAGACATGCAGGGTTGGGCCTAGATGGGAGACCACCTAGGAATACCAGGAGCTGTGGCCCATTGGAGAAGAAACTGGCAACCCACTTCAGTATCTCTGCCATGAATGCTAAGTGGATCAGCATACTGTGTTGTACATGAGGTCACAGATAGTCGGACATGACTTAACAATGCAAACACACAACACATTAAACGATGAAGGGTTAGATTTGCTAAACTCTGCAGTGGCCACAGATGGATCATGATTAGATTCCTTATAGAAAGTAGAGATCACAGTCCTCCATGTGACCACTTCACAGCCCCTGTTGGGAGTGCTTGAGGACTCTTGGAGAAGCCAAATCTTAGCATATATGCACAATGGCATAACATAGGAATGTAGATGATCTCCATGAGTTCTCCAATACACTTCCTATGCCAAGATATTAACATTTTTTGTTATTATGAAAGAATATATTCCATAGTTAGTTGGAACCCCATAAATCTGATTCCATAGGCAACTGCCTTTATTGTCCAGCTATCTCTGATTGGCACACAAGTTCCCCTATAGTTTGACTTACAAGGGGGCATCCAGGTAAAGCTTTTATTTATAATTAAAGATTACAAATGTCTCCTGAATTACGAGCTATAAAATGATCCCACAATAACACTTTGCTGATGTGAGATACTTAATTGAACAAACCACGCTTAGCATAAGTGGCTGACTGACTAATCACTTCTTCCTCAATCTAATCAGGCTATTTATCTAAAATTTCATGGATCCTATCAGTTCCCTGGGAGGGCAATTATCTGCAAACAGCCACAGCTGTAAAAAAATTAGCGTCCACTGCAAATGGATTAAATGGAAAATGCGCACAGGTTTGTGTGTTGTTCATCTCTTGTTTGCTGATACATTTGCAATGTTAAACACAGATCTCTATGTTGAGTATCAATAATGCGCCCGCTGGGGCATGAAATCAACTCTAGATTTGGAACCTTTTAACAAATGGAAACTTCATGACTTTGAGCTAAATGATACTAATGCATAGCTAAATATTTGAGCCTATTGCACACTATTAAATTAGGAAGTGTTTGTCATCTTTTTGAAAAGATGTTTTTTATGCCTCATTTAATACAGTTTAGCGATAAAACTAAATGATGAGCAAACCACTTACTCTCCATTTTATTAAGAGTATAGATTACACATTTATTACTGCAAGCTGCTGTTCAGTATGTCACATCCTCGTAATATTAAACTACTTTTAAATCTAATCTCACATATAAACACTAGTCATATATTTAATATTTTAAAAAGATGCCCACACATGTAGAATTTTAATGAAAATGGTCAAATTTCAAAAAACTTTGCAGGGATTGCTTCAGTGAGGATACCACAGAAATTCCCCATTGAAAAAACCCAACAAAGAAACCTTTAATAAAGCTTATTGCAGCTACTGCAAAGGTTAGTGGATATTGGCCTGTGCTCCTATCTTGTGATGCTTACTATCACATATATAGTTGTGAGCGTACGGGCCGTTGCTCACGCTTGCAGGCTCGCGCAGCGAGCCAAGGCCCTCGCGAAGCGAGGGCACTGGGCGAGGGCCTCAGTTGCTGGCATGGAGCGCCGAAGGCGCTCCATGCCAGCAACTGCGACCCTCGCAAACTTCACGTCGCAACGCAAATAACACGACACACACATTACGACACTCGCAAACAACATACGACACACGTTCACACACATTACGGTCTCTCAACACTCGGACGCAACTCGCGAACATTACAAAATTAAAACACAATACATACACACAGCACATACATAAAAACCTTACCTACACAAAGAGGGAGCACCCAGGACCTCAAAAATGCAACTCACACCTTCATTTCACTCAAAATAAAAGAGTTTGCACAATAAAAACTTTGATAAGCAAGAGAAAAAATGGCAGCCGAACAAAACGAAAACGAGGCTACACACGCAAACACCATACGAGACACGTTACCAGACATTACGACCTCGCAAACATCGGACGCAACATGCCGACATACAAATATTTCAAACACAATAAATACACACAACACACACATAAAAAAATTACCTACAGCAAGAGGAACCATCCAGCACCTCAAAAAACCAAGTTACACATTCATTTTAATAAAAATAAAACGCTTTACACACTAATGAAATCTCTAAGCGAGAGAAAAAATGGCCGACGAAAAAAACCAAAACGTGGCTACAGCACTACAACACCACAACACACTCGCAAAACAACACACGAAACTCGAAAAACACCACAAAGCACCTACGGATAATCCGAAAAGACGCATACAACAGATAACCTGCCATTTCACGACAATGCGGAAGTACACCACTACGCTAACGGTTTGGTCTCGCGCACGCACACTGTTACACTGCACACATTCATCACGCTTACACAGCAGCTCCACACCACTAATGCTGCAGCAACATCAAAACAGATTGCCAGCTCTTCAACACAATGCTTCAAAATAGGTAAAGTATATTAATTTATTAATATATTATATATTTTAGTATTACTCATTAGCTACCTTACGATTTGATTGCCGTCATTATAGTGGAAGCTGCAATGCAGTCAGTGAGATAGATTCACAAAACTATTGCAGCAAATTAGTGGTGAAGGGCTGCAATAGGAATTGTCACCCATAGGAAAAAGATATGGGGGAGATTCACTAAGCATTGCAGCAGCTGTGTTGTGTCATGTGGAAGGTTGTTGTTGTTGTTTGCATCATTCAGTTGTGTCTGACTCTCTGTGACCTCAGGGACAGCAACACACCATGCTGATCCACTTGGTATTAATGGCAGGGATACAGGAGTCGGTTGCCAGTTCCTTCTCCAGTGGGTCACAGCATATAGCTCCCGGTATTACTAGGTGGCCTCCTATCCAAGTACGGACCAGGCCCAACCCTGCTTTTCTTTAGGGGGGTGTGACCTCTTGGTTCCCTGACTGGAATAAAACCCAGGTCACAGCAGTGAAAGCACTGAATCCTAACCACTGGACCAGCAGGGAATCTCATGTAAGCACAACTTATGCCACACAGCACAACTTATGCTGAAAAGCACAACTTATGCCACACAGCAACACTTTTGCTGCAAAGCACAACTTATGCCGCACAGCACAACTTATGCCACACAGCACAACTTATGCTGCAAAGCACAACTTATGCCACACAGCACAACTTTTGCTGCAAAGCACAACTTATGCCACACAGCACAACTTATGCCTCACAGCACAACTTATGCCACAAAGCACAACTTATGCCGCACAGCACAACTTATGCCACACAGCACAACTTATGCTGCAAAGCACAACCTTTGCCACACAGCACAACTTATGCTGCAAAGCACAACTTATGCCACACAGCACAACTTTTGCTGCAAAGCACAACTTATGCCACACAGCACAACTTATGCCACACAGCACAACTTATGCCACACAGCACAACTTATGCCGCACAGCTTAGTGAATCTATGGGGAAGACGTCTGGTCAGTGGTAACCAACAATGTTACAAGAAGAATTACATTAAAATAATTATTGCAAAGATGTTTATCTTTACACTACAGATCACTCTGGATTCTTAGAGCATTACAGATGCCCTTGAATTATTAAGGTACAAAATACACTGATTAATATGAAAGAAAGGACAATTATTTTTAGATCTATCAACATGATAATTCAAAACCAAGGGAGAAAAAAAAAAAAAACAGTAGTAGTAACTAGTAACATTTTTATGCAAAGATAAGGGTTAACATTGCAAAACATAGGAAGAGATTTACTAGGAATGTGGGGAAATTGGCATTTTTTTAAATTCTATCTTTTACATTGTTTGACAAATATAAGCAAAAGTAGTTTATTTACCAAATGGTTTTAGAAAGTATAGTTTAAAATGTAAGTTAATAACTCAACTTTCTGAGTTATGAAATAGATGGCATAAAATACCACAGAACTTTGAACTATTAATACCACTTATTAACCCTACTTTTCAATTATCTTTCAAACATAACCAACTGCAGTAAAGTCCCACTTTTATAAGTACCGCTGTAGGCTCTACTGAATGGACAAAATATAATATATATATATATATATATATATATTAGCGACTTGCCCTGACGGCAAGATGGATTTTTCTAAATTGTTCCCCCCCCCTCCCTCTCCTGTGTCTCCCACCCTTCCCTCCCCAGTCTCTCTTTGCCCCCTCTCTCCCTCCCCAGTCTCTCTTTGCCCCCTATCTCCCTCCTGTCTGTCTCTCTTTGCCCCCACTCTTCCTCCGCTGTCTATCTTTGACCCCTCTCTCTCTCCCCTGTCTCTCTTTGCCCCCTCTCTCCCTCCTCTGTCTCTCTCCCCCCTACCCCCTTCTGTGTTCCCCTTACCTCCCCCCTGCCACACTGATGCTCCCTCTGTCCCTCCTTTGCCCTGTACCTGGTTAATGTAGTCCCACCCCTGCGGGCGCATCCTCTCTGCAGCGTAGGGGCTTAGCAACAACGTCATCTGGAGTCCATACCCTGCAGAGAGGACGCGCGGGCAGGGGTGGGACTCCATTGATCTGCTGAACCACCAATGACTAAGCAGGTAGGTGGGCAAAATGGGGACAGAGGTAGCATCAGTGGTGCAGGGGGGAGGCGAGGGAGCATCAGTGGGAAGGTAGGATCCCTCAATAGTGTCCCCCGCTGTAGTGTTGTGTGGACCTCGTAAGGGAAAATGGGGGCAGGGGGGAGGTGAGGGAGCCTCAGTGGGGCAGGGTGGAGGTGAGGGACCATCAGTGGGGAGGTAGTGTCCCCCGGCAGTGTCCCCCCGTTGTAGTGTCATGCGGGCATCATGATGCAGCCCTGCAAAAGGGAGTTGCGGCCTCACTTTGCGAGGGCCACAGTTGCGAGCCTCGATTTGTGACGACAACTCGCAGTACGACAACTATATATATGATGTATTTGTCAGGGGTGATTGGGGTCACAAGGTGATTTTCAGTAACAGATTCCCATGGGTATAACAGAAGGAGACAGGATAGGTCTGACTAAAGGTACTGGATGATCCAGACTTAACTGAACAGGCAGCAGCTTGACTGGTGTTAGTATTGGCTTGGAAACCGGACTCGCACAGAAAGAGGTATAAACTTGGAATTGAGTTAGAACTGGCAAGATTGGCTGGGGAAGATGCTGAAAAAAAAACTGGCATCTATCAGAGAGAGCCACGTAAGTTATTAAGGGCAAAACCAGCAGCGAGAGGGCATTACGTGGCAACCTAAAGCTCTGAGCAATGCTTTTGTTCAAACATTTCCTGCAGAGCCAGAGTCAACAAAACCTTCAATTTAAAAAAAATGATTAAACCACGGGACTGGAACAAGTAATGTGTTGGGATAATAAAAAGCCGATGGCAATTCATATGGGGGGACCCTCCTCATGACCCTCAGATTCTGGTGTTTCTGGTCTTTTCAGGACATGACCTCTTTCTCCACAATAGAAACTTAGAGCCACATTGTATTTCACACCAGTAATTCCAACATGAAGCTCGTAACGGTTGGGTGCTTGAAATTTGGCTGAGTTAAGGTGCTATTAAATTAGAAAGGCTACGAGCTGGAGACGCGAAACAGTAAACCATTTGTCGGCCGTCAGATTTGCGGGCTAGAACGTAATCAATTAAGCAAGCCTGTAGTTACGGGTTTAGATGGAGCCCATGGAAACAGAGATCGTCAGCATTGCGTCACAAGAAAATGGAGGATGGATGTCAATGTCTTACGGGGTACAATTACAAGCTACGAGCAAACCCACATTCCAGTCAAAATGCAATATTAATAAAGCCGCAAATATGATATTCTATCACATGTGAGTTACAGTATATGCATTAACACATTGATTGCCGGGATCGATATAACTCAGAAAATATACATGAAATTAAGTATTTTTCTGAGCTGTTTTGCAGGCTTGAGAATGTTGTGCTTTTAATATTAGAAAAGGAAGTGTGTTTTTTTTAAACATTACAAGTGCTACATATTGGACTTTACCCCCATTGCAGGTGCTTGCAAGTGACTTTGTTGCAATTTAATAGCAAAATTGAAAACTTAGCGGTTACGGGGCTTCACAGATCAAAGGATTTACGGCCACGAAGTTCAACGTTGGTCAATGCTAAGGCTTTTTTTGGCCTTGCTGCGTCTTAACCCACAAGTCGTCTGCGCCCTGCGCTAATTTTTTAGCAAAAAGCCCTAAGATCTACGTTACGGGCTACGTTTTTACATGTACCCCAAATTTAGTTTGGCTGTTAGTCCCTCAGACTTTCTTCATTTGTGCTCTCTTTCAGATAGCTGGCCATTTCCAAGTTCCATAGGTTCCTCATCAGGGTGAGGTTCTGGAGAAGCTGGATCTATTGAGCCTATACAGGAAATGTGTAGGTGAAATTTTGCAACACTGATATCTGACTGAGGATCTTTCCTTAAAACTTGAGTCAATGTATAGTCATGTTAGTCATGTGTTCTGAGGTTGTTGGATTGGCCCAGCGAGCAAGTTCTTATCTTTGCGGTAGATGTTACGAAGAGCTGCTTGATCCAAGTAGAGTTCTACTGCAATAGTGTCAAACTCAATGGTATATCAAGCTACAGAGGGATTATCTTGTTTGAGGTATAGGTTACCACTAAAAGAAGAATATTTCCTAGCAGGGACATCTGTTCTTCTGATTTCCCAAAGAAACAGGTCCAAGTCTCTGATTACAGGAGAGTCCTTTCCCCATAAAGGTAAAACTCAATTTTGTCCTTGGTCAATTAGGAGTGAGGTCACATATGCAATCTTGGACTTAACAGTAGGGAGTAGAAGTAACTTCTACCTACACATGATAGATTACTCCAGGGTCCAGTAAGACATAATTTTTTTCTGATTAAAAAGAGCTTTATGACTTTTTTACCTACTTATTTATGCCAAACTAAATGTTATTGTTTTTATTGTAGTAGTCCTTTAAATGGTCTTGTTTGTAGCCAATCACTCTCAGCTACATTGTTTGAAGCACCTAATCAATAGAGGTCCTTGTGCCAGCTGTCACTCATTGGGGTCCAGACTCATCAGATAGACAGTAGTCAGAGAGTCTTACCCATACAGATAAACAATCCCTTTCACTCATTTATTAACTTAACTCAACATAATGGCCCTAGGTTAGCCAGGGTCAACAACCAGTAAACTTACATTCCTCTGTTGTTTGATTCCTAAAACACATTAACAAATGGCCATCAACGAGGTTTTGATTAATCGCTTTAATACATTGACTGTTTACTGTGTTTTGTGTAATATTATGCTTTTAATCTGACTCACTTACATAGCAACAGATTCCAGTTAATTATCTAATTTATCTACAATGAAAATCTATAAAAAGGCTACTGTGCCTAAGCACTTGACCATAGGAAAGTAATGATTAACATGATGGCTGTATTTGATGTTGCTACCAGTCTACAGGGAGACGAAAAATCAAAGAGGAAAGAGATACGATCAGAGAAATTGTTACATGTCGATTGTCTTTAATTGATTCATGAAAATAGTAGTATGATTACTCATCTGTTTAGTATGTTAATGTTCGTTTTTATGATGGTTTTCCAGACACTAAAGGATCATGGGTGCGTAGGCAGGCGCAGTAATGATACCCTATGGTAACCCAAGATCTAGCATCTCAGGTCATCGTGTGATTTAGTAAAGTCTTGTTCAGTGGTAACAGCAAGCTATATGTGGCTCATCACGAGTTATCGTGAATGGGGTGTTTAAGTGGCGTGTTCAGCTGTGCGTCAAGTTCTCCGAATTTACTAAACCCAAATTTGCTGTTATCTACCTGAGATGCTGATATTTAACATTGTGTGTTTCAATCCAACAATAGCAGGATATTTTATATTTAAACTAAATTATATCACCAATATTTAGCCATTAATATACAACATAAGTGGCTAAACATAATGGGAAAAGTTCCCAAAACTGATGCTTTACAGTACCATAAATTTAATGCTGGTTGACAGAACTATAAAATATTAACGCAAATTATTAACTAAATGCATTTTTTTAAATGTATTCATTTATATATATATATATATATATATATATATATATAATGTGACATAAATTGTGTACATTTAGTTTGTTATTAATTTTACTTGTTTAGAGTATTGTTTTTTAGACTGACATTATAAACAAAAGTGCTTAATATGGAATATGGTAATGTCATCATTTTGCTGGGTTTCTTATCATTTTACATCAATAATGACGTCAATAATGACAGTAGTTTGTGGCTTATCGCTCATACTGAATGCCAAGTAAAAATGACTCCAAGCTTTTAAATCAATTACCAAACTGTAGAAAAGGCACGCAACTAACAACAATAATAAAGGGGTTATTTAAGCAAATTTTCTTTTGTTTTACATAAATGTTTTTTTGTAGGTGACATAATTAATGTTATCCTCCTACATGTAATTGTTATGTGCAATTTACTTTTCACTTACTTATAAGAAGCCTCCAGAGTAACACATTCTCAGCTTCTGGAGCCTCCCCCTTTCTTCCAGTTCTTTCTCATGTTCAGTGTCAGGCATCACACCCACAGGAGAGAAGCCCAACACGACTAGTACAATATTGCTGGATGCAGACACACAGCATGTCACTGTCTTTTTGCAGCACCATGAGACACTGGTAATATTAAATAAGCACCTTTCCATTTCTAACTTTTACGTGCAATTATTCTATATTATGAGAGCTGTTTCTGTCTGCTACTTTCTCAAGAGTCCCTGTAAACTAGTGAACTTTCCATTAGTTTAAAGTACTGGTAGTTTATACTGACACATTCCCATTGTGCAAATCCAAGCTTCCTATACAAAGTCTTTTACCACCTTAAAAAGCTGATAAGCAGAAACCAAAATGATATATACCACTGCATCATTATTGCACAAAAAAGATAATAAATTACAGGATACAAATGTCCTTTTATGCTGTTTGCACATGTTTTTAATGTTAGTCAATGGTGAATTGAAAATTAGTGTTAACGAGAAAAGTGCATACACTGGCCCTTTAAGCAATAAATAAGACTATACAACCTTGGGGAAGACAGTGTTAAAGGTCAAGTTCCACCTAAAGCAAAGTTACTTTTATATTAAAGAGCTTACTTAGAAAATATTAATTATCTATGTAAACGTTATGTAAATTGCTAAATTTGCAATTACTCCTCCATGTTTGTGAAGGGTTGAAACTGTCAGTTAAAAAAAAAAAATTCTCATTGAAAAAAAACTGTGTGAGCTGATTTTTCTTAAAAGTTCAGGAACCAGCTGAATAACCAATCAGATTGCAGCTGAGATCTTAATTGGGGTGTGCACATCCCTATATACACAGAGCAATAAAACTTTACACATATATCTGAACTTCAATCAGTGAACTCGCTCACATAAGAGCAACCCCACTCCAACTCAACCCACCCCTGCTCTCCTGCCTTCCCCATGAGCCTTCTTGGAGAGAAGGAAGAACAATTCTATTAAGCTCCAAAACGTGACAGTGTGGAGCAGGTCAACCCGCTTGGGATGTGTATCAGGGAAGAGGTGAAAGAGCAAGGGCTGCAATTTGACAGCAAAGTAAAGTGCAGACTGGAAGCTGGTAACGGAAGGGGAGCAGCTATGGAAAGGGGTGTTGGTGAAGAGCAGCTATGGGAAAGGGTCTTAGGGAGGGGAGTTATTATGGGAAGGGGTCCTGGGGAGGGAAAATGAGAAAGTTGGTACCTGGGGGCGCCCAGTACAAAGTTTTTTTTATAACTCTCTCTTGGGGGGGGGGGGGGGGGGGGGTTTGGTCCAATTTTTTTTTTTGCACCAGGGCCCTCCATTCTCTTGCTTTACCAGTGCCTCTCTCTGTTGGAAAAGGAAAAGTGTGCTTGAACATGAAGAATGGAGATATTCATATAGATAAAGGCACAAACAATATATCATAACATACAAAAAACTCAGACTTGCTTATTCAACTCAAAGTGTAAAGCAGGATTCCTCTTACAGGAATGGGCGAGAGAAACTGGTTTTGACTTTCTAACCAGATATGAGAAGGTGGAATCTATCTACCAATAGATCTATCTATATATATAATATTTTAGGATGCCGATATCTGTATTAAAATGTATAAGAACAAGATCACGTACATTTGTCAAAATTACATACATGTATACAGCAGCAATTACCAAATGTGTGTGTCTGTGCCAATGGTCATGTTGGCCAGGAGAGGGTTAACCTGCTCTTTCCTGTTATTATAAGTGGTTTCACAATCAGTACCCACCACAAGGCTAGTTTCACAAATCATGCTAATAGGCATTTGAGGGTATGCTAGAGATGAACACATTTTAAGGATAAGCAGGGCTTGCTCAGCAGATGATCTTCCTGTTTTTTAATGCTATAGTATTAACTTATAGAGAACAAGATATTTTTGTCATTTCCTTGTTGCATAAAAGAGGAACCAATTTTCCTTATGATAAGGCATTTTATTTGTTCAGCTTCTGTCCTTATGTTTCAGGCATGTCTTGACGATTGCATTCAACACTATGCTAATGTGTAAACTATAGAATAATATAATACTGAATCAAATGAAGAAAGCAAATGTCCGAAATTTTGCTATAAATAAAAACAACCTATAAATAGGAGTGCTTGCTATTGGCTATTGGTTATTTTTAAATATAAACTAGATAAATAGTCTTAAATATTGCTAATTTTAGGCAGTACTTTGTAATCAAAATCCCCCAATTTTATTCCCTCTCTTATCTAAGGTGATTATTAATGATCATTTAGGGGTAATATGAGAAAGTACTACTTTTCAGAAAGTTGTAGAAAGTAGTGGTAGGATCAAACATCATTTAAAGGAACATGGAACCCAAATCTTTTTTTGCATGTATTTTAAATAGCATGATTTAAACATTGACAAAGTTGTGATTTGCTTGAAGAAATACTGAATAATACCTGTTTTAAACTTAATTGAAAAGAACAGGGGCATACATATGTTTGTAGATTTCATTGGCAGGCACGTATGAATCATACAACTATATTAATGCACATTGGATGGCAGGGGTATCAGTTAAACCTTTGAATCAGTTTGTCTGCTTTAAGAGCTTAATTTGAAAAAAAAATGAGAACACGCACACAGTGGTGCTTTATTAAATAACCTCTATCTGATGCAACAAAGAAAAATGCTTTTAAAATCCCTTTAATTTATTTAAGCACACCTGGTATAGGCCAAGGTTTAAACAAGCCAAACTTTTAGGTAGATAAAATGGACTGTCCAAATGGTCCTTTCTGGTTCTTATCTGTCTTTTTTGTCTGTTAAAGCTCCTATTATTATTCTTATTTACAGTATACAAGCTCCCCATGTTGTCCCTGTTTATCACTGTGAGAGTTACAGCTCATTACATTCCCCCAACGTGTAAAACTGTAGCCCGTAGACTTACGGCTATTCAATTGGCCTATGAAAGCTACACGCAAACAATGCGGATTACAGGTGGAGGAACCCTACGGGATGTCGAAATCTGAACTCCGTTGCTTCAAATAATTTGTTCTGTCAAGGCCGTAACTCTTACATTTAAAAATCGCTATTAAATTGTTACAAGTTCCCAAAGACGCACTGGCGTTCAAATCTGTTACCCTCTAATGGAGGCAAAATTATTACGGCCTCCACATAAGACCCTCAAAGGGTTTACAGACAATTTCTCAACACTGTAAAAGACAATATAAACACACAAATGGACTTTAGAATATGGAGAAAGCATAGAAAGGCATTACAATTACTTGTACAATAACCCCCCAATAAAAAATAGGCATTTGAAAAATATTTGATTTTATTATATCTTGGAATGGTCATGTATATGCCAATATGAAAGGCCATGCTGCAACATGCATAAAGCAATTAAAGACACTATTTGATTAAATTGCAACACAAAAACATGAAACTGAAGCCATATTACCATTCCTCACTCATAGATGATCTAATGTGGACCCTGTAATATATATATGATTGCATATACATCTCGCTTATCACATCTACATTGGGAAAACAAATAGTGGCCAAATTACACCACCACATCATATATATCAAGTACCAGGTGAACATTTTATTATTTGTTGTTCAGTCCTACAGTCATGTCCGACTCTCTGTGACCCTATGGACTGCAGCACATTTAACTAGGTCTCTGCCTGTGCTGTTCCACAAGGTTTGCATGCCAAAGATACAGGAGTGGGTTGCCAGTTCCTTCTCTAGTGGACTGGGATTTATCTGACCTCTCTGTTATCACCTGCCCACTGTGACAAACCACTTCTTTTACAGGTAGGATTGTCACCGATCTTGCAGTAACCACAGCCTTCTAGGGTATACAAAGTCCAGGACACCTTCAGCTCAGTTTTCCTTTTTTATTCAGTTTGAAAACAGGTACTTTAAATAATAACAAAACAAACAAAATCCCTTGCTCTTACTTGAGCTCTTACTAGACAGTACTTGCTATCTGCAATTGGGTGGCTTTCCCACTTACCAATTTCCCAAACAAAAGCAATGTCTTTGCAATAAGCGCAGCCTCTCCTAGCTGTCTTTTCCTCTGCCCCTTGGAGCAGGCTGCTCTCTTCTTTTAAAGGCCTGTCTGCTAATTGAGTAGCTACAGGTGAGTGCCAATTAGCTAACTCTTAAAAACCAGATCCAAGCTGTGGTCTGTTTATACAGCAACTAGTGCTGTTGGAGCATTGGCCCCCCCTGCTCTCCAAATACTCCGCCCCAGGGACCCATACCATGTTTTGCAGAGCATCAGCTATGCATATTGCAAACTGTAACATCTCTCCCTGGGGCATTTAACTGAGAAATCCTCTGGTTGCTGTCTAGCAAATCAGGTCTGATGTATCTCCCATCAACCACTATTCCACCTTTATTCTCACATATCCTCCCCCCCAGCTCATACCCAAGGGTTTGAGCGACCATGGAAATCAGGGAGTGTACCCTCGAAAGCCCATCAGCATTACCTTGTTGCAGACCAGCCCTGTGTTCCACAGTGAAATCAAAAGATTGCAAACTCAAAAACCATCTGGTTACTCTGGAGTTACTTTCCCTGTTCTGATACATCCACGTCAGAGGAGCATGGTCCGTTATCAATCGAAACCTTCTGCCTAGTAGGTAGTATTTAAGAGAGTCTAATGCCCACTTAATAGCAAGACACTCTTTTTCAACAATAGAGTAGTTCTTCTCATGTGGGTTTAACTTTCTGCTCAAAAAGAAAACAGGGTGTTCTTCACCCTGGTATTCCTGTGAAAGAACAGCCCCCAAGCCCACATCAGAAGCATCTGTCTGAACTATAAAATCCCTGGAAAAATCTGGGGTCACTAAGACAGGATGGCTACAGATAGCTTCCTTCAGACTCTTAAAAGCCTTTTCTGCCTCAGGGCACCATTTAACTATGACTGGGGATTTTGCTTTAATAAGGTCTGTCAGGGGTGCAGCAATGGTAGCAAAATCTGGAATGAACCGCCTATAATATCCAATTAAACCCAAAAATGCCTTTACTTGTTTCTTTGTAAGGGGCTGTGGCCATTTTTGGATGGCTTCTACTTTGGCTTCCTGTGGTTTAACCAAACCCCTCCCAATAGAATAACCTAAGTACTTAGCTTCCTCTAAACCAATCGTACACTTGGAAGGATTGGCAGTTAAGCCTGCTGAGCGGATAGCATCAAGTACCGCTTGAACTTTAGGGAGGTGGGATTCCCAGTCTGCACTGTGGATGACGACATCATCCAAGTATGCTGCAGCATAACGAACATGAGGTTTAAGAATTCTGTCCATCATTCGTTGGAATGTGGCAGGTGCCCCATGTAACCCAAATGGCAATACAGTGTACTGAAACAGGCCACTGGGTGTTGAAAAGGCTGTCTTTTCTTTGGCTCTTTCAGTGAGCGGGACCTGCCAGTAACCCTTTGTTAAATCCAAGGTTGTTAGATAACGAGCTTTTCCCAGTCTTTCTATTAACTCATCAACTCTTGGCATTGGGTAAGCATCAAATTTTGAGAGGGCGTTTAACTTGCGGTAGTCATTGCAGAACCTCCATGTGCCATCAGGTTTTGGCACCAATACAATAGGACTACTCCAGTTACTCTGGGATTCTTCAATGACTCCAAGTTTTAACATGCTCTCAACCTCTAAGTTTATAACCTCCCTCCGGGCCTCAGGAATTCTATAGGGTTTGAGGTTAACTCTTTTCCCTGGTTCGGTTATTATGTCATGTTTAATCACTTTAGTCTTTCCTGGAACTATCGAGAAAACATCCCTATTTCTTCTGATGAAATCTCTGACCTCTTGCTTTTGATGGACAGACAGAGTCTTAGATACGTTCACATCTGGCTCTACTATAGGAGGTTCTGAAGGTTTTAAAGCAACCAGGACCTCCCTGTCCTTCCATGGCTTTAACAGATTTATATGATACAACTGTTTCTTCTTCCTGGTTGTCTGACTTTATAATTGACATCACTCACTTTCTCTATTATTTCATAGGGTCCATGCCAAGTCGCAAGGAACTTATTCTCCACAGTAGGGACCAGAACCAATACCCTGTCTCCAGGTTGGAACACTCTGACTCTAGCATTACGGTTATAGCTGTTTTTCTGAGCCTGCTGGACTTCCAGCATGTGTTCCCTGACAATAGGCATGATGGTGGCCATTCTATCCTGCATTTGAGCTATATGCTCAATTACACTCCTGTGAGGAGTAGTCTCCTGTTCCCAGGTCTCCTTAGCAATATCCAATATTCCCCTGGGATGTCTTCCATATAATAATTCAAAAGGAGAGAAGCCCGTGGAGGCCTGTGGAACTTCCCTAATGGAAAACAGTAGATATGGCAATAAAAAATCCCAATTTCTTCCATCTGCATCAATTACCTTGCGTAGCATACTCTTAAGGGTTTTGTTGAACCTCTCTACTAAACCATCAGTCTGTGGGTGATATACTGAGGTCTTAAGATGTTTAACCTGCAAGAGCCTGCACAACTCTTTTGTGACTCTGGACATGAACGGGGTCCCCTGGTCTGTCAGTATTTCTTTAGGGATACCCACCCTACTGAACATCAACATAAGTTCCTTAGCTATTAGCTTTGCAGAGGTATTACGCAAGGGAATGGCCTCAGGATAGCGAGTTGCATAGTCCAAGATGACTAATATATATTGGTGTCCCCTAGCGGACTTTACCAGTGGCCCCACTAAGTCCATAGCGATCCTTTCAAAAGGCACGTCAATTATGGGTAAGGGTACAAGTGGACTACGAAAAGTCTTGAAAGGAGCCCTGTACTGGCACTCAGGACATGAGGAGCAATAGTTTGTAATAGCAGCAAACACTCCAGGCCAGTAAAACCGTCTAAGGACTCTCTCTCTAGTTTTTTCGACTCCCAAGTGTCCCCCTAATATGTGGCTGTGAGCCAACTTTAGCACTATATTCTGGTAAGTCTGAGGAACCAACAGCTGCCTAATGATGTCTGAATCCTTTTTTTCTACACGGTAAATTAGGTCATTTTGTACTTCAAAATAGGGGAACGGCAGTGCTCCTCCTGGCTGATTAACAACCCCGTTTACAACTTTAATATCATTTCTAGCTGTCACTAAAGTGGGATCTTCCCACTGAGCGCTTTTAAAATTACCTGGACTAATTCCAATATCAATTAAGTCCTTATCCTTGTCTGCATTATTAGTAGGCTCCTCACTAGTTTGAGCTGGGTTATCTCCTATTAATACTGGTTTAGGGCAGTATTTTTTCTTTTTCCTTATTTTTCCGTCACAGTGGTCAAAACCCAAGTCAATATCGGAAAAAGGGAACACATTATCCTCGACAGACTGACTCATTTCTGATAAATTTTGATCTGTCTTTTGTAAAGCTGCCCATAATTTTAGAAAATGAGGAAAGTCTCTACCGATCACTACCTCATGGGCTAATCTAGGTACTACACCCACTCGGTACTTTAAATTCCCATACTGGGTTCCAATATTTACTTCCGCAGTGGGGTATTCCTTTTTATCACCATGAACACAGATAATGCCTATTTTCTGTCCATGATCAGGTTTTACACAAGGTATTATAGACTCTGCTACCAACGTAACCATACTACCTGAATCAAGTAATGCTTTAGACATTTTTCCATTCACAGTTACACAGCATTTATGAGCGTTATTATCATAGTCATTGTTAGCAATACCACAACAACTGAGCAAAAATGAACGTGTTCCCTCATTTTTGCCCATATTGCATTCCATAGGTTCATCCTTAAATGGACAGTCTTTGGCCATATGACCATCCTCTTTGCACTTGAAACATTTGACAGTACAGTCTGACCACCAATTAGTTCCGTTCCCAGGCCTATTAGACCTGGATGCCCCCCTTAAACCTTGAACAGTCTTACCCGGTCTTGCAGAATCTTGGGGCTTAGGATTGTGAGGGTTTGCCTGTGAAGTAGGACATAGCAGTTCTCCTGCGGCCGCATATCTTTCCACCAAGGCAATCAGTTGGTCAGCTGTATGGGGGTCACTTTGGCTGACCCAGCGACGCAGGGAAGCTGGTAAACCACGCAAAAACCGGTCCATTACTAAGGTTTCCACAATGTGGCTAGCTGAACGGATTTCAGGTTGTAACCATTTCCGTGCAAGGTGTATGAGGTCAAACATTTGGGAACGTGCGGCTTTGTCTGAAGAATATGACCATGAGTGGAACCTTTGGGCACGTACTGCAGAGGTTACACCCAGTCGTGCCAAGATTTCAGCTTTCAATTTGCTGTAGCTACTTGCATCGGCCGGTTCTAGGTCATAATATGCCTTCTGCGGCTCTCCACTTAGGAACGGTGCCAGTATGCTTGCCCACTCACCAGCCGGCCATCCGTCCCTCTCAGCAGTGCGCTCAAATGCCAGAAGGTACGCCTCAACATCATCTGATGCGGTCATTTTCTGAAGATAGTGGCTCGCCCGAATCACCTTTGGCCCCTGGTATCTTCCATCAGGGTCTCCATTCAGTTTTCCAGAGATCGCTTGGATTACCTGTTGTAGTCCCTGGGTGACTTTTTGCTGCTCCTCACGGGCTACTTTAAACATCTCCGCTTGTGTCACAACAAGCTGTTTCACCAAGGACTCAGTGCCCTCCATTTGTGTTTTGGCCAGGACTTTAGCACTCTCTGCCTGGGCCAGCACCAGTTGCTGCAGGGCTGCACTGTTTTCTGCAGCTCTCCTGTTAGTCTCCTGTTGCACAGAGGAGGATTGGATCAGAGCCTTGATAACATCCTCCATGTTGAGCTTTAAATGACTTCTACCCTCAGGCTTACGTGGATGCCCGCATTCTCCACCATATGTGACAAACCACTTCTTTTACAGGTAGGATTGTCACCGATCTTGCAGTAACCACAGCCTTCTAGGGTATACAAAGTCCAGGACACCTTCAGCTCAGTTTTCCTTTTTTATTCAGTTTGAAAACAGGTACTTTAAATAATAACAAAACAAACAAAATCCCTTGCTCTTACTTGAGCTCTTACTAGACAGTACTTGCTATCTGCAATTGGGTGGCTTTCCCACTTACCAATTTCCCAAACAAAAGCAATGTCTTTGCAATAAGCGCAGCCTCTCCTAGCTGTCTTTTCCTCTGCCCCTTGGAGCAGGCTGCTCTCTTCTTTTAAAGGCCTGTCTGCTAATTGAGTAGCTACAGGTGAGTGCCAATTAGCTAACTCTTAAAAACCAGATCCAAGCTGTGGTCTGTTTATACAGCAACTAGTGCTGTTGGAGCATTGGCCCCCCCTGCTCTCCAAATACTCCGCCCCAGGGACCCATACCATGTTTTGCAGAGCATCAGCTATGCATATTGCAAACTGTAACATCTCTCCCTGGGGCATTTAACTGAGAAATCCTCTGGTTGCTGTCTAGCAAATCAGGTCTGATGTATCTCCCATCAACCACTATTCCACCTTTATTCTCACACCACCTATAGAGGCCCTACATGGTATAGCTCACAGCTTCATTCAAGTACACAAGCCCCTCTACCACCACCACTTAGCAATCCACAAGGGGCCCAGGGGAACATACACCACACTAATGTAAATTGATGAACAGCAAAACATAATGGGAGGTCACCAAATGGGAATGGATATACATCTTGGCACATGGCCACCAGCAATGGCGTGGGACTTTCCAGGATGGGCCTAGCAGAGATTATCCCTGATGGAGGTGAGTTGGCTGTTGATCCATGTGCCTCTGCACAGCCTCCATGTATTTTTGCGGCCCCTCCTGATGGGTTACAATGGATTAGTCTGGTGTATGTTCCCCTAGTCCCCTTCAGACTTGCTAAGTGGTGGTGGTGAAGGGGCTTGTGTACTGCAGGGAAGCTGTGAGCTATACCAGGTAGGGTCACTCTAGGTGGGCAGATCATTGAAGAGAGGTCAGACAAATCACCGTCGGCTAGAGAAGAAACTGGCAACCCACTCCGGTATCACCTGTCATATTCCTATCAGGCCCTCAGGGGAATGTTGATACTCCACAGTATCACCAATTGGTCTTTGTATGTGTATTAGCCCTTTATGTTGATTCTATATGATATATATTATCATATGATATCTAATGCTATTATGACTATTAGTGCCTACGGTCCCTCATCGTGGGGCTTGCAATGAGCGCCTTTGGCGCTCATTGCCAACCTCTGCCTTTCGCAATGCTCATCGCAAGCCCCGTAATGAGCGTATGGGCCTGGTGTGCGCGCTCCTTCTGCCGTTTGTTTTATTTTAAAGTCTTGCGTGCCACTGGGTTCTCCGTCGTGTATTTTCTAAGTCCCACGTGCCTGGCGTGCGCACGCCTACTGCCGTTTGTTTTATTTTTAAAGTCCTGCGTGCCACTGGGTTCTCCGTCGTGTATTTTCTAAGTTCTGCATGCTTGGCATTGGTGAGCCTCATTTTCATCCTGTTTCAGATTTTTTGCGTTCCTAGTCCGACATTTTTTTCCTCGCTTAGCTGATTTTCCTGTGGTGGAAAACGCAAAATATCGGTGTAATTTGCTTGCAACCTCACTCCCAGGTTTCCTGTGTCTCCCCCCGTGCTGTGTATGAGTGTGTTCTAAGTTTGTGTACATTTTTTTTTTTTTGATTGGTGGGCTTTTAGAGTTACGTGCTCCGGGGCTGATTCGCCTCGCCGTTTTATTTTCAAAGTCCCACGTGCCTGGCATTGTTCGTGTAAGTGTTACTGTATTTTCTATGTCCCACGTGCTTGGCATTGGTGAGCCTCGTGTTCATTCTGTTTGCATTTTTCGTCTACCATTTTTTTTCTCGCTTTATTTCATACCAGAGCACAATCAAAAATATTAAATACTGTTCATTAATATCATGGGTGTGTGTGGGTGAATCCCAGGAGAGCAAGAGGTTGTGTTTGGGAAAAAAGGGATACCTAAGGCGGGTAATGTCATAGTCTAAAATAAGCATGATGCATAGCACCTACCAGGGTCACATGTGGTCACTACACCACTGCAACCGGAATCGGATGAAAAAAGGGGTCATCAAAAATCACTTTAATTGAAGAAACTAGTAATGTGCATAGCACTTACAACTTGTCTATATCTGCTCAATGAAACGGATGATTCAACCTTTGGACTGTGTAATTTAATCCAGTTTCACACATACAGTGTGGTGACAAAAACTAAATCTGAAAAAAAGTGGTGAATTAAAAAATGCGGAGGAGTATTAAAAAAAAATCAATTTGAATGTACAGTACAGTGCTAAATACTGTACCTGTAACAATATACCAACTCACCGGATTTCCATCTGCAAGCATTACAATTAGCTAGGTCTCTAGATAATCATCAACATGGGAAAATACCCATTAATACGTAGAGGACACAAAGGTCAGCAGCCAGATTCACTGTTACTTACATCAGACCCACAGATCTGTTCTCAGGCTGATATTGAGTTCAGGATCACAAGCTTTGCTAGTGCATGTATCAACATGCCATTGTAAGACCTTGCAAGTCCACCGCCATAGCGGTATTAGTCTACATTTCAGCTAACAACAATCATGTCTTAGATCTCTGGCTATATGATATCTTTAAGATTGTAGGAGCTACATGTAAGGAGGGCTGTTGTTGAAGGAGATGTCTACCTTACACCTCATACATTTCCTTCCAAATGCTTGCAGATGCAGAAGATGCCTTCATGAACCTTAATTGTACCTAAAACAAAAAACAAAATAAACAACAAACCTACAAAAAAAACACCTGGTGAGGAGGTGGCGCTGTGTGAGTGGGGAGAGTCTGGGGCCCGGCTGGAGGGTGTTGCAAAATGGGTGGTGGTGTGGTTGGGCCCGGTGGTGGTGTTGGCAGCCAGTCCAGTGCACTGCTGCTAGGGGGGGGGAGGGGGAGGAGGTGGTGGCTGGCTGGTGTCCTTATTTCAGTTGGAGGGCCCTGGCGATAGCCTCAGTCTCTGGAGGAGGGGAATAGTGGGGTTGAATCTCTGCGGTGTGGCCTGAGGTCCAGATGGTGACCCCACCAGCCATATTACATCCTCCTCCTCCGAACCAGGGCCCTCAGCTCTGCTTCACTCCTCCTCCCCTTGCGCCGGTTCCTTCTGGGAGGGGGCTTGCTCCTCCACTTCCTGCTTCAATGGAGCCGGCGCCCCAGCCTCTGGCTCACCATTGGACCCAGACCTCCTTGATGCTGAAAGAGAGAAAAGAAAGGTATGTGTCATTAGTATGATGAATAATATATTGTTTTGTGTGTATTCCTAACTATCTGACATCTAGGCTTGAACCTGGATGATTCACTTAATTGCAACTACGAGTAGCTATCATTTGCTAGATGTGATCTATTCTTTGGCTTTTGGTCTTGATCATTCCTGGCTCCTAACGCTATCTTCATTCCGGCTTGCGGTCTGTAACTGCATTGGCTGAAGTGGGCACACCAATACATGCACTATCTATTGGTTGATTACAGTTGTTGTGCCCAGGAATGACAGTGATTTGTCAGCTTCATGGATTTAATGAAGCATCCATCTATCCCTTGTTAATTTCATAGAGCTGACATGTCAGTGTCCTTGGTGGTCTTATGTACTTGTGTAGTGTGTGGGATGTACATGTGGTGGCATGCTGGTGTATGTGAGGTTGGGTCCTGCTGGGCCACCAGGCCTGAAGCTGCAGCAGCGAGCAGCTGTCTCAGAAGGTCCTTGGAGGCCCTCTCCAACTCATTAGAGGTCACAGTCACGTTCTTGTCTTCCTTGGCCATCATCCTGCTCACCTTGGCCCTGATGTCGTCAAACCAGTGTAACCTCAGCTGCTACCTCCTTCTATGCCTGAGCCCTAGGCCCTGGCCTAACTTCCCTCCCCCTGCAAGAATCACAGGGCGGCCAGGGATAGCACCAAGGAGGACCACATTCTCCCCGTGAGTGTAATTGTGGGCCCTGTGCTTGCCCTTAGCCTCTTTGCCTCGAGACTGTGAATGGGGATCCTTACCTCCCTTACCTGTCCCTGATTCCTGTCCCTCCCCCGAACTACCATCCCCCCTGATTAGGGCCTTTCCCCTCTGTCCCTCTCCTAGGCGTTCCTTTGCTCGGGCCACCCTGCCACCACCCACCTCCTCCTCTTGCTCCTCCTCCGCCACCTCCTCCTCTAACTCCTCAACCTCCCCCTCTCCACCACTACTCCCCAGGGCTGCCTCTGTCTCCTCTCTCTCCTCTTTGCCTCTCCTCTTCTCCTCCCCCCACCTCTCCACTACTCTCCTCCCTCCATATCAACCCCAAAAATAATAGAACGATAAATGAAAATAAGTGTTACTGGAAATATATGATGGAAATAAAAAATGTGTATTATGTGTAATTAATAACTGTTGGGGAATGTAGTGTGGGGGGTGGGTGTGTGTGTATGGAGTGACCTAGCTCTATATGTCTCTATGTGTGTTGTTTAAATTATGTGTATTGCAATTATGTGCAATCTGTAAATATGTGTAATCAAGGATTAAGTGCAAAATAGTAAATAGTATAAGATAAATCAACAAAACCGCAAATTACTGTTCTCAAAATACTCCTGCTCTATCTCTTAAAAACCTCTCCATCTCTAGGACCTGCATGATACTTTGTCAGAAAATACAACACAGTCAACGCATGGGCGGGTGGAATGCAAATTTATAATCTCCCTCTGTTAATCATCTGCTGCTAGACCGCTGTCTATTGGCTGAGATGCCTAGTCGCATAGTAACAGCCGAATGCAACCTAGCCAGCCCCTTAAAAGCTTGCAGAAAGGATTTACGGGCTTGTGTCTATGGCCTGTAGCTCGCTTCATGGTTGAATGTAATAGCTCTGTAACACAGCAAAATTTCAAGCCCACAGACTTTGCAGGTGTGCCATTGTTGCTATGGGCTTGGAATGTGATGGGACTGTTAATCACTTACTGTATGAGAAATTAGCGACTTCCCCGTCAAAAATGTCACCTGTTTCTCTCTCCCTCTCCCTCCCATGTGTCTCTTTCCCCCTCTCCCTCCCCAATGTCTCTCTCCATCCCCTGTGTCTCTCTCCCTCCCCTGTGTCTCTTCCCCCCTTTGCTCTTCCCCTCTCCTCCCCTGTGTATCTCCCCCCTCTCCTCTGTGTCTCTTCCCCTCCTGTGTCTCTCCCCCCTGTCTCTTCCCCCTCCTCCCTCCCCTGTGTCTCTACCCCTGTGTGTCTTCCCCACCTTCTCCCTCCCCAGTGTCTCTCCCCCCTATCCCTCCCCTGTCTATCCCTCCCTCTTCTGAGTCTCTTCCCCCCCTTTGTCTCTTCCCCCCTGTGTCTCTTTCCCCTCCTCCCTCCCCTGTGTCTCTTACCCCACGTCTCCCTCCCCTGTGTCTCTCCCTCCCATGTCTCTTCCCCCTCCTCCCTCCCCTGTGTCTCTTCTCCCCCCTCGTGTCTCTTGGCCTTCCTCTCACACACACACAATACCCCGCAGTCCCTACATACAGGCCCAGCAATCACCTTCCAGGATACGTCTCTCTCCGCCGCCGGCCATGGTCCTGCTCACTCCATACCCAGTGCACAGCAGGAGGCTGGACACAGAGGGGCAGACAGGCCTGGGGGGCAGTGCGGTTATGGGGGTCACACAGGCCCTGGCTCTGGGGTAGACAACAGGCCGGAGAGGAGGCAGCCAGTGATACAGGCCCAAAGCAGGGAGGCAGGCAGGGGGCTGGAGTGAGGGGAGGAGTCTGACACACACAGGCCAGGCCCAGGAGAAAGAGGAGATGAGCCTGACACACTTGGCGGGAGGGTGCTATTAAGGCCCAGGCCTCTCCACTACTGTATATTGCGGCCCTCGCAATGAGCGCCTTTGGCGCTCATTGCAATCCGCTTCCCCTTGTGCCTTATGGGCCTCGCGATGAGTGCCTTCGCCATTGCTTTACCGATAAATTTGCATATTTGACAACTATTATAGTTGATAGCTAAGTAGGGATATCTTGAACATTAGCTAAACAATGTGCCTTCTTTAGAGTGATAGTATCCACGTATTTACACATCACAAACAGAGTAGCACCTGCGTGTTTTAGGGGTCACGCATGCGCAGTTTAATAACTCTTTCCACTGGCACAGGTGCATTCCACCGTAGTTACCGTAGTGGTTGGAAAGGATGCACTGGTTGGCATGATGTCATTATTAGTAATTTATATATATACAACCTTATTAAATTAAGATTCAGTAAATTTAAAAGGGCTCTATTTAAGCACACAGCATATTTTATTTACAGAAGTTTTTAGTTAGTGAAGACCTTGCTTTTGGATAGAAGTTCACTAACTAAAAACTTCTGTAAAAAAATATGCTGTGTGCTTAAATAGAGCCCTTTTAAATTTACCGAATCACAATTTAATAAGGCTGATGTATAATGTATATAAATACATATCTATATCTAAATACATAAATTTAAAAAATTAGAAATTGAATTCAGATATGCTGATGGAATTTTCTGGTTATATTTAGTTGTTCATGATGTTTCTTAATGAAATATTGAATATTGGTAATATACCGTATATACTCGGGTATAAGCCGACCCGAGTATAAGCCGAGGCACCCATTTTACCACAAAATACTGGGTAAAATGAGTGACTCGAGTATAAGCCGAGGGTGGGAAATATGCTACCCCCTGTGTCCCTCTTGTGCCCTCTGTGTCCCCCTCTCTCTCCGTGTCTCTTCTCCCCTCTCCCTTCCCTGTGTCTCTTCTCCCCTCTCCCTACCCTGTGTCTCTTCCAACCTCTCCCTTCCCTGTGTCTCTTCCCCCCTCCCTTATCACCCTCCTCAACCCCACTCCTCCACCTCCCTCCTCATCCTCAACCTCCCTCCTCATGCTCAACCTCCCTCCACATCCTCAACCTCCCTCCTCAACCTCCCTCCTCATCCTCAACCTCCCTCCTCATCCTCAACCCCCTCCTCAACCTCCCTCCTCATCCTCAACCCCCTCTTCAACCTCCCTCCTCATCCTCCCTCCTCAACCCCCCATCTTCAACCCCCCTCCTCAACCCCCCAACCTCATCCTCTCTCCTCAACCCCCCATCCTCAACCCCCCATCCTCAACCTCCCTCCTCATCCTCAAACCCCTCCTCAACCTCCCTCCTCATCCTCCCTCCTCAACCCCCCCATCTTCAACCCCCCTCCTCAACCCCCCAACCTCATCCTCTCTCCTCAACCCCCCATCCTCAACCCCCCATCCTCAACCCCCCATCCTCAAACCCCCTCCTCAACCCCTCATCCTTAACCTCCCTCCTCATCCTCAATCTACCTCCTCAACCCCCCATCCTCAACCCCTTCCTCAACCTCCCTCCTCAACCCCCCCATCCTCAACCCCCTCCTCAAGCCCCCATCCTCATCCTCCCTCCTCAACCCCCCATCCTCAACCTCAACCCTCCTCAACCCCAACCCCCCTCAACCCCAACCCCCCCTCAACCCCAACCCCCCTCAACCCACCTCCTCAACCTCCCTCCTCAACCCCCCATCCCCAACCCCCATCCTCATCCTCTCTCCTCAACCCCCATCCTCAACCCCTCATCCTCATCCTCAACCTCCCTCCTCATCCTCCCTCCTCATCCTCCCTCCTCAACCCCCCCTCAACCTCCCTCCTCAACCCCCCTTCAACCTTCCTCCTCAACCCCCCATCCTCAACCCCCTCCTCAACCCCTCTATCCTCATCCTCAACCCCCCATCCTGAACCTCCCTCCTCAACCTCAACCCTCCTCCTCAACCTCAACCCCCCTCAACCCCAACCCACCTCCTCAACCTCAACCTCCCCCCTCAATCCCCCTCAACCCCAACCCCCTTCCTCAACCTCCCTCCTCAACCCCCCCATCCTCAACCCCCTCCTCAAGCCCCCATCCTCATCCTCCCTCCTCAACCCCCCATCCTCAACCTCAACCCTCCTCAAACCCAACCCCCCTCAACCCCAACCCCCCCTCAACCCCAACCCCCCTCAACCCCCCTCCTCAACCCCCCTCCTCAACCTCCCTCCTCAACCCCCCATCCCCAACCCCCCATCCTCATCCTCTCTCCTCAACCCCCATCCTCAACCCCTCATCCTCATCCTCAACCTCCCTCCTCATCCTCCCTCCTCATCCTCCCTCCTCAACCCCCCCTCAACCTCCCTCCTCAACCCCCCCTCAACCTTCCTCCTCAACCCCCCATCCTCAACCCCCTCCTCAACCCCTCCATCCTCATCCTCAACCCCCCATCCTCAACCTCCCTCCTCAACCTCAACCCCCCTCCTCAACCTCAACCCCCCTCAACCCCAACCCACCTCCTCAACCTCAACCTCCCCCCTCAATCCCCCTCAACCCCAACCCCCCTCCTCAACCCCCCTCCTCAACCTAAACCCCCCTCAACACCCCTCCTCCACCTAAACCCCCCTCTACCTAAACCCCCCCTAAATACCTCCCCCCTCTCCCCTCACTTACCTGCTTGTGCTCCGGCCCCCATCATCAACCTCAACCCTCCTCAACCTTAACCCTCCTCATCCTCAACCTCCCTCCTCATCCTCAACCCCGTCCTCATCCTCCCTCCTCATCCTCCCTCCTCAACCCCCCCATCCTACACCCCCCTCCTCAACCCCCCCATCCTCATCCTCTCTCCTCAACCCCCCATCCTCAACCCCCCTCCTCAACCACCCTCCTCAACCTCAACCCCCCTCCTCAACCCCTCCTCCTCATGCTCAACCTCCCTCCTCCTCCTCAGCCTCCTTCCTCAACCCCCCAATCCTCAACCCCTTCCTCAACCTCCCTTCTCAACCCCCCCATCCTCAACCCCCTCCTCAAGCCCCCCATCCTCATCCTCCCTCCTCAACACCCCCATCCTCAACCTCAACCCTCCTCAACCTCAACCCTCCTCAACCCCAACCCCCCCTCAACCCCAACCCCCCCTTCTCAACCCCCCTCCTCATCCCCCCATCCTCAACCCCCCTTCCTCATCCTCTCTCCTCAACCCCCCATCCTCCTCCCCCCTCCTCAACCCCTCTCCTCATCCTCAACCTCCCTCCTCATCCTCAACCTCCCTCCTCATCCTCAACCTCCCTCCTCAACCTCCCTCCTCAACCTCCTCCTCAACCCCCTTTCTCAACCCCCTCCTCAACCCCCATCCTCATCCTCCCTCCTCATCCTCCCTCCTCAACCTCCCACCTCAACCCCCTCCTCAACCTCCCTCCTCAACCCCCCCTCAACCTTCCTCCTCAACCCCTCATCCTCAACCCCCTCCTCAACCCCCCATACTCATCCTCCCTCCTCAACCTCAACCCCCCCTCATCCCCAAACCACCTCCTCAACCTCAACCCCCCTCAACCTCCCCCCTCAATCCCCCTCAACCACAACCCCCTCCTTAAATCCCCTCCTCATCCTAAACCCCCTTAACCCCCCCTCCTCCACCTAACCCCCCCTAAATACCTCCCCCCTCTCCCCTCACTTACCTGCTTGTGCTCCGTCCTCCGCTCCTTGAACCGGCGCGCCTGTGACGTCACATGCGCGCCGGCGCCGGGTTAGAGAGACACACGGGGGGGTTAGAGAGACACACGGGGGGGTTAGAGAGACACACGGGGGGGTTAGAGACACACGGGGGGGGGGGGCAGAGTAACTCGAGTATAAGCCAAGGGGGACCTTTTTTGCCTTAAAAAAAGGGCTGAAAAACTCGGCTTATACTCGAGTATATACGATAAATGTATTTAAATATAAAATATACTGCTATCATTGGCCTTCATTCAAATTCAAGCCCGCAGTTGACTCCATACCGGCTGTAAGTCTGCAGGCTTGACATTTGCAACATTTACAGTGCCATTCAGTTGATCAAGCCTGCAGCCACCTGGCCAAAAGCCTAAACCGTAAACTATGCACCTGTAAGTACCATTTCAGAGCATGATCATGATCAGTTAAGCAAGGCCGTAACTACTGATTTAGAAACAGCCAATAGTAAATGAGACTGTCGTAATTACATCAGTAAAATAGGTTAAACTTCAATCAGTTAGCGTTTAGAAGTCTGATATGCGATCGGATTCGCAATCCGGCAATGTACAAAATAATAAAAATGAATGATGATGATACTGTTCTAGTCCATGTGGGTGGCCTGATATGTATTAACTCCTTTATTACTGAGATTGATATAACACGGAAATGTAACTTTCAAAACAAATATTTTCTAATGCAGGTTTGCGAGCTTGAGACTGTTGTGCAATTAATTATAATGTCTTTCATTGCTTTCCCCATCTTTTAAAGTGCAGTATTGATTTTTTATTTGCATTTACAGTGCTACGGACAGGGATTAAACCCCCTTGTGAGTCCTATCGGGTACCCGTAAGATTTTCTTCTACATTTGCCATTTATGGATGTGTAAACAATTGCGAGCGGAGGAACTGTAGCAATTGAATAGCGATTTGCGATTGTAACATTTACGGGCTTGAAATATCAAAGGCTTAGATGTGTTTTAAGTTACGATTTTGACAACCGCAGGGATTTTCAGCCTGTAACCCACAATTTTTGTGCATAGAATAGCAAATTATTTTACGAGTTACATTACGGGCTCCAGTAACTAACATCTGCTCAATTGAATGGATGCCATTGCGTAGTTAAGGTTTGTGCTTAGTAAACTCAGAGAACTTGTATTTCCACAGTATACCACATGTGACAAGCCCATGACACACCTTAACATTCCAATGAAACACCGTGATCATGTCAATTTGCGATGACTTGCATATGGTTTGCTTTTAACATGGAACAAGCCTTTAATAAATTGCACCATGACCTGAGATGCCGGATGCAGTTTACCTTAGGTTGTCGTGCCTGAGTACGCACAGACGATCCTTTAATAAAATCACACAAGGGTGCTGTTACATTTCTTTCCCTAACAGTACTGTTACTTAGTTCTATATGTTTTATTCATCCGAAAATCATTATCTCTTAGGGTAACAAAACATACATAACGTAACTGTTTTTTTGTCATAACAATGTGCTCCTTTTCTTTCAGGCAGACTAGAAATTGCCACACTATTTATTAATATATTTGGTATATTGGGATTGAGCTGCCTCTTTGGACATATACAGCCATATTAAATTGCGATTCTGCCAATTGAATAGGGCTCTATATAAGCACAGAGCATATTTTTTTTACAGCAGTTTTTCGCTAGTGAACTTCTATCCAAAAGCAAGGTCTTCACTAATGAAAAAAATCTGTAAATAAAATATGCTCTGTGCTAATATAGAGCCCTATACAATTGGCCGAATTGCAATTTAATAAGGCTGTGAGTGGATGGATCATAAACACTGATTGACAGGTACAATGGCAAACTGCAGTGTAAGTATACTGTAAGAAAATAGCATTAAATACTTAATAACTTACTTGATGTGATCTGTGGTTTTATATTATACCATATTCAGAGCATGTAATGTATCCTTTAAGTTAACAGTGGTTTTCAATTAACAAAAGGACTAGCACTTAAATGAAACTTAAAGGGAGATATAAAGAATGTTTTTCAATGTAGACACATATCAACATTGCAGCTCTCATCTTCCAGGCAAAATACATAAAGAAAAGCACCAGAGAGTGCAACTACACATTACACAGCAATAGAGGAAACACAAGTTTATTATTCATAAAGAATAAAGATTCATAACTACTGAGGTATTAAAGCCAGTGGTAGTAAAAAGCCATCCTAATCTAGATCTTATACTCATTACTTCCATCCACTGAAATATTATGTTTATTATCAATCCAACCTGGCAATTTTAAATCTTTAAATGAACTATTACATATATGGCATCCTATTTAAGGGTAGCGCACACTGTGTAATCTTTAAACATTTACTATTTGGAATGCCATTATATTAAAATGTTTATGTGTGTGTACCCAATAAACATATGGATTCCAGATCTTGACTTTATTTTCACTAATAAGTTTGGACCTTGTTGACTTGTACAAAAAAATAATTAACTACTCCTGATTTAAGTGCTCTGAAAGGTGCAGTACTACCTTCTGATGCCAAGCTGCTCCCCAACTAATAATGTTATCACCCCTGAATTTGTAGTATGCCCATTCAACTACTTGACTCTTTTCTTGCATGCACAAGGCTGATGTTGTTCTTATTAGTGCTGAGGCTGAGGATTTAGTGATGGACATTTGCTGTTACCTGTGCAAAGATGACATTTTAAATCTCTTTGGTGTCCAGCATGTTTGACAGCTATCTTATCAGAGTCAAGTGCAAGCATTGGGGTTAAACCTCAGCGATGACCTGTCCGTAGAAGTGCAAGGACGGTCCTTCCGTAGAGAGACTGTTTGCTTTATAAATGACTGCAGTATCTCAAAGTATAAAACAGAAACCATACACACTTATTTAATAATCAGCTTTAACGTGAAGTGACACAGCCGAGGTTCCAAATATGGTGTAACTGTAAACGATAGGTAAAAACAAGAACTTTCTCAATTGAATGCTATCTAAAAAAATCACTTTTTCTTGAAGCAATCTTATATTGATGTTTGCAGTCATTCTGGTCGTCCCACCAAAGACTAATTGCACTAATTGTGTAATGGGGCCACTACAGTAATTACTGATCATATCTGAATCTCTGAACCCGTTATTGTCATCATAAGTCAAGTGCAAAACAAAATTCTACACATGCTCAGAGATACTTTAGCTATTCAGTTAAGTTAATCACTGAAGACAATAAATTCAGTGGTGAAGGGAGTGATCAGTAATTACTGGTAATAATAGCCCCATTACACAAATAGTGCAGTCAGCCCTTGGTGGGAGGATCACAAGGGCTGATTGATAGCTAAACATTGCAAACTTCATTATAAGAAAATTTAATTTAAAAGAAAACAATAACATTTAGTTGAGAAAGTTAATAATGATCTATAGTTTTCAGCTATACCAAAGTTGGAACCTCTGCTGTGTCACTTTAAAGGGACCCTGGTGACTTTAACAAGTCTCTGTGACCATTATTATTTATCAAGTTAGGCATGCTCTTGTGTCATCTCTCCTCACTGTGAGAGATAATTAATCATTTGAGACAAAGTCATGGGGAGAGCAAGGACCTTTTTAGTGAATTTTTGCTTAGATACCCAACTACCAAAGTCAGTTATCTAACACTGCCACTCAAACATTTAAATAGCAATCTAATGGAATTATATTAAAGGTATATGCAAGTGAGCTGGGTTATGAATGCATCCTGTAGAATGCATCATAACCCACCTAGCAAAAAATATTGCATGAAAAAAAAAAATGTGCTGGGGGTAACACCCCCAGCAATGGCACTGCGCATATTGGGTACATCATTAACATTTTTTACCCAATATAAAAGCTGCTGATTGGCTAAAGGAATGGAAAGTGTCTGAAATCATGTGACTTCCCTCGGTAGGGAAGACTTCAAGTACTAACTGAGCATGCCAGCACAATCCCCAGGCCAAAACGATACAATGTATTACTTATGCTAATATTCCCTGGGAATTTCAGGGGGTGTCAACATTGAGAGATAACAGTTTGCAAATGCAGGAAATTCAGAAAACTTTAGGCTAACGGTTTAACTGTTTATTTTGGAATTTTTTCATGCAAACAATTTTTTCTACACTATAAATTCTCTTCTATCAGGTGCATTAATAACCCAGCTCACTTGCATATATCTTTAATTTATATGTGCCCATCTTATGTTTTCTTCAATAACTTGGGCCTTTGCTACTTGTCTACATAAATTGGTAGAATGTTAGACTCTGCCTTCCCAGGCTCGAACCATTAATTAATTTGAATTTTCATTTTGAAACAGGCTAACAATATAAATATATCACCATTTACATTTGAACATGCACAAAATAACTATATATGCTACGGGTCAAGCTGAGATATCAGGAAAAGAGGGGTACAGGGAGAGCAAAAGGAAAATAAATGGAGTTGATTCATCTATGTAATAGATATATAATATGAAAAAGGGAAACTCATAAGACTAAGAAGATATGTAATAAATAATATCCTGGTGGATATGCAGTAGAAATAAAAATAGTTTTAAAGGACTTGATATGATAGATAGAACTATGGACAGAAGGTTGTGACATTGTCCAGAAATAACAACAAAGAATATCACCAAAAGAATGCAAACTAAGAAGGCAAACTGGCTATCTGATGAGGCTTTAAGAGTAGCCCAGGACAGAAGGAAATTAAAAAGTAGTAGCTTAAACATTTGTCCAACTGAATGCAGAATTCAAAAGGATAGCAAGAAGAGACAAGGAGACATTCTACAATTAGATATGTAAAGTGCTTGGAGGTAGACATAACAGAAGCAGATCAGATAAAAAGAGGTGGCTGGAATACACAGAAGATCTACATAGGAAGGACCTTAACAGCACTGATAACCTCCCTAAGTCCCTAGGATGCCTTGCTGATAACAAGGCTACAGGAGTTGATTAAATCCCAATTGAACTGTTCAAAATCAAACAAAATGAGCCGGGATCCATTGACCCTCACCAGAGGCCTGTAGACTCCAATCAGGACGATCCCATAACCCTTTCTTTTTCCGAACTCACAAAGATTTGGGGCCATATTCAATTCCAAGCCTGTAACTCGATCGCAGACAGCCGCATGTCTGCAAGTGAGTTGTGGGCTCCCGTTGGTCTAAGACTGTCAGAATTACGGCAGTGAAACATGGCGGTTACTTGTCATTCAATTAATTTCCGGGGACCGGTATGCGATCAGACTCGCCAAGCAGCAAAATAAAGAATGATGTAATTTAATGCCAATACTGTTCTAGTCCATATGGGTGGCCTGATATGTATTAACTCATTGATATCTGAGATCGACTTAACCCTGAAATTAAACATAAAAAATTACTTTATTTCCCTGCTGATTTGCAAGCTTTCCCCGTTATTTACAGTGCAGGATTGATCTTTTATTAGCATTTACAGTGCTATGAATAGGTGTTTCACCCCCTTGGGGGTCCTCTCTAGCACATGTAGGATTTTCTCCTTCATTTGCGGTTTACAAGTGTGATTACGTTTGTGAGCTTGGGGAAATTGAGCAATTGAATAGCGATTTGAGATTTTAGCCTTGCGAAAGTGAAAAATCAAAGGCTTCTGAAGGGTAATAAGTTAAGAATTTGACGGATGCCATTTTTTCAAGCCCTTAACTCGTAAGCCATTCCGTGCCCGCAAAAAGACTGCAATTGAATAGCAAATTTGCTTGGCTCTTGGTCTATAAACCCTTGCATCACCAGCCTCCTTATATTTGTTTCATTAACTCATACTTTGCCAAATGCTCCACTCATCCCACTAAAGTACCCTATGAATAACTATTTTTAAGAAGTGTTTGTAATTCTTTGTAATTGTTCATAATTTTGTTGTTTAGTCGTTCATTTGACTCTCCGTGACTCTATGGACCACAGCATGCCAGGTACATCTCTCAGTCCCTGACTCTTTGAGCTCCATCAATTCATGTTCATTGCTTCAGTGACTTCATCTATCCATCTCTTCCTCTGCCTTCCCCTTCTTCTTGTGCCTTAAATCTTTCCCAGCATCAGAACCTTTTCTAGGGAATCCTGCCGTCTGATGATAAGGCCAAAATATTTTAGCTTTAGCATCATGATCATACCTTCTAGTGAACAGATTGTCTTGATTTCCCAAAGTACTGATTTATTGGGCCTTCTAAGCAGTCTTCTTCAAAACCACAAAGGTGTCAACTCTACGGGGCTCAGACTTCTTTATGGTCCAGCTCTCACATCCGTATGTTACTACTGGGAATACCATTATTCTAACTATGTGGACCTTTGCTTATAGGTTAATATCTTTACTTTTTACTAGCTTTTTCAAGCTTGGCATAGCTTTCCTCAACAGAAGCAAACATCTTTTCATTTCATGACTACAGTCGCCATCTGCAGAGATCCTGTATCCCAGGAAAATAAAATCTGTCACTGCCTCTGCTTCTTCTCCGTCTATGTGCCAGGAACTGAGATTGCCGTTTGCCATGATCGTATACTGTTTAATGTTGAGCAGCAGGCAAACTTTTTCACTCTCTTCTTTTACCCTCATCAATAGGTCCTTTAGTTCCTCCACTCTTCCAGCCATCAAAGTAGTATCATCCGCGTATCTTAAGCTGTTGATATTTCTTCCAGCAATTCCATGTGTCTTTTGGTTCCCTACTTTAGCATTCCAATCGCCTATGATGATAGTAACATCTTTTCTTGGTGTTATATCTATGACGTGTTGAATGTCTTTGTAGAACTGGACAACTTCAGCCTCTTCAGCCTCCATGGTTGGAGCATAGACTTTGACCACTGTGATTGTAAATGGCTTGCCTTGCATTTGAATTGAAATCATTCTGTCTTTTATTGAGTTGTAACCGAGCACTGTTTTGGCCACTCTTTGATTGACTAGGATGGCTACTCCATGTTCATCATAGATAGAGCTATATTTTGCCATTTTCCAGCTAGCCCTGTCCCTAGCAACTGGCATGATTCCTGTACCTATGTATAAATACACAGTCTTGTCAGTAGGTTTAGATGGACCTCAACCTTCCAAAATTTAAAAATCAGGACACCGAAGGAGTTCCTCTGACTTTTGCTGCTATACTGCAACTACATGCCTGTCCCTCCTGCTCTTGCTCATTACTTACTCCCTGTCAGCCTGGTACTTCCTAAAGGTATAAAATATCATAAGCAATGATTGTGCTAAAGAGGACTTAGCCCTGAAGTTATTAGTTGTGCTTTGCACCATCAGATACAGCATTGATTCTAAACCATCTCCTCCTGATTTAATACTGGCCAAGCTTTAGATTTAACACAGACTTCTGAATGCTAATCTCTTCACTTTGTGTTCACACATTGTTAAACATATACTGAGGCCTGTCTGGTGGTCTATGAGGATAAAGTTAGGAATCGCTGAGCTAGAGCAAAGGTATGGAATCATGTTTCGGAAGTGCTGAACATAGGCCAGGATTTCACATAAAAAACAAACAGAGAATTAACATAATCCGTAAGAGAGCGGTTTCTGGGCTCACAAAATCTAACACAGACCCCCATAATTTACATAGAAGCCATCTAGAGTGACTCAGTATAGCAAAGGAGCACAAGTAATACTTTATCAGAGCTACACATGAAGTAACATGGAATAAATATTAAAGGTTTTATAAATAAGTGAGTTTATTTTTTTTTAAATAATATGCTGAATTCTTATTCTTTGGCATACGTCCTACACAGACAATATGAGCCCCATTCAACTGAGATCTTGGGCGATCCGAGAGCCCGTAAGTGAGGTTGCAACCCCTTTTGATATTTAATTGGCAAACTCCTTCCGAGTTACGGGCTTGAAAAAAATGGCGATGGTTAAACTCATAACTTACAGCCTCCAGAAACCTTTGATCGTTCACGTCCGCAAGGCTAAAATCGCAAATTGCTATTCAATTGCTCAATTTCTCCAAGCCCACAAATGTTTTCACACCCGTAAATGGCAAATGAAGAAGAACATCCAGCTAGTGCTAGAGAGGACCTGCAAGGGGGTTAAACAATGATAAATTCAAATAAAAAATCAATACTGCACTGTAGATAACGGGGAAAGCGATGATAAACATTATAATTAATTACACAACGGTTTAAAGCTCGCAAATCAACAGGAAATACAATTTATTTTTTATGTTTCATTTCAGGGTTAAATTGATCTCGGAGATCAATGAGTTAATACATATCAGGCCACCCATATGGACTAGAACTGTATTGGCATTCATTTTCATAATTCTTTATTTTACAGGTTTGCGAGTCTGATCGCATATCGGACCCCCGAACCTCAATGATTGACATTTAACCTCAATGTTTTACTGCAGTAATAATGACAGTCTCTTTTTGTATTGGCTGATTTCAAAGGGGAGGTTACGGGCTTGCTTAATTGATCATGTTCCCGCCATGAACTGCTCCGAGCCAGTGCATGGTTTACGGTTTTGGCTTTGGGACTTGCGGGCTTGAAGAATTGAATTGCATCGCAATCGGAGACGAACGGGAGCCCGCAACACACTCACAGACATACGGCCGTCTGCTATCGAGTTGCGGGCTCCGAATTGAATGTGGCTCTATGCCGTTAAAAAAACATTTCATACAGTGGTCCTTTAAGTAGTAGCCTTATATGTATCCATGATTTCCACCCAGGTGACAAGTAATAGTTTCCCCTACTACATCTTAACTGCACATAATATAAATTCCATATAATAAACTAAAGGCTGTATATGTTTACTTTTAAAGCATTTATATGACTTCAATTATTATTTAATCAAATATATGTTCAAAATCACTGACCTTCAGTGAAGCAGCATTATGGCAACTAAAGAAACTTTTTTTTTTCTGACTAGCCACGTAGTTGCCTCTGCCCTCTTGTCTTTATGTTAGTTTTTATATGGTCTATTGCAAATTAATTTTATGTAGCACGCTCAGCCCCCTTTCTCGTTCGCCTTGGTGTACAAATATGCATTGTCTCTTCATATATATATGTGGCACTGACTGAATGCAGAGTGGAATAAAACATTTGAGAAGATTAACCATGATCACTGAATAACCTTGCTCTCTTATGAGTTGTAAAAACAGATATGAACAATGTCTTCAGGATGTGAAAACCCTACATCAAAAATGCATACATAATCCTACATAGAACATTGTTTATTAGTGCAAAACATTGGAAATCTTTTACACAGCTGTTTAAAAAAGTACCTTATTTTCTGTAAAAATCCTTTCATTAAAGGGACTCTTTCAGTAAGTTTTCTATATAAATGTTTATATACATGTTTGTATAGGTGAGTTAATGGATTTTAATGTCCTCAATGTAACTGTCATATAACATTTACACTAAACTTCTAATAACCCACCAGAATAACAGATTCTCACTTTCTGAATTCTTACCTTTATTCCTGCTCTCTCTCAAGTAAGGTGTCTTGTTTCAAAGCTTTGACTTAAGACCACATCCACAGAGAGGGGCTTCACTTTATCAGTGTCTCATGATGCTCAGACAAACAGCATGTCACTGTCTGCTTGTAGCAGAGTAGTATGTGACCATGGTAGTTGGATTTGTGGATAGGCATCTACATAGCCAAACAGACCAAATGTTGTGTGTAGGGCCGTCTACAGAGGAGTACCAAGGGGATTGCTGTATGGGGCCCAATACAAAAGAGGGCCCTGAAGATTCCTGATGTTTGCCGGCAATACGCACATCTAATATGCCATCTCAGTGTGCGCATATTGCGATAGTTTACAAATTGGTTACATTTTCAAGTTGACACCTCACTCTTCTTTAGTGGACCTGAGTTAGGCAGCATGCACTGCTTGCACCAGAGAGCACATCAGAGTAACAATAGATGCTTGTAAAACGTTTGATACAAATACATCTAATCCATTGAAGACTTTGTGGATATGATTTGCAAGTATTCATATATCATAATAAAAAGATATTGGCACTTGTCAGCGACGCCACCTAGCGATTACCCCGCCACCCACCATGAAAGCTTGAATCATCCACTAGTGGGCGGTAGGGACCAGGTTGACTACCACTGGGCTAGACTGATAAAACCTAATGGGGTCTAAAAATGCAGAAATGTAGCTAAAAGAGTCACTCTTGCACTTCTGCACCCTCCCTATGTATTCAATGAGATCGAGGTAGATTATTTTAAAATTTTCTATGTCCTTGTTTAGTTTTAAGTGTGAATTGAATTTTCATAAACTAATAGGCAAGTATTTTATTAAATCTGCATTCAAAAGGACACATGCAGGATGTGTGCATAGTTAAAGAAGGCCAGAGAAGGGATATAATGAAGTCATTTTTGCATTGTTATGAGCAAATCCTGGTACAGTAAATCGTATATTTAAAGGAAAATATGGTATAGTTTAATTTGAATAACAAATCACTTATTAATTGAATGCAATTTAAAAAAATGCATTTTCTTAAAGTAATTTTACATTCAAGTTTGCAATTTCTAACTGTTCAGGCTTATCGATCACATGCCGAGCATAGTCTATGATCTCTGTGATTACAAATAATTAGGCCAGTGGGCCCGGCTATATAATTTTCAGTTTTAAAACCTGTTAAAATGAGAATACTGAGCATGTGCAGACCCCAGGGAATAATTTGTTTTGTTAGTCTCTATGGTTTGCACACAATGATTACTATTGCAAGCCATTGTGTTCTTTCTCTATCCTCATTTCCTATGGATTGTTTTATTTTCATGCTCCAGACGAGTTTCATGACTGAATTAGTTTGGAAAACATTAGTATAAGTTAGTTTGGTTGTAAATACTGGAAAAGTAACCACTTATATTCTTGTTTGTAAAGAACAACTTGCGCTTAAAAAATATATACAGTTTCGAAAAATTTGACTTGGAGCAAACTTAGGCAGGGATAAATATCATAAAGATAATAAAAATAATTGCAAAATTAATGTTTATTCTTGATCCAAGAAAATTACATTTGAGAGGGGTATTTACATTCCTGCAGGAGCAGGGCTTGCAGTTATACTTGCAACCTGCTTGCTTCTTAGCCTATGCTGAGGTTAGTATGAAATACCAAGAGCGTTAATAATTTAACAAATCCACCACCCCTCCCTCCACTGTTCAGTCTCCAAACAATTAAGAAGTGCTCAAGTTAGACAACATGTAAGCATTTTATACACAAACATTAGGTCATATTCTATTAGCTGCTTGCAAATACCTTGAACACATAATTTTAGGTGCAGATTTTTCTATAAATATTTATATGTATTCTATTGACTCCAGTTCGCAAATTCCTACTCCAAGCCTAAACTCATAAACCTTGCCTTTTTAAGTCGGATTTCAGGGGGCGTGATTATATGATCTGACAATATTTAAGCAAGTCCGTAATTTACTTCTTAGACACAGCCAATAGTAAATGAGACCGTCATCATGACGTCAGTAAAACATGGAAGTTCGATGTTATCTGTAATCGGAGGCTATGAATGAATTCGTGCCAATAAGTAATATTTGCTGATCAAGCTCACAATCAAGCAATCTAGCACTCTATAAAATGCATTGGACCATCTGTTTTAGTCCATGTGGATTTCATGATATGTATTAACCGATTAAGTCCAAGATTGATATTACTCAGAAATAACAGTTAAAAATAATATTTTTTAATTGCTTATTTGTGGGTTTGAGACTGCTGTGCAATTAATTCTAATGTCTTTCCATGCCTCCCCATACTTTTAAAGTACAATATTGTGTGTTTAATTGCTGTTACAGCTCTAATAAGTGTTTGAAAAAGGCCTTGTGAGTTTTATTCAGTTCTGGTAATATTTTGGACAGTAACATGATACTTTTTTCAGTTGCGGGTTAGACTTTATTTGCGATTTAGCACTACGGGTCTAATAGAATATACATTTTGTGTAACTTTAATTATTTAGAGCTAATAATATTCAAGCTTTGCTAAAACCAATGGAGTTTTAAGGCCATATTTGCATCTTTGTCTGGCGTGTAGTGATTGTAGGCGGGAACTTATAATCGGTTTGCGAGTAGCTAATAGAATATGTTGCGATATTAAGAGTAGTTTTAAGTGTGCATACATTTTACGAATTGCAAAATAGAATAGGGCCAATAGTCTTCAAAAATGAAGATTCTCTATTCTTTTTTACACAGCTGCTCATATTATTAGTTTGCTACATACTTTGCTACATAAATATTTTTTGTTTTCTAAAGTAGAATGGTATTTTAATTAAAATAACATTAAACACTTGAAGAAAATGTACACTTTATAATAACTTAGGTATATTTATTTCTGTATTAAAAATTTAAACATAAAACTGTATAAATTCCAGCTAAGTTCAGAACTGTTCATGTTTCCAAACGTTTCATAAAATGTTTCAGGAAGTTATTCTTATTTGTATATTTCCACACACAAGTTATCAGATATTCAGGGCATTATTTCTGCTGCTATTCTCCTTTTTACAGATGCCCGGCTCTGAAACAACAAAGATGAAACAGGCAGCTAACGCCCTTAATTACAGTCTGAATAGCTCAATGCACAAAGTCAAAAGGAAACGCTTTAGAAAAAAATATTTGCAGGAAATCACAGTCATAAATCGTACAAATATGAAACACAAATATGTGTTATTTTGGGAAATGTTTAAAGGGATTTTCCTTATACAGAAGTTGTATGTTCTGTTTAAAAAGAGGGGCTAAATATAAAGTAAATTGACAGAGAAAGTGCATTAAAGGACCACTACTAGCGTAGGGCCATATTAAATTCCAGCCTCGTAAGTCCAACGTGTAGCACGTAAGGGCTTCGTGCTTCAAATTTGGCTATTTTACGTCGCTATTAAATTAGAAAGGGCTGCGAGAGACACTATTTTGTAAACCAGGTTGCGGCTGTTGGGGTTGCGTGCTCGAACACAAACAATTAATCTCGTAGTTACTGGTTCATATGGAGCCAATGGAAAAAGAGATTGTTAGCGTTACGTCACTAAAAAAGGGGAAGGTAGATTTCGAAGTCCTACAGGCTTCAATTACAATTTGCGATCCGTTCAGATATAATGCAATATGAATAAAGTTGTAAATATGATATTCTATTACATGCGAGTTACAGTACAAGTTGTAACACATTGATATCAGGGATCAATATAACAAAAAATATATACATGGAATAAAGTATTTTTGGGGCCAATTTGCTGGCTTGAGAATGTTGTGCTATTAATTCTAAGACCTGACATCACTTTCCCCTATAATAAATGTACAGTAGTGTATTTTTATTTGCATTACAAGTGCTACTTATTGGACTTTAATCTTCTTGCCGGTGCTCTTGAGCACACTTTGGCCTTTGGGCTCCTTTTGCGTGTTACATGCTTGCTCGCGAGTGACCACGTTGCAATTTAATAGCTGACTTGAACAAATACCGGTTACGTGCGCGAGGTTCAAAATTGCTCACCACATAGCCTATTATCTGTCGTCCTGCGTGTTACCACTCAAAGTCCGCTGCAAGCTAATTTAAACCTGTAACACGTAAATTCGGAGTTACAGGCTACGTTTCAAAATGTAGCCCCAATTTAATGAGGCTGTTAATCGGGTTCCCTGTTGGTCCAGTGGTTAGGATTCAGTGCTTTCACTGCTGTGATCTGGGTTCAATTTCAGTCAGGGAACCAAGAGGTCACACCACCCTGAAGCCATACAGGGTTGGGCCTGGTCAGTACTTGGATGGAAGACCACCTAGGAATACCAGGAGCAGTATACTGTTGCCAACTGGAGAAGGAACTGGCAACCCACTCCAGTATCTCTGCCATGATTACTGAATGGATCAGCATGGTCTGTTGCGTCCACAAGGTCACAGATAATCGGACATGACTGAATGACGCACAAACACACTTGCATAATTAAGCAGGAAAAAAAGTCATGCAGCTAATTTTTAATTAGAAAAAAATATAAATTTTGATGCCTCAGCTGGACCATGGCAAGGTCCATTGTACCTGAGGGAAGTTGTGTGTGTGAGAGGGGAGTTTACATTTCTGTAGAACTGTGGTTGCATCTTGGTCGGTAGGGGAAGGGGTGTGGTGTCATTTTCAGTTATATTCACTTATCTAACAAATTTCCCTGTTTCCTCCTCCATCACCCTCCCTTCACTAAAAGCCATAAAATGCACCCTAAGGATTCAGGTCACAGGAAGTAAATTAACAAACACTCAATGGATTGGAATACTCTTAAAAGGAGTCTTTAAAAATGCAGATTTCCCCAACAATGTTTTTATGTGCATGGCTTGTTTGTTCAATTGTACAGACATGTCCGATTCTCCATGACCCTGTATATATATATATATATATATATATATATATATATATATATATACATATATATAAGGTTTTCTTGGGACATGAGGATTACATGTAGTACATTGGCTAGCTGGCACATCGCCGTTAGCCAGTATTGTAATTTGTGGTCACAGTCCGGCGGGTTTCAAGATCGAGTTGCGGCCTTGGAGGTCATCCAAGCCTGGGACTACGTGCTTGGATGACCCCCAAGGCAGTAACCCGTTCTCCAAGCCCGGCGGACTTGTGGACACAAATTACAGTCTTGGCTAGTGGCGATGTACCAGCTAACCAATGTACTACCTGTCATCCCCATGCCCCCCCCTAATGTCCCCTATCGCTTACAGCATTAAAAAAAAAAATCCCGCCCCGTGCGGGTCCTGAAAGGACCTTAAAGGTCCTTAAAGGAACCAGGATCTATAAAACTATTAACCCTCTTAGTAGGGGTACTATAAGTACCCCCCAGGCACCTACATTTAAACCCAGCAATCATGGGGGTCAATATAGACCCCATGAGACTAAAATTAACCCCCTCAGTCCAATAAGGGTCTATATAGATTTAATTCCTAAGTTTTAAATTAATCCCTAGGTTAACCCTACCAGTGCCATGAGGGTCCTCCAGGACCATCATGACAAAGTCTAAGCACTACACTATACTATTAACCCTAACTATACCCCATTAACCTCTTAGCCCTAACTATACCCCATTAGCCAATACTATTTAACCCTAACTATGCCTATTCAACCATATCTCAAATTAATAACCCTAACTGGGCCTATCTAACCTTAACTAGGCCTATTTAACCCTAACTGGCCCCATTCAACCCTAACTGGAAATAATAACCCTAACTGAGCCTATCTAACCCTAACTAGGCCTATTTAACCCTAACTCATCCTATTTAACCCTAACTGGGACTATTTAACCTAACTGGAACTAATAACCCTAACTGGGTCTATCTAACCCTAACTGGGCCTATTTAACCCCTTCTATACCTATTTAACCTATCTGGGGCTATTTAACCCCTGCTTGGCCTATTTAACCCCATCTCTAAGGGTCTATACAGACCCCCATAAGCTTCTATTTAACCCCATCAGTCCCATAAGGGTCTATGAAGACCGTCATGGGACAAATAGAACTCTAATATTAACCCCATAAGTACCATGAGAGTCCCTCAGGACCCTCATGACACTAAGTACAAACACTACACTCCCCCCAATAAACCTCTAAATCTAAACTAACCCCCCTCTACCCTAACCTATTAACCCCTACCTACCTAACACTACCAACCTAACCCCTATTAAACCCCTCACCCCACTAATTACACAAAATAAAAAAACCTATGTTACAAAAATAAAAAAAAACATTACAACCCCCCACTACAAAAAAGAAAAAAAGAACATTACAACCCCCCACTACAAAAAAAACATTACACAACCCCCACTACAATTTTTTTTTTAAAGAACATTACACAAACTCCCCCACTACAAAAAAAAGAGAATATTACACAACACCCCCCCACTACAAAAAATAAAAACATAATTACACACCTGAAGAAAAAATACATACACAAATATACATTAGTTGTTTTTTTTTTTTTTTTTTTTTTTTTAGAGCGGCGGTTTTTCAAGGGCCCAGCCGGGGCAGAAGAGGACAAGGATGGGGACATTGCAGCAAGGTGAGTTTAATGTATATTATGTTTATTGTGTTTTATGTTGTGTTTCTGGATGTGTTTATGTTATGTTTTATCTATTCCAGGGGCCCAGCCAGAGAAGACAAGAAGAAGGACGGGGACATGGTGGAGAGGTAAGTTTAATATTTAGAATGTGTATTGTTTTTTATGTAGTGTTTATTTTTGACTAATTTGATGCTTCTTTTTTTTCCTAGGGGTAAGACCTGTGGCAGGAAACCCATCATCACTGAAGGTACATCTAGGCAATGTAAGTGGTCTTATTTATTATATTTTAGGTTAGATTTAGGGGTTTTAATGTAATGTAGATAGGGGGTGATGTTGTATAGATAGGGGTAATGTATAGATAGGGGGTAATGTTTTATAGATAGGGGGTAATTTTTTATAGATAGGGGTAATTTTTTATAGATAGGGGTAATGTTTTATAGATAGGGGTAATGTTTTATAGATAGGGGGTAATGTTGTATAGATAAGAAGTTATGTATTGTAGTGAGGGGTATAATTGCAATGTATTTATTGCTGTTTTGTGATGTTATGTATATATTTGTATTTTATTGGCAGGTGTATAATTATGTTTTTATCTTTTGTAATGGGGGGTTGTGTAATGTTCTTTTTGAAAAACATTTTTAGTGGGGAGTGTTGTGAAATTTTTTGTAACATAGTTTTTTTTATTTTGTGTAATTAGTGGGGTGGGGGGTCTAATAGGGGGTTAGGTAGGTAGTGTTAGGTAGGTAGGGGTTAATAGGTTAGGGTAGAGGGGGTTAGTCTAGATTTAGTGGTTTATTCGGGGGGGATAGTGTACTTAGTGTCATGGGGGTCTTGGAGGACCCTCATGGCACTTATGGGGTTAATATTAGAGTTATATTTGTCCCATGACGTTCTTCATAGACCCTTATGGTACTGATGGGGTTAAACAGAGGCTAATGGGGTTAAATAGGACTAGACAGGGTTAAATAGGCCCAGTTAGGCTTAAATAGGCCTAGAACGGGTTAAATAAGTCTAGACGTGGTTAAATTGACCCAGTTAGGGTTAGATAGGCCCAGTTAAGGTTAGATAGGCCCATCTAGGGTTAGATAGGCTCAGTTAGGGTTATATAGGGTTTAGTATGGGTTAATGGGGTATAGTTAAGGTTAAGGGATTAATGGGGTATAGTTAGGGTTAATAGTGTAGTCTTGTGCTTAGACTTTGTCATGAGAGTCCAGGGTGCAAGTAAGCTGCGTCCATTTTCGGGTGTTTTGCGGGGTTGGCAGAGCGGTATCGGAGCATTTCAATAGGGATGGGTGGTTTCTTGTGGCTGAATCTCGAGGCCCGTGATATCAAAGGCTTTCCCTGCAGTAAGCTGCGGTGGGGGTGGCCTCAAGCGAAAGCAGGGCACCGGCCGCAAGCCGGCCGGAGCTCTCGGCCGCAAGGAAATAGAATAGCTAAGTAACTTGTGGCCATCCCTTGTGGCCACGCAGCTCCCACGGCCATCATTAGAATGAGGCCCTTACACAGTTGTTAATGTTGTAAGTTTTGTACATACCTGACAAACAAGTGTCTTTTTCTCGAACTACTGTGGACATTTAAAATGATCATAAATATAAGCCATTGTATTAAATACTTTATTTATTAATTTTTTATATAATGTGACAGACTGTGTAAATTTAATTGTTATTAATTTTGCCTTTTAAAACTTTCATTATATGGCTGACAGACTGACATTATAAAGAAAACTAATTAATATGTGGTACTGATGTTTTTACCAGGTTTATTGTTATTATACGTCAATATTGATACCCAACCATTGCATCTTTGCCAACCACTATTGTAGCATTTTTTACATGCAATTGCACCTGCACAAATGGAAACAGCTGATACTGCACATGCATGACCCCTATAACAAACATGAGCTAACATGTATAAATGGGCAGACAGGGGGTGGATATATAATGCTACATCGGGCATTACCTCACCTCATTGTGGACCTACCGGTAATTATAATACCAGAGTTTTAGTAAATAACATGTAGACCTGAGTAGTGATCTAGGCATGATTTAAATGCACAATTACATACCAATGGGCAGCTGAGAGAAAATAAAAGTTATGATAATTTTTTTTGAGTAAAACATAAAGCTTACATGAAACTCAAAAATTAACAATTTATATAGTGCTCTCCATCACTCATATATTGATTTAATTTTCTATTTAAAATAAAATCTGTGTCATTTAAGGATCTGTGACACACAGTCAATGCTACTCACAGTTCCATCTTATTTTACATAATAGTTGCTGCAATTAGGCCAGAAATGATCGGGAATCGAAATTCCCAATGTAGTGTCGCCGTCATTAAATGAACCGCAAGGCATTCATGTCTAATGGTATCTGGGCATTTGCATCATTCATTTAAACCAACTATGAGGTATGATTGTATGTAACAGAAGGAACATTTATCTATACACAGTGTCCTGCTAATAGGGGGTCATGTATACGAACACGATTGAAGGAGGCACCATAAGAGCAATGTGTATCCCTTAATGCTCCAATGGACCTTAGATAGCCAAATCACCACTAAAAGAGGTAGAGAGAAACCCTGTGATCTCAATTCATCCTCCTGACTGATGGACAACATGTAAGTACAGGAAACAAGCATTAGAATAAATTGCATTAAGTAATTATTTAGCAGTTTTCTATTATATATCTTTACTTCAGGATTTCAATAGAATTGTGATTGTTTGCTGTTTCTTGAGTGAGTTTATTAGTACTGTTATTTAAATACAGTTGGTTGGAACCCTTGAGTTCCAGGGAAATATATTGCACCATGACATTACTAAGTGATGATACAACATTGCAACAGACAGGTTACTCAAAAGTAATGATGTTTTCAGACTTCTCAGGAGATTTACATTTCTAGTAAAGAATAGTTTTATCATATATTGGATTGCTTCAGGAGTTATTTATTAGTATGAAGCATTGCTAATAAATACTGTAGTAAACTAATGACAGATAAAAACAAAAAAGCGCCATCTGGTCTGCCCTTTATATTCCATACCTAAAGGTTTAATTTAATTGAACCTCAGGATAGCCTTATGCTTTTCCCAGCAATGCTTAAAATCCTAAGCTGTGTCAGAGCCCTTGTCCATATATAAAGTTGGGGAAAGGCCAAAATGTATCATTTGTTGTAGGGAGCTCCTGTAATTTTACATTATTTTTTTTATAAAGCGGCACAGATTTTCGAATTAGCAATTTCCTAGCCCCAAGGCTTTGAGGACCACAAGGCCCAAACCTAAGACATCACATTCTTAGGTGGCATCAGGCTGCCTGAAGACAGTGCAGTACATTGAAATATGTTTGTATATGCACAGATATGCCTATATGCAGTAATATTTATCTCTATACGTGTACTTGATACTTCCTACTATATATATATATGGCTTCAATTCAGAAAGAAGAGACATATTCTAATCGGCTAATAGTTGAGAGTCAAGGGCTTCAAGACACATTTCTATTGATATTTTTTTTAGTAATGTGAGATTAGACTTGGGGGATAGTTTTAGAGACCATGGGGATCCATTGGCACCACCACAGTAGAGGCTTAATATGAGAGGGTCCATAGGGAACCCAACGGGAGTAGGCAGAGTCCCCCATGGGGGATAAGGAGGATAGATGTCCTTGGGAACTTCCATTTGGGTAACCAATAATTAGCGGTATGGGGGTTATAGTTAACCACTAACCCATCTGACATTTTGGTTTTAGGGTTAGAGGGGTTCATTTGTTTTTCCCTACTCCCTGACAACCGCAGGGGAGACAAACGCCCCCTGACTTCTCAAGGGGTCTGCCAGATCTTTGTTACATCTATATTAATATGCCCACCCCGTGGCAAAGGAGTGGCCTAGATGAAGGGCTATAGCCCTTTAAGGGCTTAAAATCTTCATTGCTACAATTGCAGGGGGAGCTAATTGGGTGACCCTCCTACTGGCTAAGGAATCATGAGGGATCTTTGGGATCCCCCTTATTTATTTATTTTCATTACCTTTTAACCTCTTCCCTGCCACAATAATAGGACATAAATACCTGCATTTATTTTCAATTGTTAGATTTTATTAATAACTAGCAAATTGCCCATCAAAAAATGACGGGCATGAAATTGTAAGCCAGGGAATGCTGTTTTAGACATAATGTAAAACAGATTTTACCGTGTGGGCCTTCATCGCTCAATGCGCAGCTTTTTTTTTGTTTGTTTTTTTTGTTATTACAGGGGCTTTTGCTGTCATTGTAAGGTCGGGCTGATGTGTTTTTTGCGCCTATTGCAAGGCTGTCCCCTGGTGCATTTTGTGTGGTATGAGCAGCGTTTGCATTGATGGTGAGGCGCGCGGTGAATATCTTTTGTGCTTATTGCCGTAATTGTTTATTTTTTATTTTTTGTGTGTATGTATTCTTGTATGCCCATGAAATAATGAATAACTGAATATACTTTATCTATTTGTAAGTAATATATGCAGGAAGCATTGTGCTGAAGAGCTAACAATCTGTTTCTATGTTCCTGCAGCATACAATGTAGGTTTGCACGGTTCTGGAGCTGAGGTGTAAGTGTCAGCAATGTGTGCAGTGTGTGCAGTGTGTGTAAATAGGCTGCGTGCGCGAGGGAAAGCCGTTAGTGTAGCTGTGTACTTCCACATTGTGTAAGTTAGTGTTGTGAAATGGCGCAAATGTGTATGTGGTATGTGGGTGTGTATGATTTTCCGTCCTTACTAAAAGTGTATCTTTAGCTCATACAGGTTTTTTGAAAATCCGTATGTGCTTGGTGGTGTTTTGCGGATTTAGGGTCGTGTAGCCTCGTTTTCGTTTTTTTCGGCCATTATTTTTTCTTTCGCTTAGTGGATTTTCGTGTGTGTAAACTCATTAATTTGGACTTAAATTGAGGTGTAACTTCACTTGCAGAGGTCCTGGGTGCCCACCCCCCCTTGCTGTGGGTAAGGTTTTCATAAAATTTTTGTGTGTATGTAAAAAGGCGGCGACTGATTTTATGGGTACGCGGCTGTGGATGATGTTGCGTCCTTGGTAAGAGTGTACCTTTACCTCGTCCGGCTTTTTTGAAAAGCCGTATGTGCTTGGTGGTGTTTTTTGCGTCTTTAGGGTCCTGTAGCCTCGTTTTCGTTTTATTTCGGCGGCCATTTTTTCTCTCGCTTAGGGGATTTTCGTGTGTCTAAACTCGTGAATTTGGACTTAAATGGAGGTGTAACTTCACTTGCAGAGGTCCTGGGTGCCCCGCCCCCTGCTGTGGGTAAGCTTTTTATGTATTTTTTGTATGTATTTATTCTGTTTTTAATGTTTTCAGGCACGCGCGGTTCAGCCGTTAAGATCATATTTTTGCGAGGTCACAATGTTTTTTTTTCTAAGAGCCGCGTGTCGTGCTTTTGTCTGCTAAGACCGTAAATTTTCCGTTCTAAGTCCCACGGTTCGTATTTTTGTGTGTAAGTCCGTATATAGTGATTGCGTGTTAGATCTATTTTGGTAAAGTGCCGCTTGTGTTTAGATCTATTTTGGTAAAGTGCCGCTTGTGTTTAGATCTATTTTGGTAAAGTGCCGCTTGTGTGGGTGTTTGTAACCGCGTGTGAGGCGACGTAGAGCCTCCACATCCGCAAATGCGGCCCCTCGCTTCGTAAGGGCATTTGCGGGACCAACTGTGTCTTCGGCTCACTGCGCCTTCGGCGCATTGCAGCCGACGTTAGAGCCTCCACCTTCCGCAAATGCGGCCCCTCGCTTCGCGAGCTCGCAAAGCCTGATGACGATTTGTAGTTTGACAACTAGTATATGTGATACCAAAAAAGGGGAGGGGAGATGATAAGCCTCTGAGTTGGGATATTTACCCATTAAGCTTAGTTACAGCGCAGTATGTTCCAGGAAGGATTGTTGGGGTTCAGAAAGTGAAAAACTAAATAAGTAAATAAAATTAAATACATAGCACACATTCATATCTTGGCCTTTCATTGTCTAAGCTCTGAGGAGAATCTTAGGTGCATAAACTTTATTTAAACAAAAATATAAAGTCAGTCTTTCTTTTAAAATAAGAATTACAAAAACACACATACAGCTAGTGAAAGGTTTATTATCTGATAATGACAAATGTTTCCCCTACAAATATCTGTGATTTTTAGAAAAATGGTAATTCCACAGTTATAATTTACCTTTTCCAGATGTAGAAATCTGAGGAATGGTGGAGACTAACCATTAAACACTGCTAACTGCCAAGCTCCTCCGGTATAATATAGATACAGAAATAAGGCTACTCAGTATATGTTCCGCAAAAATGTCCCCAGAAAAATCATTTCCTCCTAGTATTATGGTGTTTTCCTAAAGATCTTCACCACACAAGAATATAAGTAAAATAGGAAGCCAGTATGGATTTGAGTTGCCCTATCAACATCCCTCATTTCCCCTTGAATTTACAGTATCTAATTAAGCTTTCACCATATTAAACTATTACACACAGCTATTACACAATGGGGGAAATAAACTAAAAGGATGCGTCCTAAGCTGTGATCTACTGCTGCACATTGCTCATAAATGATAATCAGGTCTATATGGAATTTACTAAAACTCAGGTATTTTAATTTTGTCCGCCATGAGGCATGCTGATAATTTTTTTCTCACAAAGAGCACATCTTGCTGATTATTCTTTAGTCTTAGAAAGATTTTTAAATATTTATTTTGGTCAGTTTTGAAACAGATGATTTATTTTCAGCCTTTTTGGTAACATCATCCTGTTGAATAATATATCAATCAGTCTTGTCCGACTCTTTGTGGATTAAGGCAAGGCACATATGTCATCCATTCCCCCTCAGAACTCAATCAAGCTCACGTTCAATGACCTCATCTATCTATCTCCGCCTCTGATGTTCCCTTCTTTGTGTGCCTGCAATCTTTCCCAGCAGCAGAGCCTTCTCTAGGGAATCTTGTCTTCTCATGGTATGGCCAAAGTATTTGAGCTTTAGCCGCATGATCAAACCTTCCAGTGAACAGTTTGGCTTGATTTCCTGTAGTATTGATTGACTGGATCTTCTTGCATTTATTTTCCCAACACAAATTAGTCAATTATATGGCACTCAGCTCTCTTTATGGTCCAGCTCTCATTCTTGTACATTACTACTGGAAACATCATCAGCCTTATTAAATTGGGATTTGACCAATTCTAAAGGGCTCTATATAAGCACAGAGCATATTTTTTACAGAAGTTTTTAGTTAGTGAAGACCTTGCTTTTGGATAGAAGTTTGCTAGCTAAAAACTTTTGTAAATAAAGTATGCTCTGTGCTTATATAGAGCCCTTTAGAATCACAATTTAATAAGGCTGCATAGTTCTAACTATGCGAACCCTAGTGTAAAATCTTTACTTTTTAATAGCTTGTCTAGACTTGCCATAGCTTTCCCCTGAGAAGCAAACATCTTTTAATTTTATGGCTTTAGTCACCATTTGCAAAGATCTTGGAGCCTAGAAAAATTAAATATTTTTGTCCACTTCTTCCCCATCTATTAGCCAGGAGATTGTTGTTTGCCATGATCTTCGTTTTTTTAATGTTGAGCTGTAGACCAGGTTTTGCACTCTCTTCATTCATGCTCATAAATAGACCCTTTAGTTTCCTCTTACTTTGAGCCATCAGAGCAATATCATCTACATATCTAAGGTTGTTGATTTTTTTATTCTGGCTTTGGATTCATCCAGTAAAGCCTTAGTCATGATACATTCCCCAATAAGTTGAATAAGTAAGGTGACAATATACATCATTGTTGCACTCCTTGGCATGTGAAGTTCGGGAAATTGTTCAATAATTGGAGCACTCTTTGGTCCCGACTTTTATCAGATTTGGGTATAGACTGACTTTTTCCAGTCTATTGACCACTGTTACCTTTTCCAGATTTGTTGGCATAATGCAAGCTACACTTTCACAGCGTCATGTTTTAGGATTTTTAACAGTTCATCTGGGATTCCATCAACTCCTTCAACTTTATTATGAGCAAGGCTTCCTAGCTCTCCAAGATGTCTGGCAGCAGCTCATTTGACAAACTACTGAGGTTATCAATGTTGTTAAGATCCTTCCTGTATAGATCTTCAGTGTATTCCTGCCACCTCTTCTTTATCTGATCACTTTCCTTGTTTCCTGGTCTACATTCCAAGCTTTACCAGCCAGCTAGTTTGATTCCTATGTTTCTTTCATTTAGGGATATTTCTCGTCACTGTTTTCTGGACAATGTCACAAGCTTCTGTCCAAAGTTATTCAGGCATTCTATCTACCATGTCCAGTCCCTTACATTTATTCTTTACATCCACTGCATGTTCACCTGGGATTTTATTTATTTCCAATCTGCTTTTTCCTCAAATTATTTCTGAATAAGAATAAAAAGCTCACAATCTGAGCCGCGGTCAGCTCCAGGTCTTGTTTTATTCTGGCAGTATAGAGCTCTTGCATCTTTCCCTATAACATATATAGTCAATCTGGTTTCTGTATTGTCCATCTGGCAATGTCCATGTGCAGCGTCGCCTCTCAGGTTGTTGTTACTATGATCAGAGACTTATCTGGACAGTAATCTGACCTGCTTCATTTTGTACATTAGGACCAATCGTGCCTGTTAAGGCAGGTATCATTTGGATCCCCACTTTAGCATTCCAATCTCGTATTTTGAGAGGAACATCTTTTTCTTGGTGTTATATCTATGAAGTGTTGAATACCCTCGTAGAATTGTACAAATTTACCTTCTTAAGAATAGACTTGCATCACTGTGATGTTAAATGGCTTGCCTTGGATTAAAAGTGAAATCATTCTGTTATTTATTCAGTTGTAACCGATAACTACTTTAGCCACACTTTGATTGATTATGAGGGCTACTCCATGTCTTCTGCAGGATTCTTAAAAACAGTAGAAGATCTGGTGGTTTTCTGATATGTAATGTCCCATTCCAGTCCATTTGAATTATCTAATTCCCAGGCTATCAATGTTTAATCTTATCATAATGTGTTTGACCATTTCCAGTTTGCCTTGGTTCATAGTTCTAGCGTTCCAGGTTATTATGCTCAATTGTTCTTTGCAACATTGGACTTTTGTTTCACCTCCAGTCACATGTGCAGCTGGGTGTCCTCTCAACTTTGGCCCTATCACTATTAGATCTGGTGTAAAGTTACTGTATTTGTGCTCTGCTCTTCCCCAGCAATGTAGTAGGCATCTTCTTTCATGAGGGGATCATCTTCCGGTGCCATATATGTATGTATCTGGTTGTGCTATAAGTTTATCTAGGCAAAGATAACTGAGTGGGTTGCCAGTTCCTCCTCCTGTGGACCGCAATTTGTTTGAGCACTCTGCTATGATTTGCCCATCTTGGCCCCTTAACCACAACAAGGTAGCGATTCAGAAGGGGATATATACGGTATATATATAATTTTTCAGAAAATAATACTGTACATCTTTATTTGATCTATTTACTCAATATTTTAAGACATTGACAGACCTGATCCTTTTTGGAAAGATGTATACTGGAGAGTGGGATTAAAGATTTGAAATTAAAGTTATATTTTTACCACACTCTTAGCTGCTCTCCAAAAGATACTGAGCTGTTTTATTCCATGCTTGTAATCAGGAGCACTAGAATTAAGTCATTCAAATTTTAATTTGCTTGGCAGCTTCTGTGTACAGACTTAAGAAGTGTAAGTTCTATATAAGGCACATTGTTTATTTCTAAATGTATTTGTTTGTTCTCATTGTCCTTGATTTTTTATTCAATTATCCATATTATTTATTTCATGTTTAATTTATACTTAATTTTTACTTTTGATATCAGCAGCGCATAGCCAATGAAATATAGCACATTTTGTGAGCTGGCATGTGGGGTATAAAAGGGGACATGTAGGCATTCTGCAAACATAGCAACCATCTCTGTCATGGGTAAAACATGCATTTTATCCTACTTTTTAAAATATTTTTTTTATTGAAAGGCATATGTAAATATTACATCATATTTAACAATTGTTTCGTTAGACATGTATCATATTTTCTTCAATAAAATATTTCACTAACTGAACTGACTATGTTTTTGATTATTAACAAACCTTAACAATACAAGAAAAAAGAAAAGTAATAAAAGAAAAAAGAAAAAATTAACAGTCATGCAGGCTTAACAAGTAAATGCAGCTACAATTAGCGGAGAAGTTAATCTAAGACTAGAGATATCTAATATAGCTCAGTTAAACATTTCACCTCAGAAAGCATTAAGCATGAGATCTCTAGCTTGTTATTCAAGAACTGTATATGTATTTTGTTTAAATAGCTTTGGGTTCGTCTACCAGAGTTGTTACCTCTTTTTCAGCCTCCATTATGGTAAGAGAAATCCAGAATCGAGCCTCCTCCGCCTTGAGTCCTCTCCCAATAGTGTTATACTGAAGTCTGGAATTCAAGTTAGTGGGACACCAAGAGGCGATTCCAACCAGGGTTCGCAAATCTTTTGAAATTGAGGGATTTTATCCAAGATAGTGCAAGATAGTCTCTTGTTTATAATTTTTCTATGCCTCTTGGAAGTTTAAAGTCATAGATTTCCACCTATTAGCTGTGTGTGATTTGACAGCAATAGCCATTAGCTGAAATAATTTGTTCTCAGCCGAGGACATATTTCTCATATGGATCCCTAGGAAGCAAGATTCTATTGTGGTTGGAACTGCCTTCTTAAAGAGTGTGGTAGCAAGTTGGGTACGATTTTCCCCCAGGGTTTGGGCTAAAAGGCAAGACCACCAAGTGGGAATGTGGTCCCCTATCTGTTGACACCCTCTAAAACATTTATTACTTTCACTGGAGTTGATCTTCTGTAGCTTATCAGGTGTGCAATAGGCTCTCTGGAGGACCTTAATGGATGTTTCTAACAGGGAGTAATTAAATGAGCCTCTACTTAGATTTGAGCAGGACTCTGCCCATATGTCCTAGTCCCATTCCACTCCTAAATCTTCTTCCCATTTTGAATTTGGGCTTCTCATTGTTAGTGTTGTATGTAAAAATATCAAGTGTCCCTATTATGCCCTTCGTAAGTGGGAGGCTTTTACAAATTAGAGAAATCGAAGAGGTCCTGGGGGACCTAGAGTTTTGAATATTTTGTTGATCCAGCTTTTTATTTTAAAAAAATTGTAAAATTCCATTTGAGGTAAATCATGAGTCAAACTAAATTAATCATAGGACAAAAGTAAACCAGGAACCAAACCTATCAAGGCCTCTAGAAGTCCACCAATGCTTAGAGACAACACTAGCGTCTGCCAAGATTTGGGGGAAGGATAGAGCCGACAGCAGGGGAGATAGATCTAAATTACCAGGTCTAGTTAATCCCCAAGAAGTTAGGTTTATCATAAGGTTTTGGTGTGATCTAAAGGAAGACAATCTTTGCGGGACCCATATTATCTTATCCCAACTGTGAGGAGACATTTGTTGGTTCTCTATGAACACCCCAATTTATCCTACTTTTAAAAGGAGATGAACATTAGATTTAGGGCCAAGCATGGCAGTATTTCTGAAAAAGCGCAATTTGTGAATTCTTTGTGTGCTGCTGTGGTTAAAGTATACCGTGATTGGATAAACTTTGTGGAAACTGCAGACTACCACATGCCATTTGTGTCAGAGGTACAGTTAAGCAAACAAACCAGGGGGCTACCAGACATGTGCCTAAAATGATAGTACAGTGAACCCTATTCCGTATGGGGCTCCGAAGCAAACAGCTGGTCACTGCACCCATGCTAATGAGGGTTCATTGTCATAAACAGCTACAATTTGCATAACAGTACCAAAATTGGACCTCTTCTGATTGGCAAATGGTTGGTTGCTTTCTCTGATAAGTCACATTTTCTGCTCCATCGCCTAGACGGATGTTGCCATGTCAGGTGTGAAACTGCTGAGAACAAACACTCTGCAACCATTGTTGGAAGAAGCTGGTGGAAGCAGTGTTATGGTCTGGGGAATGTTTCCTTGGCATTGTCTGGGTCCTCTCATACCTCTGGAAGGCACTCTCAACTGATTGAGTTACCTATCCATCCTTGCAGATGAAGTACACCCATACATACACCCATACATGTTGACTGCCTTCCCTGGATCAGACAGGATCTTCAAGCAGGAAAATGCAACATGTCATATGGCCAGAATTGTCCGGGTGCGATTAGAGGAGCACAACAAAGACTTCCAAGTACTTCCATGGCCCCCAAATTCCCTGGACTTATACATATTTGCCATATGGATACTCCACTTCACAATCTTTAGCAGCTGTGGGATGCAGTCTGCATGGCTCCAGATACCATTTCCAATCTTCCAGCATCCTATTGACTCACTACCACACCATCAAGCTGCTGTCTGTGCTGTACACAACGGTTATTCGGGATAATCAATTGAAGCATCATTTTTTAATGATATATCTATAGATATAGAGAAGAAGTAATTAGAGCATGGTCTTATACTTTATGGAATGATAAGATACATATCAGTTTTCTGTTATTGAATATTATTCAATATACATTAACTAGCTATATATACTGTATAACCAATCGAAAATGGGACAGGGACTCACCCAAAGCACAAGAAGTGGTGAGATGGGTACCCCAACCCACCTAGGTGTTGAAGAGGCCCCAAGGGATGCTTTTGCTTATAGGAGGGACCATTGGAAAATCTGGGCTCATAGGGGTAGCAGCAGGTCATAGGCAGATGGGTCATAAACCACCTGCATTCATTTTTATTATTTAACCCCTTCACTGTCGTGGGAAGGGTTTGATAAAGATAGATAAATATAGATAGATAAAGAGTTAGAGAGCTACGAGCAGAACCCTCTGGGTAGGAGCGAGTAAGTGTTACAGAATTTTGTTTTGCTGAAACCATGTAAGAATTCTGTAGCTATTTATCAGCCTTACTGGAGTTCTTACAGGATTCTTGTAATCGAGCCCTAAGGTTGCAATTGACTCCAACAGTTCTCAGCCAAGTTATGCCATTTTTGACACTCAACCAAAATAACCTAAGTGTACGCAGCATAATGATTTAGTTGATATGATGAAAACTTCCATAAAAGTCTGTTAATGTTGAAGTCTGTGCAGAATCTCCTATTTATGGTAGGACAGAAGTTACACTGAGGAATGATAGAGAAAGGTCAGTTGAAGTTCTGGATTGAACCTTTTAAAAGCTGTCGTACCACAGGAGAACAAGTGCTCTCTCTCATTAATGTGTGCTGCCAAAAATACATCAAGGATAGAGGTATTTCCCTGTTTTCTTGTTCTCCAGCATGAGAATTCTTTATAGATGACACAATAGTGTATACAACTTTTTTTAGACAAGGCTTCATTTTTTTTGCCATGATTACATTGTGCTTGAAATATTTAATAGTATTGCACCAACTCAGACATAGGGAATATTTTTTTGTGGTGAATAACAGGAAATACTGGCATGATACAGACACATACTTGTGTAATATATTTTTATCTAACATGTCCCACAGACACCCAACCCTATAGTCATATGATGCAAAAACAAAGAAAAAAAGATAATGCACTGAAATGGCATTCATTGTTAGATAGACACTGACATGTTAAAGAACACCAAAAGCATTAACTGCTTTTCTGTACGGTACAATTTACCTGTGGAATTTATCATAGTTTGTACTGCTCTTTTATGCTAATGTGCTTCTCAGTATGCTGATTTGTTAATCAGAGTGGGGTCTAAATACATGATACAACTGCGATTGCCAAAATCGTAACTCTGACCCTGCTAAGCCTTTGATCTTTCGAGCCCGTAAATGTTACAATCGCAAATCGCTATTAAATTGCTACAATTCCTCAAGACCGCAATTGTTTTAACACCCATAAATGGCAAATGTAGCCCAAAATCATACAGTACTAGAGAGGACAGGAAAGGGGGTTAAACACCTGTTCGTATCACTGTAAATGCAAATAAAAAATCTATACTGCACTTTACAGGACTGGAAAAGCGATGTAGGACATTTTAATTAATTGCGCAACAGTCGCAAATCTGCAATAAAGAATATTTTTTTATGTTTTTTTTTCCACGTTATATCAGTCTCTGGAATCAAGGGGTTAATAGATATCTGGCCACCCACATGAACTAGACCGGTTTCTTCATTCATTTTTATTGATGTTTACATTGCTGGATTACGAGTCTGATCGCATATCGGACTTCGAAACACCAGTTGATTGACGTTTACACCGCACCTTTAACTGACATCATAATGACGGTCTCATTTACTATTGGCTGTTTCTACATCTGTAGTTGCGGATGTGATCATGCTCTTGCCCTGAAATGCTACATGTGAAAGCATGGTTTACGGTTTTGGATTTCTGCCATGTAGTTATGGGCTTTTCTAAATTAATTGCTCTGTAACTGCGGCAAATTTCAAGTCCGCAGACTTACGGGATGTATGAAGGTACCTGCGGGCTTGGAATTTAATAGGGCTCATTGTGTTTGACACAAAAAAAAACAAAATAACTGTAACACTAATGCACACCTCAGATTAGCTAATTCAGGTCTAAGGGCACTTATTTGCATATTAATACAGCACAAACGTTGCTGAATAGTTCATGAATTATTCAAAATGTATAGTTAGTTTTTCATGTTCTTTTGAGTGATTATAGGGTGTCAGAGCCCCTTTACGGGATAACTGTAGTTTGGGAAAATGCGACATGTTTGCAAAAATAAAACAGATTAACATTTGTGGCTTTTTTAGAGAAAATCTTTGTGACATTGGTTCTTGCATCTTGTACTGCTAGTTGGTCTGAAGAGAGATTATTCTACTGGGATTTGCTCTTCTCTTTAGTTCTATTATCAACTGAATAGGATACAGATCTTCTCTTTACCCAAGTTCCACCCCATTTGTTCTAGGTGCCTAATGCTATTAAGAGGAAAAGCAAAAATCTTCAGTTATTTTTATATTATTTGTAACTATCCCTAGACCCGTTTATGGTCAAGCCAATCATTAGACTATGAATGTTAGTCTATTATTATGGTAGCAACTTACTTATAAGTGCTAGGATTTACTGGCAGGGAAAATACCCCATAAATGGGAATATGATTGGTCTGGTTTTTATTTTAATTGCATGAATGGTCACAGTGGAATGAATGGATCACACATGGTGGTCATGATTTACTGAGGGAAAATTATTAGGCTCTATTTGGTCTTGGATAGTCCTTTAGTTAGGATGGTCTCTACATAGGGACATATGCCCTGTGTGGCTGGTTTACAAAGAGGTAGTAAACCGCTATATATAAGACATTCAGTATTTGTTATTTCTCTTAAATAAAAACATATATCACCTTGCTTGGACCCCACAAGTACTTTTAAATCAGCTGTGTTCGAATTGTGTTGTTTTTCAAGCTCTCAATTTTTTATATTATTCTAATAAAATTCCCAATATTTTATTGCCATCACTTACTGTGTAGTACTCATAAACACAGATATTCGTTTTGTCTTTATGAATATCTACCAAATGTTGTGAAGCATGCCTCTTTAAAAATTACTTTAAAGCTTCTAAAATTGGTAGGTTGTGATCTAACAGTAGGTCTCCAAGTAGTGCCAAGAACATGTCAGAATTACAGGCTGGAGATGCTGGAAAAGATTGAAGGCACACCAAGAAGGGGACGGCAGAGGCGGAGATGGATAGGTATGGTCATTAAAGAAATGAACATGAGCTTGATGGATCTCAGAGGGGAAGTAACTGACAGATGTGCCTGGCGTGCTGTGGTCCATAGGGTCATGAAGAGTTGGACACTACCAAATGACTAAACAACAACATGTAGAGAGAAAAATATCCTCTTTGGCTATAGAGCTCATAGTATGAATATGTGAGAGAATGGGGCGGCACATAGACATTTAATATGTGACTGTGAGAGAGAGACAGCTGAGAACACATTGGTAGGGTGATAGATCTTTTCAGGGTGACTACAGAAAATGTACATTGCGCTACCTTGATTTAAAAGATCAGCTTTGATACTGGCTTGACAAACTTGTGCAAGATGCAGATCGCTCTCAATTGAAAAGTATTGCTTTTGACTTTAGAAAAATAGAGTATTTCAAAAGCTTAATTCTAACATAAATGTTTATCTTATAAATGGATAAAAAAAATAATGTAATACTTTCATTTTTAGTCTTCTTATAACTGTAAATCAGGTTTTATGATAACAAAATAAAACATGGATGCACATTACTCTAGTGTTGTTAAAGGGTATTTTTACTTTAAGGCTCATCACATAAGAAGCATTGAGCAAGGGCTTTGATAATCACTACGACAGTGCTGCAAATGCCATGGTGAGCAAGAGTAAACGATTTTACACTTCTCATGAGATTTGAATTTCAGTAAAACCAAATAGTTTAAACTCCAAAACAAAGCTTCTATGTGCAAAAATCTTTCAACAAATGTTCATTGATATAAAATAATTTAAGTCCCGCTTAAACTGTGGAGGTAGTATTCTACTGTCTCCCAAAGAACAGTAAAATGTTCAATAAAACCAACAAAAATCAATCAGTAACCTCTTTCCCAGAAAAAAAATACAGATACTATCTCTTTTGACCAGCTAGTTTCGGAGTGGTTCTTTGTTGAATGACGCACAAAACACTTCAGTTACTAGTGAATCATAGCAGAACAATAAGAAAAAAAAACATTCAAGAGTGGACCATCATAACATAGCAATGTTATTTTTAGTGCAAAAGCAAAGTTATAGTAAGAAGTATGAAGTAGTATATAGTAAGAATGAAGTAGCACCGTAGCCTGTTCTATAAAAGCTTAATTTAATAGTATTTATAAAAAAGGAATCCCCCCAAGTGATAGGCTTTCCCCATATTAGCTGTATAAAACTGGTTGTATGTATTGGAAGAAAACATTTAATACAAATTTATTAAAACTAAAAAGTTACATTTGGTTTTCAATAAATTAAATATTTGCTTTTAACAATAATTCAAAATATTCATAGAAGATGGATTTAGATCATGGATTCATCTATACATGTAGATGCTTTTGCTTATTCTGTGGAATACAAAAAGCATAGGAGTTTTTGTACCGTATTGGCCCGAATATAAGCCACACTTTTTTTCCGATTTCCAAGCTTGGAAGTTACGGATGCGGCTTATAAATAAGTGTTTGCCGATTTGCAGGCTTCAGACTGTTGCTCAATTCCCGTAATTCTAATGTCATTCATCGATTTACCTGTATCCCTTTCCCTGTATTTTACAGTCCAGTATTGATTTTTAATTTGCATTTACGGTGCTACATTTAACCCACTTGCGGGTCCTATTTGGAACCCGTAGGATTTTCATTTACATTTGCCGTTTACGGGTGGGAGTGCCTGCATGATTGTAGCAATTAAATAGATATTTGCAATTTTAGCGATTCTAAGATTTTGCGAGCTACAATTTTCGGCCTGTAACCCACAAAAGAAGTTAGGTAAGTTGCGTCTTATATTCGGATATCATCTTTTCTTTTTTCCTCGCATTTCACAGGTGTGGCTTATAAGTGGGTGCAGCTTAAATTCGGGCTAATACTGTAATTTTTTAAGACTTTATATAAGAAGCACCTTCATGAAAGAAATAAGAAAGTTTAGAAATGAATAATTCAAAAATAATTGAAATAATAATTAAGTAAAAAGTGTATATCTCTTGATTAGACTTGTGTTTTGATCCCAGACAATTTGTACTCATTGTATGTGTATAAGTAAGAAGACATGCCAATGGGAGTACAGTTTCGATAACATTGAGACCACATACAGTTAGTGCTGATATATTTTTTCCGATTGGTTTCAATGTGCATAATTTGCATGCTCAGTAACACTCATGTACTATTCAGGTAGCAAGAACATTGTTTTAGGAGGCACATTTTTTAATAAGTTTCCTGTAAACTTTCCAAACGAGCTTATAAAAGTTAAAAACTATGGCAAATGATACATTTAGAAGATAAGGAATAAAAAAAACATAGAAATTAAGTAAATATATTTCCATCATTTCACAAACTCACATTTTACACTTTAGAGACTGATAAGTAAAAACACAAGTGCTAAACAGATGAAGATTGGAATTAAATCATTAAATTCTTCTAACAATGAAACAGCCTTTAGGCTATTCAATTACTGGCAGGGTTGAGACCCAATGGTGGAAAAATAGCATTTTTTTATTTTTTTTATAATTTTAGTGGAGAACAGCAGATGAATCCTTATTGGGCAAATACTTGCTATAGAAAATGGGTGTAGCACACATGATTTGCTTTTTTTACAACTTGAACACTATAGGATATAATTTATAAGGTTGTATTTTCCAGTCCCAAAAGTAATACTGTATTAATCTATTGAGATATATTTTAACAATCTCATTGAACTGGGAAAAGTGAATGGGCATGTTGAGTACATAAATTAATATTAATACGTTTCTTATTTCTATTTAGTATTAATTATGGATAAGATTGTTATGTTGAGGGATTTTAGCCAGTTATCTGGTTTACTCGCAAATGTAGCCTTACAGTTTAGGAAATATCCTAATAAGGATCATAGGATTTGTGAATATTTATGTATTTATGGTGTTTAAAGGACCACAAAAGTATCCTATATGTGCTCTGCACCATTTGGATAGAGAGTGAAAAATGTTTTAATTTTGAAATTTGATGCTGAATTTATGGAGTTATGATCATTTGAAGTTAGGCAATTTCACTTTGTTGCTGCTGTACAGCACGGAACAATCCATATTAATTAGAATCAATTGTAGGAGGTTTGAATGAAGCAGTGGCTGAGGCATTGTAACTACTTCATTATACTCTAGCAGATAGCATAACAGCTGAGCCTGTGGCACACAGCAATTGTTCCTGTCTTGGTGGAGATGTTACTGGGTTCAAGTCCCACCAAGTTTGATTTTTTTCTTTACTGTTAAAAAATCTGAAATATGTTCTTTAGTATATACAGTATAATAAAGCCTCATAGAAGTTAACTGTCTTGTTGTTTATTTTTTTTTAAAAAAGAGAGAGAGAGAGACTAATAATGAGTACTGCAGTATATTATGATACCTTTTGTACTGGACAAACGTCTTATTCATATTGACAACATTCAACCTCTCTTTATCAAGTCTAAAGCAAAACTGACATGAGATAGATCCCTCAGTTTGAATAAAAATAACAGATGATGAGTGAGTGGAGACAGCATCTGACATCATCAGGTAAATAAATATAGGGGGAATCAACACAACATAGTAAAGGAAACATATATACACATACTATATACACATATACATCAATATATTCATGAAAAAACAGAGCACTGTAGTCCACATTGATATCCTTCCAGTTGGACAAACATCTCACTAAGAGTGACAAGCCCCTTATTGTAAAATAAGAACAATTCGTATGAATTTGTGATAATGTGTTAGAAAATCAAAATTCATATTAAGTCCTTTATTTTCAGTGTTGAAGAATGTGATCATCTTTATTTAAAATGCTCTTGGATGTTTTTACATTTTCACTAGAGGTATATAAAAAAGGCATTTGTCCAATACAAAATGTATCACAATATACTGCAATACTCATTATAAGTCTATATATATATATATATATATATATATGGATTATCAATTACTGGATTGCTAGATTACTGGACATTCATGGCTGCTTTACACTTCAATTATATAAAGTTGAATCATCAGAGTATTGCAGTATATAGTGATACCTTTTTTATTGGACAAACATATTTATAATAAAGCAACAAGCTTTCAAGAGATAATGCCTCTCTTTATCAAGTCAAAAAGCAATACTGATACAGATATGAACTAAAAACAGTAAACAGAAAGAGATGAAAAAAATAAAAGGGAAAAACAAAATTCATTAGCTAGAGTTAAGTGAGAAATAGAGCAGCATTGTAAATAATGTCCTGATAGATCAGTAAGTAAGTCTATAGATTAGGTTGTAGATAAGAACACAGCAGAGTAAAATAAAGAGCAATACATTTCAGCATAGCATGTAGCTTACCAAAACAGTAACAGAAGGGGAAAGGTATGTGGAATGTATGTGCTATAAGACATGTTAATGCCCAAATCCTTTGTATTAAAAAATTGTATCATTTTTAATTCAAAAGTTTTCCGCTGTTGGATAGTTCTGAAATTTCCTATGAGTACTTTTATTTTGAGGTTCTGGATGTTGAATAGCATAACAGAGAAAATGACACCAAACCCTGCAATAAAAGTCGCTGGAAAATATGCCAACACATCTGCAAAGAGGACACAGCCACGCACAACAACAAGACCCACAACATCAGAGGCTCATATTCATGTACATCATCCAATGTAGTGTACATTATACAATGTACTGTATGTGAAAGGGGGTGCTACATTGGAGAAACCAGCCAGAAACTACACATGCAAATGAACCTCCACCGAAGCTCCATCAAAAAGCACCATGAAGACAGCTATTGTACTCCAGTTGGACACCATTTCACCCAAGAGAATCACTCCATCCAGAATCTCAAAATAAAAGTACTCAGAGGGAATTTCAGAACTATCCAACAGCGGAAAACTTTTGAATTAAAAATGATACCATTTTTTAACACAAAGGATTTGGGCATCAACATTGACTTAGTCTTTCTGGCCCACTATCTTAATGTCTTATAGCCCATACATTCCACATACCTCCCCCCCTTCTATTACTGTTTTGGTAAGCTACATGCTATGCTGAAATGTATTGCTCTTTATTTTACTCTGCTGTGTTCTTATCTACAACCTGATCTATAGACTTACTTACTGACCTATCAGGACATCATTCACAATGCTGGTCTTTTTCTCACTTAACTCTGGCCAATGAATTTAGTTTTTCTTGTTTTTCCAATTTTTCTTTTTTTCATCTCTTTCTGTTTACTTTTTTTAGTTCATATTTATGTCAGTATCGCTTTTTGATTTGATAAAGAGAAGCATTATCTCTCGAAAGCTCGTTGCTTTATTATGAATATGTTAGTGGAAGGTTGGGGAATCGAACCTGGGACTTACCAATGAAAAAAATATTTAAAAGAGATTGTTTACCACTGTGCCATCATAGCTTATAAAATTTGTATAAGTCCATAATTCAATGTATAACAATTAGAGACTCCAGCTTTATTATGTCTGCAGTCTTGTTGGACGGCTTCAAGAGCTAAACTAAAATTACATCTAAGTAAATTCTTGATCAATTTCAACCCTATAGATACATTTACCACATGATTGTCCACCCTTTAATTGATGGTGCAGAGCACATATGGCTACTTTTGTGGTGCTTTAAGGCGTTACTCTTATTGTAAATATATTTTACATGGCGTTTTTCAATAAATAAAATATTATCAGTCTGAAGTTAGTTTTATTTTACACAAATTTGTGGTGTTAATCATCTGGGAATTAGGTATGCAAAATTTGAATCAGTGCATAACTTACTGAAATGGAGAGCAGTTTAGATATTTTACCACTATATGTCAATTCAGGAAAGTATCCCCTCCCAATGCTTTTAGTTATTTCAACACCTAACATGGTTAATTAGTAAATGAAATTGAAAAAGGAATATTGATCTATCAAGAATAAACTTTTTAGAAGTCTTCGTACTTTTGTGAATTTCTTAATTGATCCAGTGGAAGATAAACAAAATTCTGCCAATTTAACTTTTCTCCTTTGATTTATTATTTTCCTTTTTCTTCACTATCTCTGTTTTTGGCATCAACGGTTTCTATTTTACATGTTCTCTTGCTTTCATTAAAATATGTAATACAAAATGTGACCACTATAGACAGGGCCGGATCTACCTTTTTGGAGCCCCTAGGCAGTGAAGTGGAGGAGCCCCTGCCAGTGTGTGAGCATGGAAGGCATGCATCCATTTTTCTGTGTATATTGCTTTCTTGCTGTGTGAGCAAGTCACAGACATTTCCCCACGACAGCCATTTAACAACATAGCTACTCATACACATTATTACTTGTTTATTAAATGCATTTGATGGTGAGCTATATTATTTATATTTTTCTAAGCTAAAAAATGAGTGCCCATCACAGGGAAGTGCCCCTACGTGATTGCCTAGTTGGCCTAATGGGTAATGACTACAGGTCTAGTGTAGATATGCACCTAATGTCTAGTAAAGATATGCACTCAATGTTTAGTGTAGATATGAACACAATATCTACAGCAGATGTGCACACACTGTCTAGTGTAGATGTACAACTTAATATCTAGAATAGATGTGCATTCAGTGTCTATGTAGCTGCGCACTCAATGTCTAGTGTAGATGTCCACTTAATGTCTAGTTTAGATATGCATTCAATGTTTAGTGTAGATGTGCACTCAATGTCTAGTGTAGATATGCATTCAATGGCTAGTGTAGATGTAAACTCAGTGTTTAGTGTTAATGTACATTTGATTTTGATGGAATGCATTGAAGAAATAAATCTAGGGCTATAAATAAACAATCACATTATCTTAGATGAACTACATGCTAAAGATGTTTTTCTAAAACCTGATACAGACATAACATTTATTGCTGGGTTAATCATTGCTAACCATCCTCTATAAATTCCCAGTTATTTGCTACTCAGTTTTATCACTTGCTCAGGAACATGAAAGCAGAAGACATTTACACAGGCACTCACCAGGGCTTAAGTATTAAAGGGGAATAACATAGTGCCTCATTCACCTGCAAGCCCGCAGATAACTCACGATTTAGAAACAGCCAATAGAAAATTAGACAGTCATCATTATGTCATTAAAACATGGAGGTTACATGTCAATCAATTAACATTTAAGGGTCCGATATGAGATCAGACTCGCAATCCGGCAAAATACAAAATAATAAAAAGGAAATGTTCTAGTCCATGTGGGTTGCCTGATATGTATTAACTCATTGATTCCCAAGATTGATATGACACCGAAATAACACATAACATTTTTTATTTTTGATTGCAGATTTACAAGCTTTTCGCCTTTTAAAGTGCAGTATTGATTTTTTATTTGCATTTACAGTGCTACGAACTGGGGTTAAACCCCCTTGCTAATCCTATCTGGTACCCATAGGATTTTCTTCTACATTTGCCATTTACGGGTGTGAAAATATTTGCGGTCTTGAGGAATTGAAGCAATTGAATAGCGATTTGCGATTGTAACACTTGTGGGCTTGAAAGATCAAAGGCTTAGATGGGGTGTAAGTTATGGTTGTAACAGCCGCAGCCTGTAACCCGTAGACCATTTGCGGTTCGCAAAAATACGTCAATTAAATAACAAATTAGTTTACAGGCTCCATTACGGGCTCCCGTAAACAACAATAGCTCAATTGAATCGAGGCCATAGTATTTTGGATGAGCAATAAAACAAAAGCAAGCAGCAAATTATGAAATATTCATTGACATAGAAATGATCATAATAAACTGTTCAACTTTTTAAGCAAGATCTCTGAATCTTACTTGTTCTTATGTGTCTTAAAGCATGGCACTATTCTGACAGATGATAGAAATAAATACTTGTTTACTGAAATTATTATATTGTTGTCTGGACAGTTTTACGTGTGTACTCATAGGATAGTAAATCTATTCGAACGGAGGAAGGGATGAATCAAATCTCTTAAAAGACCACTGTCATTCAAGCAAAACAAAGATATTTAAAGTATATTAAACCACTTACTGAATAAACTATGAACATAAATAATATTTAAAAAAAAAACATGTTTTATGAAGAGTCTGTTTATGTATAAAATATTCCATCTTATCTGATTTCACCATTTCTTTATATCTGGAGTCTGATGGGAGTGCTTTTGTATTTATTAGAGAAGGTAAGAAAATGGGTTAAATGAGTATTTGTTACATTATTGAATGTTTTAGAAGTTGATATCTACCTACTTCCCCTTCCTCCAAACAACTTCACTTCATTTTCAAGCCAAAAGTATTTTGGATTAAAACCATCATCTTCCCATCATCTTCTATGTTGGTCAATATATCGCTTAAACCCTCATTTAGTTTAACTCCTATTTTCTTTGTTCTTATTCTCTCTCCACTTGATTCACCACCCTTTCGGGCTCCATTGGTTACACTATCGTTCGTGCTTCTGCTCTATTCTCTCTCTCTCTTTCTTGTATCAATTGATCTGCCTTCTTTCCTTGTCCTGATTTTTATTACCTATTCTCCCCAGTCTCGCTCCTATTTATCTATCTAGTGAATCTACCTGATTTGACGTTCTCCTCTTTATAAACCTGATCTAAGTCGCTCCTCTTTTCCTTTCTTGCACTCCACACTGACACTCTTTCTCTACCTTCTGTTCAGTTTGCCTCTTCTTCTTTTTATGTTCTTCACCTCACTCATCTTCCTCTACCTGCTCTCCACCTTCATCCCCTTTCTTTACCTACTTTCACCTTGCTCCTCTCTCTCCATTCCCCCATTTCAGTTTCTATTAACTTCCACTAATCCAACTGCTTCCATCTCCATTTGCTCTTACCCTAAGGGTTACCATGCCTTTCCCCTTCTCATGTTACCATTTTCCCTCCCCTTTACTCATGCTCCTCTCCACCCACACTATTTTACTGTACCTGCTTCCTCTCATCTTACACTATGTATAAGTGCTTCAGTAATTATATCTGCAGACTATCACTGTTCTGCCATAGCTGATTTTGCACAACCCTTTAAAATCTGCCTGCCTCTTACTGTGTTCCTACTGCCCTATATATAATGGAATCACTGGCCCTAATGTGACTCAGTGCTAATCTAGCAGATCTTATTATTTGCAAGCCAACCTGCAAATAATAACAGAAATATATATTGGGACATATGGAACAAAGGGGAAGAAGAGGGCCTGATTCACATTGCACGCACAGTGCATGATATGTTAACGATAACATTCTCATGAATTGTGCAAGATTGTTTTTCAGAACTCACATTGCCTAATTCATCAGCACCTGCTATTTGGGATCTTAAAGGGACACAGTGTTACCAATCAGAATACATAAAGGGTTACCGTGGTGGTCATGCAATAGGGGTTCACTTGAGTAGTTACTGATTAGCAATAAAACCAGTCCTAAAGTTTCTGACTAGTGTAGGTTTGCCTATGACAGGCATTACATGGAAGTAGACAGATACACAATGTTATCAGGACAATCCATAAATGTTTCTTTCACAACAGTCCACCAGAGCAGATGATCCTCTCTGGGCACTTCATAGGGGTGGAGAGAAGTCCAGTCTGACTTTTTAAATACTGATTATATTGCAAATCTGTAACTGAGAGTTCCAATGTGTAGGACAATGCTATACATACTATGCACATTATTCAATTGCAAGGCCAGACCTTGTGGTATACAAGCCGTATGTCAGTGGACTTCAATTAAAGAAGCCCGCAAGTTATGGGCTGGATGCCAAAACCATAAACCATGCACTCGTACTTAGCAGTTCAGAGCGTGAACATGATGAATTAAGCAAGGCCTTATCTACCCATTTAGAAACAGCCAATAGAAAAGGAGACCGTCATAATTACGTCAGTATAAGATGGAGGTTACATGTCAATCAATTAGCGTTTAGAGGTCTGATATGCAATCGGACTCACAAACCTGCAAAATACAAAATAATAAAACTGAATGCCAATACTGTTCTAGTCCATATGTGTGGCCTGATATGTATTAACTCATTGATTCCCGAGATCGATATAACCACGAAATTAAACATAAAAATAATACATTTTTGATTGCTGATTTGCGAGATTGAGGCTGTTGTGAATTAATTCTAATGTCTTTCTTCGCTTTCCCCGTCATCTACAGTGCAGTATTGATTTTTTATTTGCATTTACAGTGCTATAGATATGTCTTTAATTCCTTTGCGGATCCCGTCTCGTACCCGTAATATTTTCTTCAACATTTGCCATTTACGGCTGTTAAAACATTTTTAGGCTTGCGGAATTGTGTGCTAGGCGCCTTTGGAGCCTCTCTTCTAGTGTACTTTTGCTCCTCTGAGCACCTTTGGCGCGAAATATTTATAAGTGCAGTGTAAAAAATATATTTTTTTAGTGTAGTGTAAAGTATACTTTTTTTTTCATTACTAATTAATACTTATTAAATTAATGTATGTTAATAATTAATTCTGAATGAATAAATGTATGAGGAAGTTGTGTATTCATAAAGTTACAGCAGTGTAAAATATGCTATTTAGGTTTTTTTTTATAAGTATTTTACTAATAATTAATTAATTAATTACTTAATAATTTGATATACTTTAACTATTTCTAATTAATATATCCAGCAATAAATATCCTAAAGAGCTAACAATCTCTTTTGATTTTCCTCCAGCATACAATGTACAGATGGACTGTTGCTGCCCTGACGAGAAAGTGTCAGCAATGTGCCAAGTGTGCAGTGTAAATAGGCTACGTGCGCGAGGGCAAACTGTTGGTTTAGTGGGGTAAAGCGCCATTTTAGATTTGTAATGTTATTAGTTGCAAGTTAGTGTTGTAAAATGTCGGCGATTGTCTATGTGTTACGCGGCTTGCGAGCATTTTCCTTCCTTTCTAATAGAGTATTTTGTACCTTGTACGTTCCTGGGTAAGTGTTACGTTACTGGCCGTGTTTTGCACGATTCGGGGTTGTGTAGCCTCATTTTCATTTTTTTCTGCCGCAATTTTTTTTCTCGCCTAGCGGACTTTCGATTGCCGAAACTTGCCAAATTCGGTTTACATTTGCGTGCAACCTCACTCCCAGACGTCCTGGCTGTCCCCTCTTGCTGTGTGTGAGTATTTTTTGTTGTATTTTTTGTGTTTTTCTATTTGCGCGGTTCGCCTGTTAACTTCGTATTTTTCCGACCTTGTATTTTTTTTTCTAAGTTCCGCGCCTCGCAATTTTTTTTGTCTAAGTCCCGCGTTCCTCAACTGCTTGCAGCCTAAGGCAATCCTGCATTTCTTAACTGTTTGGAGGCCAAGTCCTGCGTTTTTCAATGCCTCAACAGCTCGCAGGAGCGACTTCGGCGCTCATTTCGTCTAAGACCTGTGTCTTCCAAAGCTTCAACTGCTCGCCTCGCTACATGAGTCTCATATGCAATGAGCGCCTTTGATGCTCATCGCATAAGTGCTGCGCTGTTCTGTTCAATGCCTCAACAGCTCACAGGAGCGACTTTGGCGCTCTTTTCGTCTAAGTCCCGCGTCTTCCATTGCTTCAACTGCTTGCATCGCTATGTGAGGCTCGCAGGCAATGAGCGACTCTGGCGCTCATCGCCTAAGTGCTGCATTTTTTAAATCCTCCACAGCTCACAGGAGCGCCTTTGGTCGTGCGTCTTTCAATGCTTCAACTGCTCGCCTCGCTACGCGCAACGTCTCGCAGTTTGACAATTAGAATATGTGATAGAAAATAGTAAAAAAAAATGAAACAAAAAAACAAACACAACTAAAAGCAAGATACTCTAGAAGGAGAAGCAAAAGACAGTGCTACCAAAAATAATCCTCTATATATAAGAATTGTAACTGGAAATAAGGCTGAGAATATAAAGGAAGAAAAGACAGAGGAAGCATCAGTATGGGCACAAAGTTCAGTATAATACCTTCCCCATCTTATAACAAATACCCTGTGTGGATACTGCACACTAACAAAGAAAATAAAACTAGATCCAAAATAAAAAGGAAATAGATCACAAATTTTTGTAAACCAAGTAAATAGGTGATATTGTAGAGGCTCCTTCTAGATCCCTGTCCCAATATACATTTTGCAAACAGACATATTTGGCTTTCAGTAATAATTATATTTTACATATAACATGTACTGCACATTACAGAACCTGACTTCTGTATCCTTTCATGTTAAAACTAAGCAAACTCTTTACAACTCTGTGCATTTTATTATTGTATGTGCATAATTAAGAATTTTAAAAGTATGCTTCATTCCTTTTTTTTATATTTGATCCAGATTTGTGTTACATTTTTCATGGTTTAAATTTCTTTCTAATTGGTTTACATTTTTAAAATAAAATGTAATTAGCAAATTATAATTTTTTTCAGAACATTTTTAAGCAGGATGTTTGCAAATTTTTGCAAACAATTATTCTGATCATTTATTTATATAACTAATTAAGTGTTTTTTTCTTAAGTACATCAGGATTTTTAGGGTGTCAATTTTGGTTAATGAGTTCCATTTGCAGTTATTTTTGCCTTTATTTTGTTGTTGTTTTTTGTTCTTAATTACTTATTCTGTCATTATTATAAGATAAACAGTTTATGCAGCCTTACATATTAGAACCTTACATGTTTCACACACTAGCTTCATCAGGGTAATATAAAAGCCTAGAACTTGCTGTTATATATACTATTTTATAAGATCATGTGAATGCATAGGATCTGGACCAGCATATGATGCTGTAGGCAGGTGCTGTAAATTGCAAGTATATATATCTTATGATACTAGACCAAATAGGTCTTAAAGGGGAAGCTCCATTTAAATATACCGTACATTGCTCTTCTATTAAAGTGTGCTTAGAGCAAACACATTTGTAAATATTATAAACTTTCCCTTACTTGCTCCAAGAAGTCTGTGTGGTAGAGTATACAGGTGACATGAGTTGTACAGAGTACATTGGTATTAAAGGATTGCTGCAGATTAAGAAAAACTTCACATATGTGAGAAACTAATAACATTACCAGCTGTATAAGCCTTCGGCATAAAAGCAATTTCAGAGAAAATAAATAATTTTAGCAGACTCTGGCCATCACAGAATTGTATGACAATATAATATAAATGCCACAAGCAGAACATATTTCACTGCCATATGATGGGTGTATGCTTCTTCAGTATATAACAGTACAATGGTGCTGTCAGAACTATCTGATTATAATACTGTGATGGGCCTACTATACAATTATAATGATAGTATGAATTGTAGTTTATCAGTAGATTACATTGCACGGTGTAATGTATACATATAAACTGCATGCGTGGGAGGGACACTCAATGCATGAGCAGGGTTTGTAATTTGTGACTGCCTGCTTCTCAACATGTGCCGAGGAAGGTGGCACTTATTAAATAGTAAAACCAGAAATTCCCCTTTACATCTTCCCTCACCACTCCCTCAGTTGGTCAGCAGATAAGCACAAGCCTTCATGCTCAAAAGCTATCAGGAAGTATTCAAGTCAGACGAAGATGAAACTTTCTATACACAAAACAGAATGTGTAAAAAAAATGTTTTTTTCTAAAAATAGATTTATGCTCATTGCTTACATGGCTGCTAATGTTGTTTGTAACATACTTAACAAAGATGATTGTCCTAAAATAAATGGTACAGCCACAAAGCCTGCAGGCTTGAAATTTGGTGTAGTTACAGAGCGACAAGCCAGCAACATACGTGGCCGACATCTGACATCCAAATTGCTAAACCATGCTTCCACACGTTCTATTTGCGGCTGTGAACATGATTACTGGTTTAGATGGAGCCAATAGTAAAAGAGATCGGCATCATTACGTCACTAAAAACATGGAGGTTTAGGTCACTTACGGGTTTGAAGAATGAGTTGCGATCAGATCAGCATTCCAGAAATAATGCAATATAAAATAATTTGTAAATATAATACGCTAGTCCATGTGAGTTCTATCATATGTATTAACACATTGATTGCTGGGATCAATATAACACAGAAATGAAACATAAAATAAATAATTTTGTATTGCCGATTTGCAGGTTTGAGGATATTGTGCTATTAATACTAATACATTACATCATCTCCCTTTAATTTAAAATACAGTATTGTCTTTATATTTGCTTTTACAGTGCTACAGACAGGACTTTAACCCCCTTGCGGGTCCTCTCTAGTACCCGTCAAATTTTTGTTTCCATGTGCCGTTTCCGGGTTTGAACGCCAGTGCGTCTTTGGGGATTTGTTGTAATATAATAGAGATTTGCGAATGGAACATTTACGGGCTTTACAAATCAAAGGCTTAGCTGGAACGGAGTTCAGATTTTGATGGCCTGTTGGGATTTCCACCTGTAACCCTCAGATCGTTTGAGTGTAGCTAAAAGAAACTAATTTATTAGCAGTATCTTGTGCGGGCTACTTTACGGGCTACGATTTCTAAAATCTAGAAGCCCTTGATCTCGAATGCTGTAGCGTCATTATATAGATATATACATGTTGTAATGAGTCATTAACTTGTAATCATGTCCATATACAGTTGTATTCATCTACCAAGCTGGCATCTTTTCGGGTGACTTCACAAGCTCAGTCACAAAAAACTTCTAGATCTTATTTCTCACAGATTTCAGTAAACAAATGATGCTACTTTTGCAAATATTCTTAAATCAATATGGTGTGTTTCCTTTCCACCACTACCTGTCGCCTACACATTTTGCATGGTTTGTCAAACACAAATCCTCTGCTCAGTGAATAGCACCAGTGTGTTCTGAGAGTCTTTTTAATGAAGTTATTTCCCCACATTATTTAAACCCAGCCAAATGCAGTGCTTGTTTATAAATAGCCTCTTCTCTTTAGTACTGAAAAGTATCAGTACCCTAATAAAATGCCTAATTAAATATAAATGTCCCAATGAACTGGGACATCTTTCCCGATTCAGGATAAGGAAATGAAAATGTGACAAACATGGAAAAATAAAACTCAAAAGTTTAGATTAGAGTAATCACAGAGAGTCATTTGTCATTACTACTTAAAGTCTGCACATGCTCAAATTATTCCTAGCAATTACTTTTAGACTGAAAACAATGCATGCAGCCTCCTTGAATAATTGCTACGGTTAGCTTTTATTACAATGTAATAGAAAAATAAAGGCAAGTCAGATTGACAAGTAAAAATGATATCCCCAATCTGTTTACTTAAAAATATATATATTTTTTAAATAACATTCCAAATGATAAAGTATATGTTTTTAACTAACATTTTAAATTACACCATATTTGTATTCTTTGCTATGATTAATAAAAATGTTCTTTAATGGATTCTCCTAATTAAAAGCCGATTTCATTAGATATCCTCAGAGGGAAATCAATAATCTGTGCTCTCTTGTAGTCAAATAGAGATTTTGTTTCTCTTAAAGGCTGTTGTAGTTTCATTAAGAGATAGGTGAGCAGAGAACTATGAGATTCCAAAACAAGCTGGTATAGCATGAATCAGATCAAGTTTGAAATCATATATGTAACTTATATTTTGTCAGGAACAATTAACCCTTCCTCGGCAGCCAACCTGTATATTTTAAAATCTGTTCAGAATATCTATCAGCCAGATACATGTATTGGACTGCATTAAGTGTGGCTTAAATTTCTATGTATAAAAAGCACAAGACAAAAAAATATGAATGGTCCTGTTTTAACATATCCAAATAAAATTTCTATGTATAAAAAGCACAAGACAAAAAAATATGAATGGCCCTGTTTTAACATATCCAAATAAAATTTCTATGTATAAAAAGCACAAGACAAAAAAATATGAATGGTCCTGTTTTAACATATCCAAATAAAATTAACACAACTCTCTACCCATTAATGCTTAGTAGAATTTTAAGTGGTCTTTTTTAAAATAGCACATTTACGTTTATACCATAAGAAGTAATTAATGCATCATCTCTTTAGTGTGAAAATCTGATTACAACCACATCCCTCTAGATGAGGTCTATCGCCCTTTCATTAGATAGTTGACTGTCTAGTTTTGGGAAGTGAATATTATACAAGAGCCCTCAATCATACAGCAATACTTAATTACTAAATTACAAAAAAGTTTGGTTTTACATTTTTACAAATAATGTTCTATAAGTGTTATATTTAAGGGACTGCCATATAAGTGCAAAAGTTCCAATATATTTATTCTGAGTATTTTAAATAATTTACAATACATTCATCCCTAATGAACAAAATAAATTGGATATATATCTATTATATTGAATGTGAATGTTACTTTATTATAATTTGGCCAAAATTCCAGAATGGAGAACAATTCAATAGTGTACAAGTTTTGATATTGAAATTTAATAAGCTGCAATATCCAATAGCACATTTCTTGTGAATTCTTTATTAGGGGAATTCTATATTTTAAGCATTTTTACACTATCAAATAAGTATAGACTTCTTTTGTGCCAGATTCAACTGGCAAACAGTGGGAGGGAACATATCACTGCAACAAACAGTAGAAGTATGGAAGGATTTGCAAGGAGAGGAAAATGTGCCTCCTTAATCTGCTTCTCTTCTCTCCAGGCTTTCACTTTTCCCTCCCGTCCCTCCTTAACTCTTACCATGTTTCCACTCTTCCCACTTTTCTTCACTCTTTTCCTCCTTCCTGTCTCTTGTTTTGCCTTTCATTCATTCTCACCATCACTTCTCTCAGTCATTTTCATTCTGCTCTTGAGCTGCACAAAGATCTGTGTTCTCTGTTTCGTTTTCTTTATTGGAAAAAAAATATATCCTTAAACTCAAAGGTTTAGTGTAAAATTACATTGGATATTAATTCATAAACAGGGAACTCAAGACCAGTTTGCCGGACACTTTTTCAACTCGAATGGTTAATGAGTTAGTGTTCAAGAGGACATTTTGAATAAAAAATGTGCTATATTAATTGTCAATAATATCCATCCGAAAGTGCATCATATGTGGCCTGCAGCTAGTATTCCTTTCAGCAATGTTAATTTATTTATATGGCAGTCGTATGCAGTTTTTGAAAAGAGCTATTTTTTGGCTTACTATTTTAATTTGTTGTAAACACACAAACCGTAGCAATCAGAAACAGTAAATAGAAAATCAAGAAGTGAAACTCTACTAGCTTAGGAAAGTTAAATAATTATTTAAAAGTTCTTTAACCACTTCATTCCTGGAGTTATTTTTCCAGCACTGAAGTGGTAAAACGCCAGAGCCCCTACCCTTATCCAAGTAAGATACATGTTGTTTTGTTACATGAGTGCTTATGCAGTGATGTGATACCAAGTCCTCAGGGCCCCATCCTTTGATGAGTAAAGCATACAAGAGTCTAGTTTTTGATGCAATCTGATATCATATGTTTAAGTTCTAGACAAACTGCTGCTGAGAGGAAGTGATAAACATAACTTCCTGCCAAAAGCTGCTTAAGATAACACTTTCCATGGACTGGAAAAATGGCACATGATGGTTTTTATAGAATTAAAAGGGAACTGCTTGTGGTTCTCAAATAAACCTTTTGATTTTCTTGCAAGCAATGCAAAACTCACCAGTGAAGCTGTATAATGATGGTTATTAAGTGTTGTACACATTGACTTCCCTAAATTTGCTGCTGTACAGTGCTTACTGATTAAAAGCACAGTCAATCTTGGGATGTGAAAGGCCCCTTCATTTTGAAATATATATAAGAAAAAAAGAAATAAATATATATACTGTATATATATATATATATATATATATATATATATATATATATATATACATATATATATATATATATATATATATATATATATATATATATATATATATATATATATATATATATATAATATTAGAGTCATACGCTAATAGTTAAGGTTCTCTCAAACATTCCATTATAAAGTTGGATGCCGTGTCTGAAAATATGTATTGTTGGACAGATTAAGGGGTCTGATTTTTTTGCCAATTTTCATAAAATTTTGTTCATCTACAAAAAAAGTTGATTTATGTTGCATTTTGCGGTGATGATATGATGTTTCCCATAGAAATTTCTTGGAATCTTTGTTCACTTGTAGAAAAAAAATAGCTGTATGGATTTGTTTAGATTTAGCAATATGAAAGTGATCTACATTCCTTTTTTCAGGTATAACAGTTTAAAATTCTAATGTATGCTCAGTAAAGACTTGTGCATGTGAGCTATTGTCAGATTCAATTCATTTTGAATGGTCACTTATAGTTATGGCTCACCTGCAATGGTGGACATTGGCAGAGTGGGCAAGCAAATTAAATGTCAAATACTTTAAAAGTATATCTCAAATGCTTTAATAGCTTATTAGCCCACCTGCAATAGCAGATAATCGGCAGAAGGGCAAGTGAATGATAGTTAATGACATGAAGATATATTTGTTTGGGAAGTCAATAAGGAGCAAGATCTTCCCGAACTATTAGCATGTCATGTAATAATATTCACTCCTGTTGTCTGGCGAATGTTCTCCTTTAGTGGCGAGTGAACATTGTAACAACTTTATATTTCTCATCTCACTTTCATTGATGTAAATAATAATGCTCATGTTGCTTTAAACAATGTTACATTTTAATTAGTATAAATTAACATTCACTTGCCATTACAGGTGAGCAAAGGTATACACATTACTAAACCTTTTACCTTTTAATATAAAAACAGTTTTCTTAATTTTAATAGGAAAATGTTTCCACAAAAAAAGAGGTATATAGGAAAAACAAATCTTTATTTCAACTTTGGAAGCTGAAACATATGATGCTAAGGTTATACAACAGTCGTACGACTGCCACAGCCTTCCAGTGCATGTGGTAGGGTCAAACATATTTATGGAATTTAATGCTGCCTGGCATAAGACTATCCTCGGGCAAGATTAACCCAAAATACCCATGGCAGTTGGCAATTTTGTTTCTTATTTGCAGTGAAATCAAATTTCCTCTGTTAAAAAATAGGCATTCATTAGGCAGCAGTTGCCAACAATCAATTCAACAAAGCACATTACTTCATACATACATTGACACAATTCCTTTTTCACACCATGAAACTTTTTTTTAATAGCACTGCAATCTGTTACAATTACATAGCTAAAAGGACACTGTTTAGCTTTTAAACATTACAAGCACACACATTAATATGGAACACATTTTCAAAAAATAAATTCTAGTTGCTCTGTTTTAGGTTTAAAAAATAAAACTGTTGATGGAAAAACACTATCTGCCTCTCTGCAAAGAGTAATTTTTAAAAATTCAGGTTTTAACAGATATGTTCAACTTAAACAGTTCACAAATTATACAAAGGGGTGCACCAAAGGTTTATGAATAAAATCATACAAAAGAAACTTGTTTTGTCCATGTTTATCCCCATCAGAAGCTCTTTTTGTGATAGCTTTTACAATAGTCCCAGTGCAAACAGTAAACATGTCTGCTGTTCTGATGAGGGATAACTTGCAGACACCTCCTTTTTTAGGTCTTGCTTTCATTAAAAATAACTCTGTGAATGAGAGACATTTTTTTATCTATCTTTTCTACATTTAATGTTGTTATTCTTGGTAGCCAGTGATATTCACTTGTGCATAAATAATTTTCAAATTTGTTAAAAAGAGCAAATACAGTGTTGGAGTTTTTTTTTTTTTTTTTACAGACTTTATAGGACTTTGCATGTGGATTGTTGATATGTCAGTTGTTTATGAAATGTAAAAGTTCTTTATATTTTATTTCAACTTTAAATAATATAATAATACATAAAAACTAGTTGTATACCTTCTTATATTATAAATAAACAGAATAAGTTTGTTAATTTTAAAGATTTTATTATAATGAAATTAAGAAGGACACTGGGAATTTATTGACAAAAACTGCCTTAAAGTATTATTGCATCGAAAGATGAGGCCAGCAGATCCCAGCAATCGAACAGTTTGCTGTCTCCCCATTGCTTGGGTTCGACATGGATCGGGTAGATACATTGTTGGGAGGGGCTGGAAATGAAAAGGTGGTCTTGGTACATATTGGTACCAATGACAAAGTTAGTGTCCTAAAGGATGAGTTTAGAGAACTAGGGAATAAGCTGAAGGCAAGGACCTCAAAGAAAATATTTTCTGAGATACTATAAGTGCCACGTGCTAGCCCAGGGAGACAAAAGAAGCTTAGGGAGGTTAATGCGTGGCTAAAAAAGTGGTGCATTAAGGAAGGGTTTGGGTTTTTAGAGCACTGGGCTGACTTCTCACTTAAGTACAATCGCTATAGCAGGGATGGATTGCACCTTAATGATGAGGGAGCTTTTGTGCTAGGGGAAAGGATGGTAGAACGACTGGGGGGATTTTTAAACTAGTAGATGAGGGGGAGGGACTAGATAGAAGTAATGGGGTAGAAAGTGTAGAGGGGGTAAGGATTGAATTAAATAGTAATTGGGAAGGAGATGGGGGAGGGTTAGTACAGTCAATAGGGAGGTATTGCAAAGTGATGCCAGTACAGTGGCAGGTACTTCAGAACTACAGACTCATAACATAAGGTGTATGCTTGCTAATTCCAGAAGCTTGCCAGGAAAAATGGGAGAATTAGAATTATTAGCAGTTAATGAGAAATTGGATCTAATAGGCATTACTGAAACGTGGTGGGAGGAATCTCATGACTGGACTGTTAATCTGGATGGTTATAACTTATTTAGGAATGATAGGGGCAATGGTAAAAGAGGAGGAGGGCTGTGCCTGTATGTTAAGCCTGCATTTAAGCCTATAGTCATTGAAGATATTTATGGTGGAACTAGTGATAATATTGAATGCTTGTGGGTAGAGTTAAATAGCGGGGGAACAAATTCTAAAAGAATATTGGTAGGAGTATGGTATAAACCCCCAAATATAACTAAAAGAGAGGAAAAACAATTATTGTTACAGATTGAAAATGCAGCTAAGCATGAGCAAGTTTTATTAGTGCGAGATTTTAACTACCCTGAAATAAACTTGATGAATGAAACCAGCAGTTCGGTGAAGGGGAGCAGGTTCTTGAGTACACTCAGAGATCATTATCTGGCCCAGGTTGTACAAGAACCTACTAGAAATTAGGCTATCTTAGATTTAGTCATCACAAATAATATTGATATGGTATCAAATGCTGAAATAGGGCAACCATGTGGAAATAAAAGTAGAAAAAGTAAATCACATCCCGTGTGGCTTAACAATGATTTAAAGATGAAGATACAGCGTAAAAAACAGGCATTTATATTATACAAACAAGAGGGGACAGAGACTGCTTTACATGAGTACAAGGAAATCAACTTGGCTTGCAAAAGGACTATTAGACTGGCTAAATTAGAAAATGAAAAGTTAGTTGCAAAAGAGAGTAAGACTAAGCATAACATATGTTTAAAACATTTTAATTGGAGGAAAAACAGGAAGGAAGCTATGGAAACATTACAATGTGAAACAGGCCATCTGATAATTAGTGACAAGGAAAAGGCAGATGAGCTACATAGGTCATTTTCTTTAGTATACATAAGGGAGGTATCAGTGGTTGGGATACAGTGACAAAATGAGGCCACACTAGCTTCACTTAACAAATGGATAACGCAGGAAGAAATCCAAAAGAGGTTGGAAAAAATAAATGCTAATAAATCCCCAGGTCCTGATGGAATACATCCAAGGGTACTGATGGAACTAGGTTCTTTAATAGCCAAACCATTATATCTAATTTTTCAAGATTCACTCAACACAGGGTCTCTACCAGATTACTGGAGAAAAGCACAGGTGATACCTTTATTTAAGAAGGGAACAAGAACAAATCCAGTATATTATAGATCTTCACTTTACTTCTGTAGTGGGAAAGCTTTTAGAAGGGTTAATAAGCGATAATATACAAGAATATGTCTGTTTAAATAAGATTACAGGTAGGAGTCAACACCAATGTATAAGGGATAGGTCATGTCAAACAAACCTAATTAGTTTCTTTTTTTTCTGGCTTACCATTACTTTATTCCAGAACAAAAAAAATATTCCATAACACATATTCCCTCTTTTTTACTACACAAAACTCTTCTTCAGCACAGTATCCTGCTTGTTCACCACTTTCCCCCAGTGGTTGTGAATGGGTCCAACCAAGGACTGTTCATTAGGGGAATACTTTGGATGTAGAAAGGAAACTTCCATTTGACCAATGTTAGTATAATGATGAGGTACTATTTAAATGAATTAATCTTCATTAAGCCTAGGCATAACCACCCATTTTCTATTTCAATCACTTTGACCTACAATTTCAAAGAAATATGTAACATCTGCCTCATCATTCCCAGTAAATCACATCAGAAGATAATAATTTATATTGGTAGGGGCCTGTCAGTGCTAAGATATACTATAAAGTTCATTCATGTTAGTGATTATGGCCCAGATGTTGAAACCATAAAACCCGACTTCAACACTAGAATCAAACTAGAATCAAACAGGATCCGAGCTCCAAAGGTAGGCATGATCCAAAAAATAATGATTCTGAGAAAGTGGAATAAATATATATATCTTTCAGAGTTCTCCTTCTTTATATGTCTTCTGAGTTGAGCAGTCAGCGTGGCTCTCCTGGACATCCGATGGACTGGAGGGTGGTCCTCTTGTTTACTGTCCAAAGAAACCTCCATATCTTGAATAGTGGCATGCCTATTGGTGTCTTGGAGAGTCTGGATGGTGAGACTTTCTGAATGTGAGTTAACTGGATGGTTTGGTGGGAGGTGATAAAGCCCTTCAATAGTAAATGCATTCTCTAGGGAGTGGTGAACAATCATCAGCAGTGAGTAGATAAGGCAACTCTGTGGATGTATTCTTTTTGGATTTTGCAAAAGATTTTGATACAGTGCCACACAGGAGATTATTGTGCGAACTAAGGGATACAGGAATTGCCGGAAATATCTGCTCATGGATTGAGAGCTGGCTAAAAGACAGGAAGCAAACGGTTGTTGTAAATGGAACATGCTCAAATTGGACTAGTGTGGTAAGTGGGGTTCCTCAGGGTTCAGTATTAGGTCCTCTCCTTTTTAACATATTTATTAATGACTTAGAAGTAGGGTTGGAAAAAATTATCTCCATTTTTGCTGATGACACTAAGTTGTGCAAGGTAATTAAATCAGATAAAGATGTACTTTTCCTTTTGCATAAATTAGAGAAATGGGCAACTAAATGGCAGATGAGATTTAATACAGATAAATGGAAAGTTATGCATCTGGGAAGTAAAAATAGCCATGCAATTTATAATGTTAATGGAACAAATCTAGGGGTATCAGATATTAAAAGGGATTTGGGAGTGCTTGTGGACAACCACCTAGGTAACAGTGCTCAATGCCAAGCAGCAGCTGCAAAGGCAAGTTAAATATTAGCAGGTATTAAGAAGTGTATAGAAGCCAGGCAAGCAAATATAATTCTGCCACTATACAAATTCTTAGTATGTCCTCATTTGGCGTACAGACCCCCATGGTATCCCCATTACCCTCTAACTACCATGGGGGTGTAAACAGACCCCCATGGTAGAACAATTAATCCCTTAACTACCATGGCAGTCTATGTAGACCCCATGGCAACCTAAAACAAACTCTTGAAGTGCCATATTGCAAGTATACAATACACTACACTGATAAAAAAAACAAAAAAAAAAACACTACATCCCCCCAATGAATTACAGAAAATAAAAAAACAATAAAATTTTTTTTAACATAAAATGAAAAAGATTACCGAAAATATTTTTTTTATTGTTGTTGTTGTTCAGTCTTTCAATCGTGTCCGACTCTTGGTGACCATATGGACATAGTAAGCCAGGCACATCTGTCAGTGTTTCTGGTTGTGCTTATCCATATGGTTTTCTTGGCAACTAAGCATTCTTCGGTCAAAATTATATTAATTCAAATGGTAAATCCATATATACATGTGTGCTAACCCAATCAAATGAAAAAATATCAATATATCAGCAAGCTTATACTGAAATGTATTGAGTTTGGCTTTCTTGATGAAATAGGTTTTCTAGTAGTGAACCTATTAATGTATAATTTCCTCATTGGATTATAATACCCCTGTGGAGATATTTATGGAGATGTATATAGAGCACAAATTCATGAAGGTAGTTTCAAGTGCTGTCAATCATGAATAGAGAGTCTCTATCCACTATATAGTAATAAGTATCTAGTGCATTAATCTCCCAGTAGCAAGCTTCGATATTCACTAGTACAATTCAATATAGGTCTAGGACTTGAATGAGCAAGCAGCAAAAGCAGGGAAATGAGGGGCATTAAACTAGGCCAAAAACACAGAGCGTTCACGGGCTGCACATTACTTGACTTCCGGGTTCGTACTACGCATGCGCACGTCTAACGTGATGACGTGCGCAGCGTGGTTACTACGGCCTGACGTGTTTCGACGTGAAACGTCTTTCTCAAAGGTAAAATCAAAGACGAAAGAGAAAGACGCCTCGCGTCGAAACGCGTCAGGCTGTAGTAACCACGCTGCGCACGTCATCACGTTAGACGTGCGCATGCGTAGTACGAACCCGGAAGTCAAGTAATGTGCAGCCCGTGAATGCTCTGAGTTTTTGGCCTAGTTTAATGCCCCTCATTTCCCTGCTTATGCTGCTTGCTCAGTCAAGTCCTAGAACTTTATTGAATTGTACTAGTGAATATCGAAGCTTTCTACTGGGAGATTAATGCACTAGATACTTAAAACACTAGATACTTATTGCTATATAGTGTATAGAGACTCTCTATTCATGATTGACAGCACTTGAAACTACCTTCATGAATTTGTGCTCTATATACATCTCCATAAATATCTCCACAGGGGTATTATAATCCAATGAGGAAATTATACATTAATAGGTTAACTACTAGAAAACATATTTTGGCGAATGTTCGCCTTTAGCGGCGAGTGAACATTGTAACAACTTTATATTTCTCATCTCACTTTCATTGATGTAAATAATAATGCTCATGTTGCTTTAAACAATGTTACATTTTAATTAGTATAAATTAACATTCACTTGCCATTACAGGTGAGCAAAGGTATACACATTACTAAACCTTTTACCTTTTAATATAAAAACAGTTTTCTTAATTTTAATAGGAAAATGTTTCCACAAAAAAAGAGGTATATAGGAAAAACAAATCTTTATTTCAACTTTGGAAGCTGAAACATATGATGCTAAGGTTATACAACAGTCGTACGACTGCCACAGCCTTCCAGTGCATGTGGTAGGGTCAAACATATTTATGGAATTTAATGCTGCCTGGCATAAGACTATCCTCGGGCAAGATTAACCCAAAATACCCATGGCAGTTGGCAATTTTGTTTCTTATTTGCAGTGAAATCAAATTTCCTCTGTTAAAAAATAGGCATTCATTAGGCAGCAGTTGCCAACAATCAATTCAACAAAGCACATTACTTCATACATACATTGACACAATTCCTTTTTCACACCATGAAACTTTTTTTTAATAGCACTGCAATCTGTTACAATTACATAGCTAAAAGGACACTGTTTAGCTTTTAAACATTACAAGCACACACATTAATATGGAACACATTTTCAAAAAATAAATTCTAGTTGCTCTGTTTTAGGTTTAAAAAATAAAACTGTTGATGGAAAAACACTATCTGCCTCTCTGCAAAGAGTAATTTTTAAAAATTCAGGTTTTAACAGATATGTTCAACTTAAACAGTTCACAAATTATACAAAGGGGTGCACCAAAGGTTTATGAATAAAATCATACAAAAGAAACTTGTTTTGTCCATGTTTATCCCCATCAGAAGCTCTTTTTGTGATAGCTTTTACAATAGTCCCAGTGCAAAAAGTAAACATGTCTGCTGTTCTGATGAGGGATAACTTGCAGACACCTCCTTTTTTAGGTCTTGCTTTCATTAAAAATAACTCTGTGAATGAGAGACATTTTTTTATCTATCTTTTCTACATTTAATGTTGTTATTCTTGGTAGCCAGTGATATTCACTTGTGCATAAATAATTTTCAAATTTGTTAAAAAGAGCAAATACAGTGTTGGAGTTTTTTTTTTTTTTTTTACAGACTTTATAGGACTTTGCATGTGGATTGTTGATATGTCAGTTGTTTATGAAATGTAAAAGTTCTTTATATTTTATTTCAACTTTAAATAATATAATAATACATACAAACTAGTTGTATACCTTCTTATATTATAAATAAACAGAATAAGTTTGTTAATTTTAAAGATTTTATTATAATGAAATTAAGAAGGACACTGGGAATTTATTGACAAAAACTGCCTTTAAGTATTATTGCATCGAAAGATGAGGCCAGCAGATCCCAGCAATCGAACAGTTTGCTGTCTCCCCATTGCTTGGGTTCGACATGGATCGGGTAGATACATTGTTGGGAGGGGCTGGAAATGAAAAGGTGGTCTTGGTACATATTGGTACCAATGACAAAGTTAGTGTCCTAAAGGATGAGTTTAGAGAACTAGGGAATAAGCTGAAGGCAAGGACCTCAAAGAAAATATTTTCTGAGATACTATAAGTGCCACGTGCTAGCCCAGGGAGACAAAAGAAGCTTAGGGAGGTTAATGCGTGGCTAAAAAAGTGGTGCATTAAGGAAGGGTTTGGGTTTTTAGAGCACTGGGCTGACTTCTCACTTAAGTACAATCGCTATAGCAGGGATGGATTGCACCTTAATGATGAGGGAGCTTTTGTGCTAGGGGAAAGGATGGTAGAACGACTGGGGGGATTTTTAAACTAGTAGATGAGGGGGAGGGACTAGATAGAAGTAATGGGGTAGAAAGTGTAGAGGGGGTAAGGATTGAATTAAATAGTAATTGGGAAGGAGATGGGGGAGGGTTAGTACAGTCAATAGGGAGGTATTGCAAAGTGATGCCAGTACAGTGGCAGGTACTTCAGAACTACAGACTCATAACATAAGGTGTATGCTTGCTAATTCCAGAAGCTTGCCAGGAAAAATGGGAGAATTAGAATTATTAGCAGTTAATGAGAAATTGGATCTAATAGGCATTACTGAAACGTGGTGGGAGGAATCTCATGACTGGACTGTTAATCTGGATGGTTATAACTTATTTAGGAATGATAGGGGCAATGGTAAAAGAGGAGGAGGGCTGTGCCTGTATGTTAAGCCTGCATTTAAGCCTATAGTCATTGAAGATATTTATGGTGGAACTAGTGATAATATTGAATGCTTGTGGGTAGAGTTAAATAGCGGGGGAACAAATTCTAAAAGAATATTGGTAGGAGTATGGTATAAACCCCCAAATATAACTAAAAGAGAGGAAAAACAATTATTGTTACAGATTGAAAATGCAGCTAAGCATGAGCAAGTTTTATTAGTGCGAGATTTTAACTACCCTGAAATAAACTTGATGAATGAAACCAGCAGTTCGGTGAAGGGGAGCAGGTTCTTGAGTACACTCAGAGATCATTATCTGGCCCAGGTTGTACAAGAACCTACTAGAAATTAGGCTATCTTAGATTTAGTCATCACAAATAATATTGATATGGTATCAAATGCTGAAATAGGGCAACCATGTGGAAATAAAAGTAGAAAAAGTAAATCACATCCCGTGTGGTTTAACAATGATTTAAAGATGAAGATACAGCGTAAAAAACAGGCATTTATATTATACAAACAAGAGGGGACAGAGACTGCTTTACATGAGTACAAGGAAATCAACTTGGCTTGCAAAAGGACTATTAGACTGGCTAAATTAGAAAATGAAAAGTTAGTTGCAAAAGAGAGTAAGACTAAGCATAACATATGTTTAAAACATTTTAATTGGAGGAAAAACAGGAAGGAAGCTATGGAAACATTACAATGTGAAACAGGCCATCTGATAATTAGTGACCAGGAAAAGGCAGATGAGCTACATAGGTCATTTTCTTTAGTATACATAAGGGAGGTATCAGTGGTTGGGATACAGTGACAAAATGAGGCCACACTAGCTTCACTTAACAAATGGATAACGCAGGAAGAAATCCAAAAGAGGTTGGAAAAAATAAATGCTAATAAATCCCCAGGTCCTGATGGAATACATCCAAGGGTACTGATGGAACTAGGTTCTTTAATAGCCAAACCATTATATCTAATTTTTCAAGATTCACTCAACACAGGGTCTCTACCAGATTACTGGAGAAAAGCACAGGTGATACCTTTATTTAAGAAGGGAACAAGAACAAATCCAGTATATTATAGATCTTCACTTTACTTCTGTAGTGGGAAAGCTTTTAGAAGGGTTAATAAGCGATAATATACAAGAATATGTCTGTTTAAATAAGATTACAGGTAGGAGTCAACACCAATGTATAAGGGATAGGTCATGTCAAACAAACCTAATTAGTTTCTTTTTTTTCTGGCTTACCATTACTTTATTCCAGAACAAAAAAAATATTCCATAACACATATTCCCTCTTTTTTACTACACAAAACTCTTCTTCAGCACAGTATCCTGCTTGTTCACCACTTTCCCCCAGTGGTTGTGAATGGGTCCAACCAAGGACTGTTCATTAGGGGAATACTTTGGATGTAGAAAGGAAACTTCCATTTGACCAATGTTAGTATAATGATGAGGTACTATTTAAATGAATTAATCTTCATTAAGCCTAGGCATAACCACCCATTTTCTATTTCAATCACTTTGACCTACAATTTCAAAGAAATATGTAACATCTGCCTCATCATTCCCAGTAAATCACATCAGAAGATAATAATTTATATTGGTAGGGGCCTGTCAGTGCTAAGATATACTATAAAGTTCATTCATGTTAGTGATTATGGCCCAGATGTTGAAACCATAAAACCCGACTTCAACACTAGAATCAAACTAGAATCAAACAGGATCCGAGCTCCAAAGGTAGGCATGATCCAAAAAATAATGATTCTGAGAAAGTGGAATAAATATATATATCTTTCAGAGTTCTCCTTCTTTATATGTCTTCTGAGTTGAGCAGTCAGCGTGGCTCTCCTGGACATCCGATGGACTGGAGGGTGGTCCTCTTGTTTACTGTCCAAAGAAACCTCCATATCTTGAATAGTGGCATGCCTATTGGTGTCTTGGAGAGTCTGGATGGTGAGACTTTCTGAATGTGAGTTAACTGGATGGTTTGGTGGGAGGTGATAAAGCCCTTCAATAGTAAATGCATTCTCTAGGGAGTGGTGAACAATCATCAGCAGTGAGTAGATAAGGCAACTCTGTGGATGTATTCTTTTTGGATTTTGCAAAAGATTTTGATACAGTGCCACACAGGAGATTATTGTGCGAACTAAGGGATACAGGAATTGCCGGAAATATCTGCTCATGGATTGAGAGCTGGCTAAAAGACAGGAAGCAAACGGTTGTTGTAAATGGAACATGCTCAAATTGGACTAGTGTGGTAAGTGGGGTTCCTCAGGGTTCAGTATTAGGTCCTCTCCTTTTTAACATATTTATTAATGACTTAGAAGTAGGGTTGGAAAAAATTATCTCCATTTTTGCTGATGACACTAAGTTGTGCAAGGTAATTAAATCAGATAAAGATGTACTTTTCCTTTTGCATAAATTAGAGAAATGGGCAACTAAATGGCAGATGAGATTTAATACAGATAAATGGAAAGTTATGCATCTGGGAAGTAAAAATAGCCATGCAATTTATAATGTTAATGGAACAAATCTAGGGGTATCAGATATTAAAAGGGATTTGGGAGTGCTTGTGGACAACCACCTAGGTAACAGTGCTCAATGCCAAGCAGCAGCTGCAAAGGCAAGTTAAATATTAGCAGGTATTAAGAAGTGTATAGAAGCCAGGCAAGCAAATATAATTCTGCCACTATACAAATTCTTAGTATGTCCTCATTTGGCGTACAGACCCCCATGGTATCCCCATTACCCTCTAACTACCATGGGGGTGTAAACAGACCCCCATGGTAGAACAATTAATCCCTTAACTACCATGGCAGTCTATGTAGACCCCATGGCAACCTAAAACAAACTCTTGAAGTGCCATATTGCAAGTATACAATACACTACACTGATAAAAAAAACAAAAAAAAAAACACTACATCCCCCCAATGAATTACAGAAAATAAAAAAACAATAAATTTTTTTTTAACATAAAATGAAAAAGATTACCGAAAATATTTTTTTTATTGTTGTTGTTGTTCAGTCTTTCAATCGTGTCCGACTCTTGGTGACCATATGGACATAGTAAGCCAGGCACATCTGTCAGTGTTTCTGGTTGTGCTTATCCATATGGTTTTCTTGGCAACTAAGCATTCTTCGGTCAAAATTATATTAATTCAAATGGTAAATCCATATATACATGTGTGCTAACCCAATCAAATGAAAAAATATCAATATATCAGCAAGCTTATACTGAAATGTATTGAGTTTGGCTTTCTTGATGAAATAGGTTTTCTAGTAGTGAACCTATTAATGTATAATTTCCTCATTGGATTATAATACCCCTGTGGAGATATTTATGGAGATGTATATAGAGCACAAATTCATGAAGGTAGTTTCAAGTGCTGTCAATCATGAATAGAGAGTCTCTATCCACTATATAGTAATAAGTATCTAGTGCATTAATCTCCCAGTAGCAAGCTTCGATATTCACTAGTACAATTCAATATAGGTCTAGGACTTGAATGAGCAAGCAGCAAAAGCAGGGAAATGAGGGGCATTAAACTAGGCCAAAAACACAGAGCGTTCACGGGCTGCACATTACTTGACTTCCGGGTTCGTACTACGCATGCGCACGTCTAACGTGATGACGTGCGCAGCGTGGTTACTACGGCCTGACGTGTTTCGACGTGAAACGTCTTTCTCAAAGGTAAAATCAAAGACGAAAGAGAAAGACGCCTCGCGTCGAAACGCGTCAGGCTGTAGTAACCACGCTGCGCACGTCATCACGTTAGACGTGCGCATGCGTAGTACGAACCCGGAAGTCAAGTAATGTGCAGCCCGTGAATGCTCTGAGTTTTTGGCCTAGTTTAATGCCCCTCATTTCCCTGCTTATGCTGCTTGCTCAGTCAAGTCCTAGAACTTTATTGAATTGTACTAGTGAATATCGAAGCTTTCTACTGGGAGATTAATGCACTAGATACTTATTGCTATATAGTGTATAGAGACTCTCTATTCATGATTGACAGCACTTGAAACTACCTTCATGAATTTGTGCTCTATATACATCTCCATAAATATCTCCACAGGGGTATTATAATCCAATGAGGAAATTATACATTAATAGGTTAACTACTAGAAAACATATTTAATCAAGAAAGCCAAACTCAATACATTTCAGTATAAGCTTGCTGATATATTGATATTTTTTTCATTTGATTGGGTTAGCACACATGTATATATGGATTTACCATTTGAATTAATATAATTTTGACCGAAGGTTGGAATATCAGTATCTCTCCAATTGGAGAATATCTATAATACAGAAATTCTGTATGTTAATAGGATTACTGTACTCCATACATTTGCCTTTTTTTACCCTTATTTTTCCCTTGCTTTTAATAATTTTATTCGTCGCTGTTTTTGTATAAATAATAAATAATAAATTTTAGGAGAATTACATCCCCTTAGTTTTGCTATTTTGGATTTAGGGTGGGAAACACTCTGGGGAAACTGGAATTCCTCACAAAATATTTGTATTTCTTGGCAAAGATACTTAAGTGGGTTGCCAATTCCTTCTCCAGAGGACCACAATTTATCTGACCTCTCTCCTATGGCCTGCCTCTCTTGGGTGGCCCTACATGGTATATCTCTCAGCTTCCTAGAGTTACACAAGCCCCTTCACCACAACTAGCTAGAGATCCAGAAGGGAAAAAACAATTGCAGTAAAATAAAAACAAATTAAACCTTTAAAATAAAATAAAAATTAATTATACTTACCTCCCCCAAAGGATCATCCAGGGATGATAAACGACGTCCTGGATTAGATGGGCAGCTATATGTGTTGTTTCTGTTCCTCTCCTTGTTTGATTAAAGCCCATGATCCTCCTCTTCTGGGCCAGGAAAGGGCCCACCAAATAAAAATAGAACAAACACCGCTCTAAAAAATATATATACTCAGATTGAAGGAGTTAGTTCATCCTACGATGAGCTCTCCCACTACAAATGGTTGTATCTGCGCTTTCTGCGACTTAAATAGAAATTTTGCACATTTTGATTGGATAAAATAGATGTCGATCATATTTCAGGCAATCAGAATTGGTTTTGAGTTGTCACCCTGCTCAAAATTTATTTTTGATTGATGGACCTAAAATCTGATCAATCTGATTTAAATTAGATTTAAAATGAAATTAGATTTAAAATTAATATTTAGTAGGGCAATACCTCAAAAACCATTCTGATTGGCTGATTCCCTTTTGTTTCTTAGGGTCATCATAAGTTAATTGTTAAATTGTATGTTGAAGTATCTACTTGTCTAAAACCCATTAATGAAAGCTTATTATTCCACATTTCTTAACTTTACAACTAATATTCTTTCACCAAAGGATCAATTATAGATGTAAAATGTTGTTTCACATGGTATGTACATTTAGTGCATTCTCTGTGGTTGTGGTTCCAAAACCTCTTCTCACAGTCCACCAGACAGACCAAGATTTATATTTAACACTGGGTCAATATTAGTGTGACTTTTAATATTCAACAGGCTGTGGAACCTGTATTTGTCTCAATTGTATTTACACAGTGTGAAACCTATGCCATTTTGTGTCTGGTGGGCCAACAGTTAGAAGGTCAACAGGATCTTTATTTTTATTTTCTATATTTTATGAGATGCAACTGCAATCTTTTTCACATTTTTATCTTTGATTATGGGCAATTTATAAGTTGAGCGTTATTCTTTTTATTTTATTAAATAGGCTTCAAATTGATGTGTAAGTCAAAGGACAAACTACTTGATACAGATGATACCTTTTGTTATATTTATTTTTAAAATAAATTTTTTGTCATGTACATTATGTACATTATCACTAGTATGAGATATCAATGTTTTCTTTATTTTGTGTCTTATAAATTAAAATTAATTTGTAAGAATAGTGTTACCATTAAGGGACATCATAGTGCAGTCTAGTGTAATGTCATTAGTAAGATAATGGATCATTTTTAATATTATATTTAATGTCACGAGAGATATCTAGCTGATGCCATTTCTTATATAACATATGTTATATATTGTCATGAATGATGTCACCTAATGTCATAGATGATGTCATGAATGATGTCAGGAGGACAACCTTTGCTGGGGGAGGGATGTGAACATCAAGTGCTCATTTAACGTCCCAATTTCTTGCTTTCATCTAGCCTTTAGTTGCCCCATCCTGTCCTGCAACTTTAAGAATAGCAGTGTTTGCCAGTATATATACATATGTATATATATATTTGTATTTTTTTAATTTTAATAATTTTTATAATATTTAAAAAATTATAAAATATAAATATGAACAAAATCAATAACATTTAAAAAAAAAATACAGTGAATAAAATCACATTTTAATTTACATGAATACATGTTAAGTTTTAATAATTGGTTGCCCATTCTCTTATTACCGTAATTAAGAAAAGTCAGATTGATATCTCTTCGAGATTACTGGCTAGTTATAACAAGTGTTCTCTTTTATTTCATTTTTAGTGTTTTTTAGTGTTGTCACAAACCTTCCACATTGCCCCTCTCATGAACCCTATGGAATGGTAAGGTTTATTTACAATAATCTCACTTACACTCATGACCTATTTATTTCCAAATCCCTCAGTCTATTGGGTATCACTGGAACTAGGCTCACTCCATCATACTGCCTCCATTGCAGCACTATCACATGGTGACTTTCACTTCAGTCACACACCTAGAACTGGCAATAAGCAAGATGATGGTGTGGGCATATTACATTGTTCCTGCTGCTCATGCAGTTGCATTCCCTCGGTTCCCTCCCTCCAATTCTCTTCTTTTAAAAATCCCACTATCACCCGCCTGGACCAATTTCTGGACCATTTTGCCATCTGGCTCTCTCTTTTTCTCTCCTCCAACATACATTCACTTGTTCTTGGTGATTTCAACATTGACCCCTCCCCTACAGCCACAAAATTACTTGCACTTACGTCTTCCCTTGGTCTCTCCCAATGGACAGAATACCCTACTCACTGGGATGGTCACTCTCTTGACCTAATTTTTACCAATCACTGCAACTTCAACCTTATCAGCCATCTATCTCACCACCATCTCCTTACCTACAGCCTCGCCACACCTTCTTTACCCCCACTACTCTCACTTGCCCTGACATTGCCACCCACACATTCCAACTTGACTCTAACTTGACACTCTAGCCCCCATATAACCACAGGGAGACACTGGCAGCTGGGAGGAAATTTTAAAATGCAGCACATCTTCATCTGACCAATGCAGCCCATGACTGAAGGCTGGTGGCAGGGCAAAAGTTTTAAAATGTAGTATATCTTAATCTGACCAGTTCAGCCCCTGCAAAACAAAAAGGAAAGAGAAGGTTTAATAACAAAAGCAGTCTAATACTTACCCTATTTAAGAGGCTCCTTCCACATCAACAGTCTGGACTCTGTTGAAGCCTACGGAAGAAACGGTCTCGTCTGGCCAGTCTCTGGTGTGGTCTCCCATCAATGACGTCACAGATTGGCTCACTGGAGAGTAAATGGCACTAAGCCGTGATCCCTCATGCACATCAGTATGTACAGCTTGAGTACTTCATGTTGAGTTATTATCAATGTTTATTAGCCATAGGAGGTAAGAATAGTTATATACCTAAATTGTATTTTCTGTAGTTAATATGTAGCGGATCCCAAGTGCTTCTACAACAGTCTTTGTGGTAATCATAGTGATAGATACGTATTACATTGTATTAGATAGGAGGTGACAATAGATTAATACTGTAATATTTTACCTATAGGGGGCAAGTAGCTGGTGCCAATCTCCACTACAATAGTATTTGTAGGGATTTAAGTGACTGGTCAATGACACTATACAGAGTGGTTATTGTTTAGCTACTGCAATCTGATGTTGTAATATGTATCATTGATATGTAACTGTTGTAACAGTTATCCCATATTAATAATTTTTGGTAGAAGAGAGTTATAGTATCCTTACATGTTAGATTGTTGCTACTGTAACAGCCATTTGTATACAATACATTTCAGACATTCTTTGCAAAGATTGTTGCCAATGCCATCATTAAGTATGCATGATACAATTTTGATATTCTTTTAGTAGACTGTGAATTTGTAAACCTCCAATATAACATAACTTTGTGATTAGATGATATAATTACATGAATTTGTTTTTTTATGTATTGTAATACATGTATTTAATATAGAGGGAAGATATATACATCATTGGTGAGAACTGACAGCATATAGTTCTGTTATCATTTTTAATCATCGTTTTTGTTGGTATTTTTATTGTTCATTAAAATTGTTTTATTTTACATGTGGACCTATCATTATCTTACACAGTTGTACTCAAATGTTTGCATACCCTGGCTCCTTTTTAAATCATAATGATAACAGAAATCACCCAAATGGCCCTGATCAAGTTTGCATACCCTTAGTTCTTAATACTGTGTATTGCCCCCTTTAGCATCAATGACAGCGTGTCTATGAGGCTCCTAATTCTTGCAGGTGGTATAGCTGCCCATTCGTCTTGGCAAAATGCCTCCAGGTCATGCAAAGTCTTTGGTCGTCTTGCATGAACCGCACGTTCGAGATCTCCCCAGAGTGACTCAATGATATTAAGGTCAGGAGACTGTGATGGCCTCTCCACAACCTTCACCTTTTTCTGCTTTAACCACTGGAGTTTCGACTTGGCTTAGGGTCATTGTCATGCTGGAAAGTCCAAGAGTGTCCGATGCGCAGCCTTCGTGCAGAAGAATGCAAATGATGCACCCTGTAACTGGCATCCCCCTGTGTCCCCACAACTTGTGCCTGGACCCCTCAAAACAAAGCATGCGGGAGAGGGGGAGATATGGGGGAGAGAGGCAAGGGAAAGAGGGAGACACCTGGAGGGATGGAGAGGCAAGGGGAGACATGTAGGGGGAGTAGGAGACACGAGGAGAGGGATGCATGGTGGAGAGGAGGAGAATGGGATAGAGAGGCAAGGGGAAAGAGGGAGACACATGCTGGAGAGAGAGGCAAGAAGGAAACATGGAGGGAGAGGCATGAGGGGAGAGGGGGATACATAGGGCAAGGGCAAGAGAAAGAGAGAGGCAAGGGGGGAGAGCGTGATAAAGAGAGAGGGGGGAGAAAGAGGGGGAGCGAGAGAAAGAGGGTGAGAGAAAGAGATAGGGATAGAATGAGAAGGGGAAGAGAGAGGGAGAGAAAGAGAGTGGGTGGGAGAGAGGAGAGGAAGAAAGAGAGGGGAGAGGAGAGAAAGGGGGATAGAAGGAGCAAGAAGGAGGGGAGAGAGTGGGTGATAGGGAGAGAAAGAGAAAGCAGAGAGAGAGGGGGAGGGAGAGTGACAACGAGAAAGAGAGGGGGAGATTGAGAGAAAGAGAGGGAGAGAAAGTGAGAGAGGAGAGGAAAAGAGAGAAGGAGAAGAGGGAGAGAAAGAGAGGGAGAGGGGAGAAAGAAAGAGAGAGAAGGGAGGGGAATAGGGAGAAAGAAATAGAGAGAAATGGAGAGGCAGAGAAAGAGAGTCGAAAGTGGGGAAGGAAAAGAGAGAAAGAGAGGGAGATGGAGAGAAGGGAGAAAAAAGGGGGAGAGTGTGAGAGAGAGAAGGCAATATATATATATATATATATATATGACGAGTGAGGTAGCCGTGAGTGTCCAGTAATCCAGTTAAATAATCAGAGTATTGCAGTGAATAGTGATACCTTTTTTATTGGACAAACGTATTCATAATAAAGCAACGAGCTTTCGAGAGATAATGCCTCTCTTTATCAAGTATCGCTTTTTGACTTGATAAAGAGAGGCATTATCTCTCTAAAGCTCGTCGCTTTATTATGAATACATTTGTCCAATAAAAAAGGTATCACTATTCACTACAATACTCTGATTATCTATATATATATTGTGACAAACCACTTCTTTTACAGGTAGGATTGTCACCGATCTTGCAGTAACCACAGCCTTCTAGGGTATACAAAGTCCAGGACACCTTCAGCTCAGTTTTCCTTTTTTATTCAGTTTGAAAGCAGGTACTTTAAATAATAACAAAACAAACAAAAGCAATGTCTTTGCAATAAGCGCAGCCTCTCCTAGCTGTCTTTTCCTCTGCCCCTTGGAGCAGGCTGCTCTCTTCTTTTAAAGGCCTGTCTGCTAATTGAGTAGCTACAGGTGAGTGCCAATTAGCTAACTCTTAAAAACCAGATCCAAGCTGTGGTCTGTTATACAGCAACTAGTGCTGTTGGAGCATTGGCCCCCCCTGCTCTCCAAATACTCCGCCCCAGGGACCCATACCATGTTTTGCAGAGCATCAGCTATGCCTATTGCAAACTGTAACATCTCTCCCTGGGGCATTTAACTGAGAAATCCTCTGGTTGCTGTCTAGCAAATCAGGTCTGATGTATCTCCCATCAACCACTATTCCACCTTTATGCTCACATATCCTCCCCCCCAGCTCATACCCAAGGGTTTGAGCGACCATGGAAATCAGGGAGTGTACCCTCGAAAGCCCATCAGCATTACCTTGTTGCAGACCAGCCCTGTGTTCCACAGTGAAATTAAAAGATTGCAAACTCAAAAACCATCTGGTTACTCTGGAGTTACTTTCCCTGTTCTGATACATCCACGTCAGCGGAGCATGGTCCGTTATCAGTCGAAACCTTCTGCCTAGTAGGTAGTATTTAAGAGAGTCTAATGCCCACTTAATAGCAAGACACTCTTTTTCAACAATAGAGTAGTTCTTCTCATGTGGGTTTAACTTTCTGCTCAAAAAGAAAACAGGGTGTTCTTCACCCTGGTATTCCTGTGAAAGAACAGCCCCCAAGCCCACATCAGAAGCATCTGTCTGAACTATAAAATCCCTGGAAAAATCTGGGGTCACTAAGACAGGATGGCTACAGATAGCTTCCTTCAGACTCTTAAAAGCCTTTTCTGCCTCAGGGCACCATTTAACTATGACTGGGGATTTTGCTTTAATAAGGTCTGTCAGGGGTGCAGCAATGGTAGCAAAATCTGGAATGAACCGCCTATAATATCCAATTAAACCCAAAAATGCCTTTACTTGTTTCTTTGTAAGGGGCTGTGGCCATTTTTGTATGGCTTCTACTTTGGCTTCCTGTGGTTTAACCAAACCCCTCCCAATAGAATAACCTAAGTACTTAGCTTCCTCTAAACCAATCGTACACTTGGAAGGATTGGCAGTTAAGCCTGCTGAGCGGATAGCATCAAGTACCGCTTGAACTTTAGGGAGGTGGGATTCCCAGTCTGCACTGTGGATGACGACATCATCCAAGTATGCTGCAGCATAACGAACATGAGGTTTAAGAATTCTGTCCATCATTCGTTGGAATGTGGCAGGTGCCCCATGTAACCCAAATGGCAATACAGTGTACTGAAACAGGCCACTGGGTGTTGAAAAGGCTGTCTTTTCTTTGGCTCTTTCAGTGAGCGGGACCTGCCAGTAACCCTTTGTTAAATCCAAGGTTGTTAGATAACGAGCTTTGCCCAGTCTTTCTATTAACTCATCAACTTTTGGCATTGGGTAAGCATCAAATTTTGAGAGGGCGTTTAACTTGCGGTAGTCATTGCAGAACCTCCATGTGCCATCAGGTTTTGGCACCAATACAATAGGACTACTCCAGTTACTCTGGGATTCTTCAATGACTCCAAGTTTTAACATGCTCTCAACCTCTAAGTTTATAACCTCCCTCCGGGCCTCAGGAATTCTATAGGGTTTGAGGTTAACTCTTTTCCCTGGTTCGATTATTATGTCATGTTTAATCACTTTAGTCTTTCCTGGAACTATCGAGAAAACATCCCTATTTCTTCTGATGAAATCTCTGACCTCTTGCTTTTGATGGACAGACAGAGTCTTAGATACGTTCACATCTGGCTCTACTATAGGAGGTTCTGAAGGTTTTAAAGCAACCAGGACCTCCCTGTCCTTCCATGGCTTTAACAGATTTATATGATACAACTGTTCAGGCTTTCTTCTTCCTGGTTGTCTGACTTTATAATTGACATCACTCACTTTCTCTATTATTTCATAGGGTCCATGCCAAGTCGCAAGGAACTTATTCTCCACAGTAGGGACCAGAACCAATACCCTGTCTCCCGGTTGGAACACTCTGACTCTAGCATTACGGTTATAGCTGTTTTTCTGAGCCTGCTGGACTTCCAGCATGTGTTCCCTGACAATAGGCATGATGGTGGCCATTCTATCCTGCATTTGAGCTATATGCTCAATTACACTCCTGTGAGGAGTAGTCTCCTGTTCCCAGGTCTCCTTAGCAATATCCAATACTCCCCTGGGATGTCTTCCATATAATAATTCAAAAGGAGAGAAGCCCGTGGAGGCCTGTGGAACTTCCCTAATGGAAAACAGTAGATATGGCAATAAAAAATCCCAATTTCTTCCATCTGCATCAATTACCTTGCGTAGCATACTCTTAAGGGTTTTGTTGAACCTCTCTACTAAACCATCAGTCTGTGGGTGATATACTGAGGTCTTAAGATGTTTAACCTGCAAGAGCCTGCACAACTCTTTTGTGACTCTGGACATGAACGGGGTCCCCTGGTCTGTCAGTATTTCTTTAGGGATACCCACCCTACTGAACATCAACATAAGTTCCTTAGCTATTAGCTTTGCAGAGGTATTACGCAAGGGAATGGCCTCAGGATAGCGAGTTGCATAGTCCAAGATGACTAATATATATTGGTGTCCCCTAGCGGACTTTACCAGTGGCCCCACTAAGTCCATAGCGATCCTTTCAAAAGGCACGTCAATTATGGGTAAGGGTACAAGTGGACTACGAAAAGTCTTGAAAGGAGCCCTGTACTGGCACTCAGGACATGAGGAGCAATAGTTTGTAATAGCAGCAAACACTCCAGGCCAGTAAAACCGTCTAAGGACTCTCTCTCTAGTTTTTCCGACTCCCAAGTGTCCCCCTAATATGTGGCTGTGAGCCAACTTTAGCACTATATTCTGGTAAGTCTGAGGAACCAACAGCTGCCTAATGATGTCTGAATCCTTTTTTTCTACACGGTAAATTAGGTCATTTTGTACTTCAAAATAGGGGAACGGCAGTGCTCCTCCTGGCTGATTAACAACCCCGTTTACAACTTTAATATCATTTCTAGCTGTCACTAAAGTGGGATCTTCCCACTGAGCGCTTTTAAAGTTACCTGGACTAATTCCAATATCAATTAAGTCCTTATCTGCATTATTAGTAGGCTCCTCACTAGTTTGAGCTGGGTTATCTCCTATTAATACTGGTTTAGGGCAGTATTTTTTCTTTTTCCTTATTTTTCCGTCACAGTGGTCAAAACCCAAGTCAATATCGGAAAAAGGGAACACATTATCCTCGACAGACTGACTCATTTCTGATAAATTTTGGTCTGTCTTTTGTAAAGCTGCCCATAATTTTAGAAAATGAGGAAAGTCTCTACCGATCACTACCTCATGGGCTAATCTAGGTACTACACCCACTCGGTACTTTAAATTCCCATACTGGGTTCCAATATTTACTTCCGCAGTGGGGTATTCCTTTTTATCACCATGAACACAGATAATGCCTATTTTCTGTCCATGATCAGGTTTTACACAAGGTATTATAGACTCTGCTACCAACGTAACCATACTACCTGAATCAAGTAATGCTTTAGACATTTTTCCATTCACAGTTACACAGCATTTATGAGCGTTATTATCATAGTCATTGTTAACAATACCATAACAACTGAGCAAAAATGAACGTGTTCCCTCATTTTTGCCCATATTGCATTCCATAGGTTCATCCTTAAATGGACAGTCTTTGGCCATATGACCATCCTCTTTGCACTTGAAACATTTGACAGTACAGTCTGACCACCAATTAGTTCCTTTCCCAGGCCTATTAGACCTGGATGCCCCCCTTAAACCTTGAACAGTCTTACCCGGTCTTGCAGAATCTTGGGGCTTAGGATTGCGAGGGTTTGCCTGTGAAGTAGGACATAGCAGTTCTCCTGCAGCCGCATATCTTTCCACCAAGGCAATCAGTTGGTCAGCTGTATGGGGGTCACTTTGGCTGACCCAGCGACGCAGGGAAGCTGGTAAACCACGCAAAAACCGGTCCATTACTAAGGTTTCCACAATGTGGCTAGCTGAATGGATTTCAGGTTGTAACCATTTCCGTGCAAGGTGTATGAGATCAAACATTTGGGAACGTGCGGCTTTGTCTGAAGAATATGACCATGAGTGGAACCTTTGGGCACGTACTGCAGAGGTTACACCCAGTCGTGCCAAGATTTCAGCTTTCAATTTGCTGTAGATACTTGCATCGGCTGGTTCTAGGTCATAATATGCCTTCTGCGGCTCTCCACTTAGGAACTGTGCCAGTATGCTTGCCCACTCACCAGCCGGCCATCCGTCCCTCTCAGCAGTGCGCTCAAATGCCAGAAGGTACGCCTCAACATCATCTGATGCGGTCATTTTCTGAAGATAGTGGCTCGCCCGAATCACCTTTGGCCCCTGGTATCTTCCATCAGGGTCTCCATTCAGTTTTCCAGAGATCGCTTGGATTACCTGTTGTAGTCCCTGGGTGACTTTTTGCTGCTCCTCACGGGCTACTTTAAACATCTCCGCTTGTGTCACAACAAGCTGTTTCACCAAGGACTCAGTGCCCTCCATTTGTGTTTTGGCCAGGACTTTAGCACACTCTGCCTGGGCCAGCACCAGTTGCTGCAGGGCTGCACTGTTTTCTGCAGCTCTCCTGTTAGTCTCCTGTTGCACAGAGGAGGATTGGATCAGAGCCTTGATAACATCCTCCATGTTGAGCTTTAAATGACTTCTACCCTCAGGCTTACGTGGGTGCCCGCATTCTCCACCATATGTGACAAACCACTTCTTTTACAGGTAGGATTGTCACCGATCTTGCAGTAACCACAGCCTTCTAGGGTATACAAAGTCCAGGACACCTTCAGCTCAGTTTTCCTTTTTTATTCAGTTTGAAAGCAGGTACTTTAAATAATAACAAAACAAACAAAAGCAATGTCTTTGCAATAAGCGCAGCCTCTCCTAGCTGTCTTTTCCTCTGCCCCTTGGAGCAGGCTGCTCTCTTCTTTTAAAGGCCTGTCTGCTAATTGAGTAGCTACAGGTGAGTGCCAATTAGCTAACTCTTAAAAACCAGATCCAAGCTGTGGTCTGTTATACAGCAACTAGTGCTGTTGGAGCATTGGCCCCCCCTGCTCTCCAAATACTCCGCCCCAGGGACCCATACCATGTTTTGCAGAGCATCAGCTATGCCTATTGCAAACTGTAACATCTCTCCCTGGGGCATTTAACTGAGAAATCCTCTGGTTGCTGTCTAGCAAATCAGGTCTGATGTATCTCCCATCAACCACTATTCCACCTTTATGCTCACAATATATATATATATATATATATATATATATATATATATATATTATATAATATTATACATTTATAAATATATATTTTAGTCGATTTCCCAGGCACTCTATTAACTCCCCTGGCAGTCTCCTTTGCCCAAAGTGTCTCTCTCATCCCAACCCTAGCACACACACTCCTGCATTGCACTGGCTGCCTTGTAGACAGTAAGACACCATCATCCATCATGTTGTCAGTGTAAACTAAGCTTTATAAAAAAAAATATCAGTGAAAATAAAAACCATGAGATAAAAATGTTAGTTTGTCATAATGTATAATAAAATGAAGACCCTTACCCAATTATCTTTCTATCTAATTTTACAATATAATGTCTCTCAAAAATGTTTGTGAAGGGGGGCAGCTCAAAATATATACCGTATATACTTGAGTATAAGCCAAGTTTTTCAGACCTTTTTTTAAGGGTGAAAAGGGCCCCTCGGCTTATACTCGAGTTACCACCCCCATGTCTCTCTTTCCACCCTGTGTCTCTCTCCCCCCCTTGTCTCTCTTCCCCCCCCGTGCCTCTCTTTCCCCCCGTGGCTCTTTCCCTCCCCTCCCTTATTATCCTCAACCCACCATCCTCATCCTCAACCCCCCATCCTCATCCTAAACCCCCCTCCTCATCCTAAACCCCCTCCTCACTTTACCCTTCTAATTACTTCTCCCTTTCCTCTCACTTACCTTCCATCTGCAGCTGCTCCTCCTCTGCGTCGGGACCCGGCATATTAGCATTGGCAGGGTCAAGACGCAACCAGAAGGAGGGCGGAGGATTGAAGGAGCAGCTGCAGATGGAAGGTAAGTAAGGAGGGGGGTTGAGGAGGGGGGTAGAGGAGGGAGGTTGAGGAGGGTGGTTGAGCAGGGAGGTTGAGGAGGGGGTTGAGGAGGGAGGTTGAGGAGGGGGGTTGAGGAGGGAGGTTGAGGAGGGAGGTTGAAGAGGGGGGTTGAGGAGGGAGGTTGAGAATGAGGAGGGGGGTTTAGGATGAGGAGAGGTGTTTAGGATGAGTAGGGGGGTTGAGGATGGGGGTTGAGGATGAGGATGGGGGGTTGAGGATGAGAAGGGGGGTTTAGGATGAGGAGGGGGGTTTAGGGTGAGAAGGGTGTAATTACCTCCCCCTCACCCTTTCACTTACCTTCCATCTGCAGCTGCTCCTCCGCTCCTCTGCGCTCCTTCCATCTGTGTCGAGACGCAGGGGACACAGGGGGGTGAGAGGGGGGAGAGACACAGGGGAGAGAAAGAGGGGACACAAGAAAGGGGCACAGAGGGCACACAAGAGGGGGACACAGAGGGCGTAAGAGGGACACAGGGGGCAGCACATTTCCCACCCTCGGCTTATACTCGAGTCACTATGTTTTCCCAGTATTTTGTGGTAAAATAGGTGCCTCGACTTATAGTATATACGGTATATTTGTTTTTGGGGGGGGCAAACATGTTTTTTGCATTGGGGTCCTCCGTTCATTAGCTCCGCCACTGCCAACTAAGTACACCTTATTGAGAAAGAACACAGGTATTCCTTTATACATGTTACAAAGTTATCTGTGTGTACTTAGATAACTGTGTTTGCCACTCTTCTTTGATTGCCCAGATTCCCTGAGTTGTAAATGAAGGGTGGCACATTGACTATGGGATTTAACTTGGGGATAGTACGTACAATCTTTTCTGGGGGGGGGGGGGGGGGGGGCGGTTAAGGTCTTTGGCAACATAGTTTTAGGTACACAAACATTTGCAGTTATACAATATAATAAAAAAATATATAGATCTACCTAATCATCTCCCGTCCTTCAGTTTCCTAACATGGTTTAATCTGGGCAAATGACAACATGTCACTATTAGGCCCCTGGTTAACTGAATCAGGCTGTCTGTACCCAAATTCATGGAAATAAGTATTCCTAGTTCCTAATCTACCTTTTGTATGGGAAAATATATCCTGCAGATATACCCAGAGTTTTTAGGTCAAATATATTATTGGTGTGCTACATATTAAGAGAGTTTGAAACTGCACATTTATATATTCAAAACTTGGACATTGTAAATAACATTTTACCTCATATTTCACTTATACTATGATTAATCTGGAAATTAATGTACCTTTGACACATTTAAACCCAAACATATGTGTGATATGTTCAGTGAAAGGCTTAACCAGGACGTTGCGGTATCTTAAGGAACAGAACACTTTTTATACCCCACATGAATAATAAAATGTGAGTTTTATTTATTACTGTAGCTCCAGTGATGTGTGACTAAGATGCATTGAAGTGTAGATTTTAGTGTTAAATAAGTATCTAACACGTTAAATAATTTTATACATACATATAAGTAAAGTGCAAGGTTCTCACAGTGTCAATCTAACACCTGCATGCTTAAGTGAACAAGTGGCAATTAATAATCTCATTATTATAAGAATAAGAATGTGGTTAAACTATTTTTTAAAAAAAATAGTGGGGAAATGGTATATCTTCAAATACATGAGACCAACTGAAATAGGAAGTTAAGGTTTGAGCTCAAGCAACTGAATACATTTTATGTGTACATATATATAATATAAGTGAATGTCCATATTAATAGCAGATACTCTTGAGAAAGCCCCTATGTGGGTGAAACACATAGAGACATTGCCATGGTAAATGCCCCTAATGTCATCATATTCATAAGAGTAGCAGGAACTGAGAGCCAACATCTACTAACTATAAAGTGTATACAAAACAGGATTACTGCTGTAATATTGCTTTGCACCTGGACTGATGGACTCATGTAATACTACTTTGGAGGAAAAAAGTTTTTAATTTACCTGCAAATTGAGTCTGACTGTTAGCTTTTACTCCATGAAGGCATGTATGTTTTATTTCAGGTAACAGTGAATCAGCAGATCAATACATTATGTGCATTTTTTTTGGTGAGTGGTGGAGGAAGATACCAAGAGATTTTACACTTTATATTGCCATGAAATACAGGACACTGATCTAAATCAAGCCATCATTAGAATAGCCCAAAATAAGCCAAATTATGGTGTTGAGTGGCGTAGTCAATGTCCAGACCTAAATCCAATACAGATCCTGTGGCAGGACCTGATACGAGCAGCTTCTGAATTAAAGCAGTTCTGTGAAGAAGAATGGCCCAAAAATGTGTTCCACAGCAATGTGAAAGACTTATATTGAATTATAGGAAGCATTTGGTTGCAGCCATTGCCACTAAAGGTGGAACAATTAGTTACCATGTGTAAGGAGGCAATTACTTTATCATACAGTAGATAGAGGGATTGAATAACAAGTTTCCAGGAGGTATGCAGGAGCAGAACAACTGCCAGTGGAACCAGTATCTTAACCTCCAGGACTACCTTGTGGCCACCCTCAGTCCTCACAGTTCCCATCTGGCTCCTGGCGGCCACTCTGGCTCCCTGCAAAGCCCCAATGGTCCTCCCACAGGCCACTCTTGCCCCTGATGGTTTCCATTGCCATCTGCAGCCTCATCGGCCATCTGTGGCCCTCTATTCCTCCCGGTGGCCTTCTCTGACCTTTGCACCGCTTCTTGGTCCTCCCCTTTTTTTTCTCTTTTTCTCCTCTTCTCACCTCTATTTTTCTTTAATTGTTCTTATCTTCTTCTTCCTTTCTCCACCTTTTATTTTGTTCTTATCTCTCCCTTCTCTCTTTTCCTTTTGTTTCTATTTCTACCTAACCCTTTCCTCTCCTCTCAAGCTCATGCTCCCACTTTCTCTCATCTCTCTCCCCTTTTCTTCATTTCTTTCACTCCCAATTTTGCCCAATATCATCTTTCCAATTCTCATCCCACTCACATCTGTCTTTCCAATCTCCCCATCACCTTACATGTCTCTACCTCTCTACATCACCATGTCCCTTCCTTCAACTTTCTCCCTTCTATTTCTTTCATTTCTCTCCTCTCTACAATTTCTCTCTCATCCCTTTCTCCCCTTCTCCTCGTTACTCCCTTTTCTTCCCCTCCTTTCTCCTTCTTTATTGTCGCTCTTCCCATTCTCTTTCTTCCTTCACTTACTCACCCCGGCTTTAATTTCTGTCTTCTTCATTCTCTCTCCCCTCTCCTCTTCCTGTATTTTGTCCTCATCTCCATTCCTTTTCTCTCTATATGTCTCTTCTCTGCCTTTATCTCTTCCCCATCCCTCACATCCCTAGGGGGTGGGCAAATGGGTTTGGGTTTATTTGCACCAGGCCCCCTATTCCCTTGCTCCGCCACTGGAGATCTAGATTAGGCTACAGCTTCATACTGGCACAGCAGGGAGATGTCATGTTTGGTTGATAAATTTTAACTGAGCTCCACTGACTAATGTGTTGCTTGACAAGTATTTCATAAAGTTTTACAAATGCATCACTATCTACCATGCCATTCATAAAAATGAATACATTATCCACTCCATCAGATGAGGGTAATTAGAGTTTAAATTGAAATTCTAATTTAAATTGAGTGTAAACTTTGCTCTAACAAGCTTCCAGCATCAGCAATGTGGGACTTCAAAATTGTCCATGGAATTATATTAATTATCATCAACACAAAGAAAAAGGTGGCTCAGGTTAGACAAGTCTTATGAACTATTAGGGTGCCACTAGGGGTCAGAGAAATGCTAATAATCAACAAAAGGGACCCCTATTACTGTGCACACCTATTCTTAATGTAATCTCAGAGAGACTAAAAAATAAAACGTAACTTTTAATATATTTGTTAAAAATGTTGGGTATAATCAATCCGGAATCTATATAAAGGGCCAGTGCTTTGGATTTTATTAAAGGTATAATCACCACTATAAGTGTTTTTAATAAAGTGCTTTTAGTAAATAAAAGTGCAAGTGCTTATAATACTGAATTTTGTCGTTAGAACCAATAACTAGTTGATTCGAATCAAGTGAAGTATAGTGTAGTGATATTGCGAAAGGATAACTAAAATTGTGTAAAATTAATATGGCTACTAATCAATAGTTAAATAATTCCTATCTAATCCAGAATGACCAGTTAGTGTTGCTCAGTTAGTATTGTAGTCTAATACCCAAGAGTTCAAAGGCCTAATATTAGTAATTGTTAATGACAGAATATTGCTCCATAATGATAATGTATAGTCTATTAGATTCTAAGAATCGGAGCTTGATTCTAGCGTGCCACGCGGTTTAGACGCGTCGCGATGACGTCATAAACCGGTGCGCACGTTTCTGGATTTTATCAAGGGTCACCGCCATGTTGTTAAGGCTTCCCTTTATACCTTCCTATTGTCATGGACACGGTGAATACTTTAAAACAACGCATTTATTTAGGAAAAAATCTTTTGTTAAAAATAGTAAGTCTCTCTTATTTAATATACTATAGAGTTTACAAACTTCCTTTTAAGATAGAAGAAAAAAGAAACAGCATTAATAAACTTATAATTAAACCTCTTAACATGGAGTATCTTATTTAACATGTTATATTCAATCTATTTTTACAGTATAACAGGTCTTAATTTATCCATATCTAAGAATTATTGAATATTGCTTGATGATATTTACAGCTGAATTAAATAACTTAGATAGATTAAATCTAACAGTAATATCCTGTTTGATTAAAAAAATTCCATAGATGTTATTACTAAATTATAATATCGGATAATTACTTCAAAAAAGCATATCTCATCTACCTATATTATAGCCTACAATTTTCCTTTAGGATAACCTTCATGTGTACTCCTTGATATTGATACTGGAGTTATATTTAGAAGGGCATGGTATACATCTATATCCTATAATACTTCCTAAAAATAAATAATATATATATCAGGTGTTTAACTTTAATATATTACTGCTTGTCATCTATTCTCATTTTACCATTTTATCTTCATAGGTAATAGGCAGATTTTCATTTCATTTGATTTTGAATGAGTGCTTATCTTCATATAGAGACAAAGACATTATTCTTTCATTTTTATTATTAATTCCTGACCCTTCTTATAGAGTTACAAATGACTTATTGTGGAGGGCAGTAATTTAACTATTTGGATCATACCTTTATTAATAGATATATAAATAAACATCTTATCAGAAGTCATCCAGATCAATGTGTTTAAATAAATGGGGTAAATGTGAAGCCTTCATTGAGGCCTAAGGGTTTCTTGGTACTCAGTAGATAAATCCACGATGCCTATTTTTTCAGGAGTTCTTTATCTAAGTTTCCTCTTCTAATGTTTTTTTCAACATGATCAATTGCCATAAAAGACAGTACTTTTGCGTTATATTAATTATCTGTATTTCATAGTATTATATTAAATGGTGCATGTTACTGCAAATTTAAGACACACTCAGCCATATATTCTGGAACACATATGCCTTAGAATATTAAGTAGTAATGTTTTATTGATAATATTATAGCTCAAAGTATAAGATATGTATTTACTGTGCACAATGCACTGAGCCATTCACATATTTGTGTCTCCCCCCTGAAACTACTATCAAGCTTTCCCTTTATTACATGTATTATCTAGTTCTAACACATATATACATTTACACATAATCATTTATATGTGCATATATGTTGCTGTCTTAGGCCTGAGCCTTGCTGACCTAGGCAAATATTCACCATTGCAATACACATTAATTAATCACAAGCTTGTGTAGCAAAAGTCTGACGTTTAGCACTTCAGATCAATGTATTAATATATATATATGTTTCCAGATATCTAGACTGATCTGCTACATTATGTGGTTTTCAAAACCTTTGTGAAAGCTTGATCGTATCACGCTTTAAAAGCAGTTTTGAAACCCAGTTGGGTAATGTCACTCATGTCAATGTTCAGGGTACTTCCTGAATTGCTAAAGCTACAGGGTATGTTTAACAGTTTAAATGTTATGTAGACAGAGCCAGACTTTCCTGTTGACTTTCTGACCTATTATGTGCCTCAGAAACATAATTAAAGGAAACAGAGCTTATGAATCTTTACATTTAACAGAAGTGGTTACCCACCACCTATACTTTTGTTCCTTAACTGGTCTTTATATGGGTTATGTTTCAAACACAAGTGGGTAAGTGTAATCATGACCAGGGTAACAATTCACTGTATTACAAGTCATGCTCATAATCTTCTTTGTCTCTCCAGCCTCTTTATTTTATCACTTCAACTCTTGTACACCCGCTAATTAGTGTCGTGTTATTTTGTTGATCTCAATTTTACATTAAAAATGACTCCTGGATCTGCCCAGGAGGTTTTCCTGACAGGAGACTGTATCTACTACATCCCTGCAGCGGCAACGGCAGGCAAATCTAAAACAGTCAATTTATTTTTTAAGACAGATCCTCTCCCACCCCTGGACCCTAAAAGTGGGTAGAGCGAAGCAGCTATGATAGTGCCTGAAACACTAAAGTGCAAATGAATTAAAGTTTAATAGCTACATAGAATTTATTTTCTGCAGATATTGCTTTAATTTCTACTCAGTTACTAGGTCAACAACCAAAACATTAATGAAGGAACTATACTGTGCCCCTTTTCTATGCTTAATGCAGGGATTATTAACACATGCATACAAGACTATTGAAGAGTCAACGTTTTCATTGGAGCCAGAGAATTGTGTTCTGCTGTAAAATTACCCAAATTCTTAGAAGCCAAAGTAAAATTGTAGGAGCCATGACTCCTTGGATTTGGGGATTTGTCAAGCCCTGGCATAAAGCACATCTCATCTCGGTGTTCTATTAAGATTGCTTATATTTTTATAGTGTCAGGAGAGAAAAAAGCTGAAGCATGACAAATCTAATCCTTAAGTGCCAAGGAAGGTACTTCAGATATTTAAAAAGTCGGATCACTTGATTAATGAAAAAAAAAATTCTTAACTATGAAATATGCTATTAAAACAATATTATAATGCACTATTATAATAGAAAAAGTCAAAACAAACAGAAAACAACTGGAAACTGACTGCAAGTGATAAGAATAAGGAGTGCATGGTCTGAGTGGGGAGGGGAATTAAGTGAAAGAATAACAGCATTATTAATTTGCGAATCGGCCAGTTGAATAGGGCTCTATATAAGAACAGAGCATATTTTTTTCAACAGAAGCTTTTAGTTAGTGACCTTCTATCCAAAGCAAGGTCTTCACTAATTAAAAGATTCCGTAAAAAAAATATGCTCTGTGCTTATATAGAGCCCTATTCAATTGGCCGATTTACAATTTAATAAGGCTATAAGCCCCTATTGCTTGGTTACAACAATTTGGTTAATTGGCAATTTGGTTAATTGGTATTCAGATAATCAAAGTTCTACTGTATTTAGTTGAAACTGTATTAAAGGAAAACCATGTTTGGAATATAATATTTTAACGGTTGTATGTAAAGCAACAAATAATGTCATATATTTCTGGGTACTGCTAGATGTTCTACATAATTGATTACTAAAATTGCTTGTCTTCCCACCATCTTTGGGCTAGAGCTCATCCCTTCTTTTTCAGACGGTTGCAAGTTCTTCCACATACTTCCTTGCAGCTGCCTACTTACTGCACATCTTTAATTGCAGAGCATGGGGAAACAAGCTCCACTTACAACCAGACTGAAAAAAAGAACTCCAGCCTAAACATTAGATATAAAAAAGCAGTAAAAGTTTCTTATGAAATTTTAACTATAATAATTAGTATTGACTCTATATGTGTTCAAGCTGTTGCTGCATTGATTGTGGATTTGCATAGATTATTTTCAAGCAATACTTTAAGATAGCCTTCTATTTCATTCCACGTCAATATATTGCTATGAGAGCCTATAACCTTCAGTTATGACAATGAGGCCTACATCACAACTCCTCAAGAGGTTGCAAGACAAATAACTAACAGCCATGTATTGTTTTACAAGCGTCTTCTTTATGACTTAAAGCTAGATATATTGATCTGTTTCTGTGGTAGATATCTCAGACAAAGTTTACTTTCAGATTATAATTACTCAGTTAGCTGTGCTAATGTTTAAACTGAGTTTGTGAGTAAGATTTAAAAGTGAGCTGGCCAGAGATAAGCAGACGCAGTGGGCAGCGTGGGCTACTGTTTAATCCACTGAATGCTGCAGCCTTTTGCCATACAAAAAAAAAACAATGTCAGAGGAGATCAATCAGAGAACGAACTAACCTTAATAGGTTAGTTCTATGGACATGATAACCCACTCTGAGAGCAGCCTCTTTTAGCCACTTATACCCATCACATGGAGGAATATCCTGTAGTATATCAGTCTGGTCCCACTCACTAGAGTGACTTTTGCCACATGCATCAAAATAAAATATTACATCACTTCAAAATAAAGTTTTGTCTTGCATATAAACTTTTTATAACAGAACTAATCACTACATAATCTCTAAATATATTTATATAAAAATTTGATGACAGATCTAATGTCTGCATCAACATAATGTTTTTCTGTATATAAACTATGTATCACAGATCATGGGAATACCCGTTTAGCGAGGCACATGTGTCCCTGCATGCAGGAGCGCTATGTGAGTCGGCGATAAAGGAGGCATTTTAATGATATAGCGCTTACAGAGCACTAAGCGTGGAATTAAAGGGATTTAAAATCGATTGGTGCCAAAACTGCAAGATTTGAAGGGGAAAGAGTGCTATTGCGCATCAGCGCTCATTGGGGTAGCATTAGGCGGGGGTTTAATTGTATATTGAATCATGTATAGGGAAACATCACATAGTATTGTGGTTCCCAGCCCTCTCTCAAGGACCCCTAGACAGGTCATGATTTAGGTTTAACACTGTGTGAATACAAGTTGTGGCAATTAGGTTGGGGAGCCTCGAACTACATCATATTTATTCATACAGTGTTAAACCTAAATCATTGCCTGTCCAGGGATCCTTGGGGAGAGGTTTGGGAATGAATGATCTAGTAGCTTCTAGTAAAATTGTTCCCATACAAGTGCTCGGAGAATCGACATTATTATGCTTTCAAAGACCAGGGTCAGGTGCTGTTTGTCTCCAACCTCTATAAGATCAAAGAGGGGAGGTGGCTTTGTCTAGCAAACAGTGGCAAATTTTCAGGCACAAACTGTAACAAACAAAATGGTCTCCATTGGATAGAAAAGTGTCAGTTCCCTTGGCGAGAGTATGGAATTTTGTTTGCCATCTTATCTACTGACATTGTTCTGTTATGCCCTTTAGACCTGTCTCTCAGCTTCTCCCTTCCTTCTACATTACCTTATCAGGCTGGAGACAATCAGCAAAACTGTAGGCTAAAACTTTAACCTTTGAAAGTTAATTTAGTATTCAATATTGCTATTATAAATTATTTAAAGGGATATCTAAGTGAGCTGGATGAATACATTTCTGTACTCTGTAGACAAAAAAACAGCCTATGTGTATGCAGCCCATTTTATTTTTATTAATATCTAAACATCCCTCTAATGATTATGTTGACACCTCCAGGGGGTGTCTACACAGGCATCTGATCCCTCCCAATCAGCATGCAGCATCTGGGGAGCAGTAATAACCCACTATTTACCTGATCTTGCTTACCCAACAAATCTCCTTGCAGCTTCCTCCTTGCAGCTTCCTGTCACATGTCAGTGATACACTACATTTCTCAGCTGCTTTGCTACATATCCCATGCTGCTTTGCACCACAAACAGGAAACCAGAGTTAATTCAAGAGTTTCAGCTAACCTAATTGGCCAAAACAATTCATTTTGTACCTAAATGGATACCATGCTGCCTGTGATTGGTCAAACTGAATATGACTGTTATGCTAATTTTAGAGCAGATTGGCTGGGAGTGTCAACTTCGAAAGCCAACTGTTTTCAAATGCAAGACATTCAGCTGACTTCAAGGAGAGTGTTTAAATGTATATTTTGGTATTTTTTCATGCAAACATTTTTTTCCACACACTACTGATTCTCCTCCATTAGATGCCTTCATAATCCAGCAAACTTAGATATCCGTTTAAAGGAAGTGTATTAACGGTCAATGCATACTTAAAAGAACAAGCTCCTCATTTTAAATTACAGTGGTTCGTTAGACATTACTACATCACTGTATCATGTTGTTATTGATTTTACCATGGCATGCTTACAACCCAGACTCCTATCAGCCCAGAGTCTCCTTATCTCCCCAATTGTATCTGTTGCCTGACTTTCTCAGCAAAGAATGCAAATATGGAGCAATTGTGCGCGCACTGTTTCCTGTTTAATTGCACGTCACACCAATCTATCTGTGTTTAGATGATTACATCCTTCCTCATTGGGCCACTAAACTATGAGGGGCTTTTTGTGTGTGTGTATTTCAATTGTTCAGTGTACTCGCTGATAACATTTCTCCAAAAATTAACCAACTGTGACAAAGCTTGGCACCTGCCCAAAAACAGTTTCAAGCTAGTGATTCATTACTTTGTGTAAAAATAACTAACATTGTTTATAGGTAATTCTTTCGACTTCCAAAGAGAAGGTTTCTATTATTATAAGTCATTTGAACCGAAGATTAAACATTTTACCGAGACAGTGCACTAATCTGGAACATCTCACCTTTGTCAAATGAAGAACTATTGCCAATAAAGAGGCTCATAATACTGGAGACTCATTGGAAAGGGACATTTAAGCTCTCTATAAATTTTCTTTTGATGGCTGGTTAAAACCACACAGTTAAATATTTGTGCTAGGAGCTCCTGTGTTTAAGAGACTAATTAAAAAGACGGAGTTCTTCTGATTGCATCTAAAAAGGTTGTCGTTTTAATCCTTCTCTGGCAATGGATAGAAAGTATAAATCTTGAAAAAAAAAGCTTTGCAATAAATCGCGGTACTGGGAACATAAAGCCAATTGAAGTGCTCTTAATAATGCTTTTTATGTGCAAGGCTAGGCAAAGGCTCCATTAAACCTTTTGTGGGGCTAAGACTCCTGAACAGTCCACTAATGCACTCTTTAGTTTGGCACTGACCAAACAGAGCAGCTATACTCAGCCACTCCATTCACTGACTAGTTTATAGTTCATTGAAGATCAATTCATAATAAAATGTTTTAATAGTCATATGCAGGTTTTCTAGGAGTAATAAAAGCTTTTAGTTAGAACAGTCCATGAGGTATTTTTAACATATAATCTTATTATAATTATTCATTATTTGGAGAACATTCACATATAGAAACATAGAGATATATTCTAATAGCTGCTCGCACATGCCTCAAACTCACACATTGTATAAATGTTTAGATGTATTCTATTGACTCCCGCTCACAAATTCCAACCTCAAGTCTGTTGTTCTGACAATATTTAAGCAAGCCCGTAATTTACTTCTGAGACACAACCAATAGTAAATGAGACCGTCATCATGACATCAGTAAAACATGGAGTTTATACTTAAACTTCACTCAGCGACTACAAATTAATTAGTGTTGATAAGTAAAGTTAGCGTTCAGACTCGCAATCCAGCAATGTAGAAATCAATAAAATTAATTAAAGCATCTGTTCTAGTCCATGCGGATTCTATGATATGTATTAACCACTTAAGTCCCGGGATACATTTCTTACCAAACAAAACTTAAAAAAAAAGTTCTGCAATTAATTCTAATGTATTCATATTCTTTCCCATATTTTTAAAGTACAGTATTGCACGTTTGATAGCTATTAAGGCTCTAATAATTGATTGAAAAAGGCCTTGCAAGTCCTCTTGAGTATTTTTGACAGAGATGTGATACTTTTCATTTCATTCTCAAGTTTGAAAATGTTTGCGAATTAGAGCTGAGAGTCTGATAGAATATCTATTTTGTTTAACCTTAATTGGTTAGCACCTGTAAATCTTGAACTGTGCTAAAACCAATAGAGGATTTGCGAGTTTGACTCGTCAGTAGTGATTGCAGGTGGTCTACTCGTAAACGGTTTGCAAGTAGCTAATAGAATATGTGGCAGTTGTGAACTGACTATGCATAGCAGAAATTTTCATTAAGGAGGAAATAGAATAGGGCCCCATAGATTCTGAAGGACAATGATAATCAGTTTCCACAGCTCTAGTGGTCTTTAATAACTTTTAAGTATGATAGTTTGATATAAATAACTTTTGAACTTATAATGGCTAGGAAGCTGATATTCTTTGATAAAAAATCATTTTTTCCCCCTATTGACCCTCATGGTACCTAGTATTAACCCCTATACCATGATCATCGGCTCCTCATGGACCCCAATGGCACACAAAATTATCCTTATACTACGGGAGTCTTCATGGACTCTCATGGTACCTAACATTTACCCCTATACCATGACGGTCCCAAAAGACACACATGGTATACTAAGTTATGACCATGGATGTCCTTATTGTTCTTCATGATCCCTAAAGTTAACCACTATAACATGGGGGTCCTCAAGGACTCCCGATACACCCTTCCTACCATACTCGCTAACATTAAATACATTTAAAAAAAAAAAAACACTGCGCTGGAGGTTGTTGTAGCCTCTCATTCTCCAGAGAATGTTTGGAGGAGGCTGAATGTTTCAACTGCTGTGCCTTGCAATTTCCTGCTTAAAGACCCACAGACTCACCTTGCTGTGTATATTTTGGTCTGTGTCCTACACAGTAACTTTTTCTGAAGGAAATAAAAAAAGTGAAATGTATAGAACAAAATAAATGTTTTCATGTTTAATTACACAGCTCTAAATATTTAAAGTCATTTGGTTGACCCTGACAGGTCAAAGGTTTGAAACTACAATTAGGTTCACATAAAGTTTTGTAGGACACAGGCAGGCAGATCCAGAAGGGATGTTATGGACAGAGGGTAAATATCCATGCCAGAAAGTCCATTATTATTATTATCTATATACCGCCAACATATTCCGTAGCGCTGTACAGGGGTTGAGTACATAGCAGAAAACAAATTAAACACCTTGTAAAGAATGGAGGGCCCTGTTTTTTGAGCATAAAATCAAATGTACATAGAGCTTGTTTCCAAGGCACTGACACAAGATTGAAAACTCGCAAACTTACAATCTAAGGGTACAGTATTGATTTTGCATCTAGTTTCTGATGAAATTGATTTTGCATCTAGTTTCTGATGAATCAGGGAACACACACACAATCATATATATATTTTCATACACATGGATCTCATTCATATAATAGATGCATGTCGGAAAATACAAATATATTTTCATAAATGTTTAGGTTTATATTTTTTCCATTACATTTTTATTAGACAGATAGTCATAAGTACATACTTATGCCATAGTTATACATGGTATCACTTAAATTCAAATTGTATGTCATGTTGATTCATCTTTAATTCAAACATTATGTACTATCTGTTTACCACAACTCATTTTCCTTTTTTCCAATATAGGGTTGAACTGCAGTTAATTGTTGTACTTATTTACTCTGTATATATCTATGTTACTGCAAATAATTTTAAATAAACTTGATACAGGAATATTATCTCAGTTTTCTGTTGTGATATATGTGCGAAACCTGCAATATTTCCCTACTTTCAAACATCTTCTAAACAAACAAAATTACAGTGTATTGGTCTTATACATATACATTAGATTGTAGAGACAATAAAGATCCCAACTTTTCCTGTCAGTGTCAATTTTTCTCTTCAGTAAATACCATTTCCTGTTACTTGCCTCGCTACACGCGGTAAATCTCCTATCGGCTGTAATGGATTTCTAGCATCATGATATACACTGTAATTAGCTAAAAAGAGACCAGGTCCAACATTGACCATGTTCATCCACTAACCTCAGCACAAGCCTATCAGTGTCCAGATATCCCAGCAGGGGGCCCACCGTCTATATTTCTTGTCTATCTCTACCGATAAGGGTGCTCATGGATTGTATTAACTTAATTTTTTTGCAAAACTGATATGTTTAGGTTTATATTATAATAGCATGCACAATTTTTTTCCACTTAGGATCTATCTCTCCTGCATTACACTGTAGTACAATGCTTTGCTGTTGTCTAAGCAGTAACTATGTTAATCCACATACAGACAGAAAATACTTCTCCATTCTGATTGGCTAATGAGCCATGTCCCCATAACATTATCAATGAGGAAGAAAGAGGGAGAACTAGAAGCAATGTAAGCATAACATCACCAAAATAAGATAACTCAGCTAAAAAAGCTTCCATTTCAAAAATCCATAAACTATTTCCCTTATTTTCATAGATTTAAATGATGCAGAAGGCCAATTACCTCCAAATCTGTGTCCCTTTAATCACATCAACAGAGCCATAGATCTAATCAGTTTTATTCCTAGGTCATCACAATTTTATGGAACTCATATGGAAGTGCAATTCATTGTAGAATAAAAATGTAGTGCTCTATGGAAACTCCAAGACACAAGAAGTGTTTGCTAAAATTAAGCTTATTTTAAAAATGCTTTTAAGATCATGACTTAAATAGCTGATTATTTTTTCAGTTTGTTATTTAATTAAAAAATAATTTGATGTTTTCCAAACTACAATGTCTTGAAGATGATTCTCAAATATTCTACACAAATATATTTCAAATAAAAAAAATCCAAATCCAACATATTTCTTCACTTTTTTAATCGTCTCTATAACATAAGAAAGAGGCACAGGTTTTCGGTTACTGTACCCGTATGTTGGAAAAAAATATCTCACTCAAAACTAATTTTGTGGCATCGATATTAAGATTCTTTCTAAAGAACTTCTGAAACCGCAATACTTTGTTATATGTGATAATATTTTATGGATATGATACAGTATTGACTCATTTCCAGAGTTAAGACGTACAAGTATTGTCAATCGTAGATAAAGATATTGGTATTTAGCCTGGTGTTTCAAAGTGTCCAAGTCATTTATTCCGCTCCTAGAGAGTAGATTAGTTAAAGTGAACAAAAACAAACAATGATTTCATTTTCTTCCTTGTTCCAGGTTAACTGTCTTGAACAATTATTCTATAAGACATTATTAAATTGACAATTTCTGGTGTTAATATTGTATATCTTTGCTGAAGTCAGTGTCAATAATATATCACAGCTCCATTAGATATGAGAATGAACCATCACACTAAGCTGTCTCACCATCCCAGGAATATTTCCTATATCAGTCTACCATAACATGAATGGTGGAAACTTCAACCTAAATCTATACTTATACAATGAAACCTCTTGAGCTAATCTATGCTCATTCAATGGAACCTATTGAGGGGTCATTTCTTCAATTAATGGAACCTCTTGAGTCAACATATCCCCAGACAATGAGCTTTGGTGCTCCTTGTGGGTGGCGTGTTTGAGCTAGTGTGGTGTTAATTGTTTTTTGTTTTGTGTCTATTTCATTTTTTTTATGCTAATGAATTAATTAATGAAATCATAAATTAATATACTTTACCTCTTTGTAATTAATATATGCAGCAAGGAATGTGCTGAAGAGCTAACAATCTGTTTTGATGTTCCTGCAGCATATAATGTAGATTTGCAGTGTTGTTAGGCTGAGGTGTAAGTGTCAGCAATGTGTGCAGTGTGTAGTGTAGATAGGCTGCGTGCGCGAGGGGAAACCGTTTGTGTAGCTGTATACGTCCGCAATCTGTAAGTTAGTGTTGTAAAATGGCGGCGAATGTGTATGTGGTAGGCGGGTTTGTATGATGTAGCGTCCTTGCTAATGGTGTATGTTATAGGTCTTACAGGTTTTTATAAAAGCCGTATTTGCTTTGTGGTATTTAGTGGCTTTAGGGGTCGTTTTGCCTCGTTTTCGTTTTTTTTGGTTGCTATTTTTTCTCTTGCTTAGGGGATTTTCGAGTGTCAAAACTTTGTAAATTTGACTGAAATCGAAGTTTAACCAGTGTTGTAGAGGTCCTTGGTGTCCCCGCTTGCTGTAGGTAAGGTTTTTATTTTATTTTTGTGTGTCTTTTTGTGTTTTTTAATGTTTGCCACTGTGCGCGGGTCGCATTTTTTTTGTGTGTAAATCCGCATTTTTTTATTTTCTAAGTCCTGAGGCTCGTATTTTTTTGTGTAAGTCCGTAGTTAATCATTGCGTGTTTGTTTTTTTCAAAGTCCCGCTTGTTTGGTCGTTTGTAACCGGTTGTGATGCATGGTAGAGCCTCCACCGCCGCAAATGCGGTCCAAAAGTCTTAGGGGGTCGTAGGGATGAGCCCCTATGGCGCTTATCTCCCCCCGCGCAAGGAGCGCCTTTGGTGCTCCTTGCCAGCAACTGCGGCCCTCGGGTTGTGAGCTACACGAGCCTGCAAGCATTAGCAACAACCCTTATTGCTGACAACTATATATGTGACTGCATACTGGGGAAAGGACATAGAGAGACCCTACCATCAATAGCCCTTCTACAAATAATGAAAACTATAAAAACACCTTATGGGAACACCTTGGCATGTCTGGTGAATATAACACTAAATGAAATATTTACCAAACATGTTTGCTAAATGAAACAGATGTTTTCTTTGGAAACTATTTGCTAGTGTGGTCAAAGTTGTTGGAGTTGTACACTGTTATTAGACTGTGCCTGATCGCCTTTTCTCCCCCCACCCCTTCCCCTACCTTTTTGATGATCAGAGTTATATTTACAATCTTTTGCAATAATTCTAAACATCTTTCTTATTACTGCTAACAACCTATGGATTCAACGTTGTTCCTACTTTACACTCCCAGTAGAAATAAAGGAAAGGCAGAAGGGGAAGTTTTATAAAAGAAGACATTTGGTACCTCCCTATTAAAACTCTTTAATGATGTCTATTGTTTATTCCAATGAGCTCTCATGTTAAATGCATTATGATATATATTGTGTAAAGTATGGTCATAATGGGTATTGTATAATGTCATAATACTTTGTCTTCAATAAAAAAAAATTAAACAAAAAAGAGAATATTTAAAATAAAAAGCTGTTGGAGTTGTTAAATAGCTTCATAAAATGTATGGAGTGGTGATATTTTTATTTAGATAAAAAAGCCTGCCCAACATCACTGAAAGATACACAGCATAGGCTAAAATAGGGTATAATTAAAATGTCCCTTGTTCTGCAGATGGCTTGCACTGAAGGTAATGGATTCAGAGCAAAAGGCATAATCAGGTATTATTGCTAATAATCTATATATTAATTATTAATATGAACATAAATCTTTATTTCTTGGTGGATCAGTGCAACAGACAACTAAAAATTGCAACATTTACATTTTACTTTACTGTAGGAAAATTCAATTCTCTTTTGTAACATTCAATTAATAAATAAGTTGTTTTTACAGATAGTTTTTAAATTATATCATATTTGGTATCTCCACGTTAATCCTCCTTAACCCACTTATTCTCAGTTTTTTACTGTTTCATAATCTGAGAGTAAAATACACAAGGTCCACGCTTATAGAAATAGTCACAAACTGTCAGAGTAAAAACTACACAGCATAGAAATAACTTTTAATTTGAATAGAAATAACTTTTAATTTCTTTCACTTAATTTATATTTTATTTTTAAAAACATTTACAGTAAAATTATTTGAACCATATATATTTTTACAAACCAATATTAAGAACTAGCAAATTGCCCATTAAAAAATAACGGTCATAAAATTGTAAGGCAGGTAATGCTGTTTGCCACATAATGTAAGGCTTTTGGTCCCCTGAGTACCTTCGGCGCTCATTGCGAGCCTCTCCTCTCATGTACTATTGGTTGTCTGCGCAACTTCGGCACTCATTGCAAGCCTCTCCCCTCGTGTACTTTTGCTCCTCTGAGCACCCTTGGCACTCATTGTGAGCCCTGCGCTGAGCGCCTTCGGCGTTCATCGCGTGTCTTGCAATGAGCGCTTTTGGTTCTCCCTGCGAGCCTCTCCTCTGCTCTTTTTATATATATATATATATATATATATATATATATATATATATATATATATATTTTAAGAATAATTAATTTATTAATTAAATAATAAATGAATATACTTTACCTATTTGTGATTAACATATCCAGCAATCAATATCCTGAAGAGCTAACAATCTGTTTTGATTTGCAGCATACAATGTACATTTGGACTGTTGCTGACCTGAGGTGTAAGTGTCAGCATTGTGGCAAGTGTGCAGTGTAAATAGGCTGCGTCTGTGAGGGCAAACCATTTGTTTAGCTGTGTAAAGCGGCATTTTAGAATGGTAATGTTATTAGTTGCAAGTTAGTGTTGTAAAATGGCGGCGATCGTCTATGTGTTACGCGGGTCTCTAGCATTTTCCGTCCTTCCTAATAGTGTATTTTGTACCTTGTAAGTTTCTGGGTAAAAGTCTTATGTGCCTGGCAGGGTTTTGCGTGGTTAGGGGTAGTGTAGCCTCGTTTCAATTTCCGACATTTTTTTTGTCGCTTAGACGATTTTTGAGTGGAAATTGTGGTTAAATTCTCGTGCAACCTCACTCCCAAACGTCCTGACTGTCCCCCCGTGCTGTGAGTGATGTTCTTTTTTTTGTATGTGTTTTTGTTGTTTTTCTATGTCAGCGGTTGGATGTTAACTTCGTATTTTTTCCCCCTCATATTTTTCGCTGCTCGTATTTGTTTTTTTCTAAGTCCAGCTTTCCAGTCTTATGTGCCTGGTGGGGTTTTTGCGTTGTTGGGGTCGTGTAGCCTCGTTTTAATTTTTTTCATCCGCCATTTTTGTTCTCGCTTAGGCGATTTTCGAGTGCCGAAAATCGGAAAATTGTGTTTAAATGTGCGTGCAACCTTACTCCCAGATGTCCTGGCTGTCTCCCCCGTGCTGTGTGTAATGTTGTTTTTATGCTTTTTTTTTAAATTTCTTTGTATTTTTGTTGTTTTTGTATGTGCACGGTTCGCCCGCTTTCCTTTTTGCAAAGTGTTACGGGCCGTAATTTTTCCACTGGATTTATTGAAACTGCTACGGGTCTCGCATTGTGAATTGTCTAATTTAGATTTCCATTGATCTGTAGTCCCGCGGGGCGTAGGGATGAGCGGCTATGGCGCTCATCTCCACCAGCGCAATGAGTGCCTTAGGAGCTCACTGCCTAAGTCGTACGCGGTCGTAGGGATGAGTGACTATGGCGCTCATCTCCACCAGCACTAGGAGCGCCTTTGGCGCTCCTTGCCTTCAACTGAGGCCCTCGCTTTGCGTTAGCAACAACCTGCAATGCTCACAACCAAATATGTGATAGACTGGGTATCAATTTTAAACATATTAAAGAAATTGATATGTATTTTATGACACATTGTATATGATGGTAATGTTTACATTTTGCGACTTTTAGAATCTATCTCAATTTGTCTATCCTAATATTTGTAGGATCTCTGTTTTTATACTCTTCAAATATATATACAGTGTCTTGCAAAAGTATTCACCCCCTTGACTTTGTACCTATTTTTTTACATTACAGCCTTAAGTTCAATGTTTTCAATCTGAATTTTGTGTGATGGATCAGAACACAATAGTCTAAGTTGGTGAGGTGAAATGATAAAAATATATACATAAAACTATTTTATAGAAATAGAAAACAGAAAATTGGCATGTGCGTACGTATTCACCCCCTTTGTTATGAAGCCCATAAAAAGCTCTGGTGCAACCAATTACCTTCAGAAGTCATAATTAGTGAAATGATGTCCACCTGTGTGCAATCTAAGTGTCACATGATCTGTCATTACATATACACACCTTTTTTTTAAAGCCCCCAGAGGCTGCAACACCTAAGCAAGAGGCACCACTAACCAAACACTGCAACAATCATTTATAATATGGTGGGCAAAAGAGCGATAGAAGCCCTCCACCGTACAGTAATACAGTAAATAAATAGTACATCTGTGTTCACATTTGAATGTCTAAAACAAGTTAAGAAACCTGATTCCAGCTCAGAATTCGGAGGAAAACAGTTATTACACTGCATTCTGGGAAGCTGAGTTGGGACATGCAAATGTGTGTATATATATATATATATATATATATATATATATATCACATATATAGTTGTGAGCGTACGAGTCGTTGCTCACGCTTGCGGGCATATAGTTGTGAGCGTACGAGTCGTTGCTCACGCTTGCGGGCTCGCGTAGCGAGCCCGCGGGCCTCGCAAAACGAGGGCCGTGGCTCGCGAAGCGAGCCGCGGCCCTCGCGTAGCGAGCCGCGGGCCTCGCGAAGCGAGGGCCGCGGCTCGCGCAGCGAGGTCACTGGGCAAGGGCCTCAGTTGCTGGCATGGAGCGCCGAAGGCGCTCCATGCCAGCAACTGAGGCCCCTCGCGAAGCGAGGGCCTCAGTTGCTGGCAAGGTCACTGGGCACGGGCCTCAGTTGCTGGCATGGAGCGCCGAAGGCGCTCCATGTCAGCAACTGAGGCCCCTCGCGAAGCGAGGGCCTCAGTTGCTGGCGAGGTCACTGGGCAAGGGCCTCAGTTGCTGGCATGGAGCGCCGAAGGCGCTCCATGCCAGCAACTGAGGCCCCTCGCGAAGCGAGGGACTCAGTTGCTGGCGAGGTCACTGGGCAAGGGCCTCAAACCCTCGCAAACTTCACGTCGCTACTCAAAAAACACGACACACAAATTACGACACTCGCTAAATTTTACGAGGAACGCAAACAACCTACGAAACACGTTACCACACATTACGACCTCGCAAACATCGGACGCAACACGCCGACATACAAACATTTAAAACACAATACATACACACAGCACATACATAAAAACCTTACCTACACCAAGAGGGAGCACCCAGGACCTCAAAAATGCAACTTACACCTCGATTTTACTCGAAATAAAAGACTTTTGAGACTAAAAAAAAATCTAAGCGACAGAAAAAATGGCTGCCGAACAAAACGAAAACGAGGCTACACCACTCTAAACTCGCAAAACACCACAACAAACTCGCAAAACACCACAAGAAACTCGCAAAACGACACAAACCACCTACGGATATTCATACCACACAGTGCACACATTCAGCATGCTTACACAGCAGCTCCACACCACTAATGCTGCAGCAACATCAACACAGATTGCCAGCTCTTCATCACAATGCTTCAAAATAGGTACACTATATTAATTTACTAATTTAGCTACCTTACAATTTCATTGCCGTCATTTTTTGACGGGCAATTCGCTAGTATATATATATATATCAGTGTTATCAAGCATTTTAATAACTACTTTTGATGCTAATTTATTGTAGAGGAACTCCATATCTTTCACAAAATTATATTTTCTTGGCGTAACCTGCCTATCGTGAGTACTTCGTCCACAATATGGCAATGGTCTTTGTCACTGTCCCTATACTGTTACTTCCTCTTTGTTTCCCAATAATGAAAACAATTCAGGCTTTACAGAATTTATATTCATTAATAGTGCAATTTTAGAAATGCCACTATCAAAGGATCTTATTTATATCCCATGAAACAAATAAGCCAACTTCCTAGGTTATTCTGGAAATGTTCATCAAAGCAATTACCATTTCTGACTTCTTGCTGAACACATTCCATAGACAAACATAGGAAGCTGTTTTTTATCTCATGGGATTACATAGGAATTTTTGAAGAATACCTTTGCATTTTTGGATTGGTTTTCTTCTGAAGATGAACACAGAGCTCTCACTTTCTGAGATTTGCTATGTGTAAACATGCCTCATGATGGCCTTCATACTCAATGGTAATTCCTTCATTTATCCTAATTTCCTATGACTTATATGGCCACATTTAGCAGCCTCCTATCTAAATCAGTTGAAAAGGTCTCTTTGTGTAGTGAATCTTTCCACAATCATTATAAAGCTTTCTACTGTACTAAACTCTTTAAATGCCTAATCAATCATAACAGAGATGCAAGTTCCATGTAATTCTTATCAGAACCACAAATATAATGGGGTTTTTGTTTGCAGGGTGTCGATTGCGTTTGCAAGCTTTGATAATACTTCTAGACAGTCAATAAATACAGAGTCACTTACATGACCAGTAGGAGCCTAACTAAACTATTTAATCTTTGAAATGACAGGCAAAACAATGAACTCTGAACTTAATCCTCTCTAGAAACCAAGAGGGCAGAGTGGCTCTCAAACAACTTCTTAGCATAAAGTGAACACTCCATGTTTGTTATATTAAGACTCTGCTGGAGAATTTAAGATGAAAAAAAGAATATTGTTGTATACAATTATGTATTTTTATTGAACAAACATTTTATAAAAAGTGACTAGCTTTCGAGAGATGTGCCCCACTTTTTTTCCCCAAGTCAAAAGTAATAACGAATAGATACTATAAATTATACCATTACTCAACTTAAAAAGAGTTAAATCTCTCAAAAGTGTATCAATCTAAATACAACCTTTGCTCACTTAAAAAGATAATACTGTATATTATTCATTTTTAACATTTTTTTCACTTGTTACTGGACATTCACAGCTAGTCCAGCATTTAAAATGTTGCTTTTTAATAAAAAAGTATTACAAAAAAATACAATTCTTTTTTTTTTATTCGCATTTAATGACATTTTTTACAATTATTTTTATTACTTTTCTCTTTGTTGATAAAGTGACATATATAAAGCTAGGATTTTTTTTATTGCCCATATGAAGATTTTTTCAAGGGTATATCATAATTTTATTCACAGAATATTTACAATTTTCCAAAAATCTTTAAGCTAACGTAATCTCATTCTGTTTAATATTTCCTATTTACTTATTTAGTTATATAAAATTAATTTTTATGTAGTTGTACTTTTATTAGAACATGTGTTTTGTAATTTGATTTAAATTGTATAAATCCTTTATTGTAAATGTATGGGAAATTGAATAATGATTCTACAATGTATTTCTATATATACAGCCTGTTTAAATTCCCTCCATGTGGAAAACCGTAGCCCGCAAGACTTGTGGCTATTAAATTGCCCGCGTAAAGCAACCCGCCAACGACTTGGGGGTAAGGGCGAAAAAACCCTACGAGGCATCTTGGCACTCCGGTGCTGTAAATCCTTGGTTCCCTCAAGTCCGTAACTGTTATGTTTCAATCACACTATTAAATTGTAACTAACTCACTGGCGTTCAAGCCCGTAACCCGCAAATGAAGCCAAAAAGCCAACGGGCACTAGAGAGGACCTGCTAGGGGGTTAACGTCCTATTTGTAGCACTGTAAATGCACATATACACACACTACTGTACTTATAATGAAAGGGAAAGTGATGTTAGGTATTACAATTAATAGCACAACATTCTCAAGCTCACAAATCTGCCATATAAAATACTTTTTTAAATTTCCATGTTATATCGATCCCGGGAATCAATGTGTTAATACATATAATGGACCTTGTGTGGACTTGAATATCATATTTACTGATTTATTAATTCTGCATTATATCTGGAATGCGGGTCCAATTGTAACTTGTAATTGAAACCCTTAAGGCTTTGAAATCTAACCTCCATTTTTCACTGATGTAATGATGATGATCTCTGTTGCCATTGGCTCCGTCTAAACCAGTAAGTACGGGGTTGACTAATTGATCATGTTCATGGCCACACATCCAACGTGCGACAAATGGTTTATGGGTTAGCGTCTCTGGACCGTAACTCGCGACATGGTCTAATTTAATAGCTAACTCAGACGAATGTCATGCCTACAGGCTTGCCGATGGCGCTATGGGCTTCGAATGTAATAGGGATGTTAATCATTATTTCTCATTAAATTATAAAATACAGTTCTATGTTTATGAATAGATTCAACAAAATTGACCAAATGTTCATAAATTGCAATGTTTTTTTTTATTTCATCGGACAATAAAGACATTTTGTAAATAAACTTTATTTTGTTTATAATATGAGTGATATTTTGTGGAGCAGTTTCCTAATTTTTGTCGATATACTAGTGATTAATTAATTTTAATCAACAAATGGGATTTTTGCTTAATAGTGCAATATGAAATAACTGTAGTAATTGCAGTTCAATTACATTTGAAAATAGATGCCATTTTATTCACAATCTCTAAAGCATATTGTGATAAAATACTTAGTACATCTAAATAACAGTATACCACTATTTGGTAACTTGGGGAATTATCAGCAGTAAAAAATAAAACCAAAATGCTGTGTGTTCAGATCCAATTTGTAATTTAAAACTACAATGCTGGAAATACCAATCTAGTTGTAGTAAGTGATAATTTAAGAACATAAATAGAACATTTCTTCTTGGAGGACTTTTGGAGCTTTTAAACCCAAACATTGAATTCCTATTTAAAAGAAAAATCTATTTAGTATCAAAATCACTGACATCACAATTATAACTAACTAAACTCAGTAAATAAATATAGAAATATCCAAGCCTTTGGTTACTCAAGGGTTTATCTCCCCAAATATGAAAGTCTATAATCTTGACCAACACCAGCTATCTATTTTCTAGCAGTCGTCCCATGGCTCAGTTTAAACAAGAGGTCAACGTTACTATCCCTTTATATTCCTAATTGATCTTCTGACTAGGTAAGATATTCCAACAGACAGAACTAGCATAGATTGGAAGTTCAGTCTCTGTCTTCCCCAAACACTGAAGGTCAAAATGTGACATGATATTAGATTGAGTTAATAAAGTATTGAAAGGGGATTTTCAGGATTCATCAGTTGATCAGATGTTGGATGTAATAATACAGCTCATGTATTAATGTTAAACAGTGTAATTATGTAATATTGACAAATATTTAATTCATAATGAAGTAGCACTTTGCGGTATCACTGTGCTCCAAAGTTTATTTAAAAAAAATGTGCTTAATCACATATATAGTTGTGAGCGTACGAGTTGTTGCTAACGCTGCGGGCTCGCGTAGCGAGCCCGCGGCCCTCGCGAAGCAAGGGCCGCGGGCTCGCTATGCGAGTCGCGGCCCTCGCGTAGCGAGGGCCGCGACTCGCGTAGCGAGCTGCGGCCCTCGCGTAGCGAGCTGCGGCCCTCGCGTAGCGAGGGCCGCGGCTCGCGCAGCGAGCCGAGGCCCTCGCTAAGCGAGGGCACTGCCCGAGGGTCTCAGTTGCTGGCATGGAGCGCCGTAGGCGCTCCATGCCAGCACCTGAGGACCTCGCAAAGCGAGGGCCGCAGTTGCTGGCATGGAGCGCCGAAGGCGCTCCTTGCCAGCAACTGCGACCCTCGCAAACTTCACGTCGCAACCCAAACAGTACGACACACACATTACGACACTCGCAAACAACATACGACACACGTTCACACACATTACGGACTCGCAACACTCGGACGCAACTCGCGAACATTACAAAATGTAAAACACAATACATACACACACCACATACATAAAAAACTTACCTACACCAAGAGGGAGCACCCAGCACCTCAAAAATACAACTTACACCTCGATTTTACTTCAAATAAAACAGTTTAGAGACTAAAAAAAAAACGAAGCGAGAGAAAAAATGGCCGCCGAACAAAACGAAAACAAGGCTACAGCACTCTAAACTCGCAAAACACCACAAGAAACTCGCAAAACACCACAAAACACCTACGGATATTCCGATACAGACGCATACCACACATTACTCGCCATTTTACGCCAATGCGGAAGTACACGACAACGGTTTGGGCTCGCGCACGCACAGTGTTACACTGCACACATTCAGCACGCTTACACAGCAGATCCACACCACTAATGCTGCAGCAACATCAAAACACATTCACAGCTCTTCCACACAATGCTTTAAAATAGGTAAAGTATATTCATTTATTAATGTATTATATATTTCATTATTACACACTAAACAGCATTAGCTCACTTACAATTTCATTGCCGTCATTTTTTGACGGGCAATTCGCTAGTATAATATACTAGCGAAGTTCCCGTCAAAAAATGACGGCAATAGAATTGTAAGTCAAGGAATGGTGTTTGCCACACTCATCATGTTGCTGGCAATGAACGCCTTTGGCGTTTATTGCGATCGTGTGGTGTCTTTTAAAGTTTTCTGTATATGTATTTTTTAATGATAATTAATTAATGAATGAAATCAAAAATTAATATACTGTACCTATTTGTAATGAATATATGCATCAACCGATATGCTGAAGAGCTAACAATCTGTTTTGATGTTCCTGCAGCATACAATATAGATTTGCATTGTTGGTGACCTGAGGTGTAAGTGTCAGCAATGTCTGCAGTGTGAAGTGTAAATAGGCTGCGTGCGAGAGGGGAAACCGTTTGTGTAGCTGTGTAGTTCCGCATTTTGTAATGGGAATGTTAGTATGTGCAAGTTAGTGGTGTAAAATGGCGGTGATTGTGTATGTGTTAGGCAGGTCTGGATGATTTTCCGTCCTCCTAATAGTGTATTTTATAGCTTGTACGCTCCTGTCTAAAAGTCGTATGTGTGTGTCGGAGTTTTGCGTATTTAGGCTCATGTACCCTCGTTTTTGTTTTTTTTGGCAGCCATTTTTTCTCTTGCTTATGGGATTTTCAAGTGGCTAAACTCTGGAAATTAATCTTAAATTGACGTGTAAGATGACTTGCAGACGTCCTGCTTGCTGTGTGTGATGTTTTTATTTTATTTATGTTTGTATTTAGTATAGTTTTAGGGTTTTTTGGTGTGCGCGGTTCGCCCGTTAAATTCATATTTTTTGTGGCTCGTATTTTTTTTAATGTAAGTTGCGGTTTCCTTTTGTAAGTGTTACGGGCCGTATTTTTTTTCCTGCAATTTTTTCAAAGTGCTACGGGTCTCGCAGTGTGAATTGTGTATTTGAGTTTTATGTTGACGTGTAGTCCCGCGGGTCATAGGTATGATGGTAAAGTGGTGCGGGGTCATAGGGATGAGCACCTACGGCGCTCATCTCCACCAGCACAGGGAGTACCTTTGGTGCTCCCTGCCTAAGTGCTACGGGGTCGTAGGGATGAGCGCCTATAGCGTTCATCTCCACCAGGGCAAGGAGGGCCTTTGGCGCTCCTTGCCTGGCCGCAACCGCTTCTCGAGCCCGCAGTTTCCCCTTTGCGTTACCAACTGGTTTTGGCAAGCCCGGCTGCTGACAACTATATATGTGATAAGTATGGTTATACCAATGTATAATACAACATTATTATAGATTTAGCACCTTTATATAATCACATTTAAGCTACTAGACAGAGACAAATAGGCCGTTTTTTTATACCTATGCAGCATAGTTATTTCAAGGGCTTTGTAATATGTAAACAATATTATTTAACTACTATATTTCTATTTTTTCACTAACTGATGAGAGAATAATTACTGTACATTAAAAATAAATTAAATGAACAATTATAATATTATTAAGAAATATGATTTTTAAATATTAATTAGACTCATTCTACCATGTCCCCAAAACTTATCTTAAAGAGTCTTCCAGACTGGAATAAAATGTTGAAAATTATTGTCTGTTTTACTTAGTTACCCATCTAACCAAATGAAAATATCATGAAGAAGAAGCATTAAAAAATCTCTGTTGGAGTTAAAAAATGTTTACTTTCTATGTTATCCTATGGAGCATGTTTACCAAAGGGTTCTATTATTTAAGACACTTTGAGAAATCGCCACCATAAAATAAAGTATAGATTAGAATAAACTAAATTCACTTTTTAAATTGCTTAGGTAATTGTTTTCCCTTTCATCTATGAAACATTTTTTTTGGTTCAATAAAATATATAATTACTACAATCAAATTGCTTTTCACCAGTAATTTTATATGACACATATTGTAAAAATTGCAACTTGTACCAAACTCTAAAAATTTGTGTTAAAACATGATTCCTGATATCCAATGACAGTTTATACTAGATTATTTAATATTTACCTCATCATTTAAAATGTAATAAAGCATTGAAAAGGGAATCTTAGGATTCACCAGTTGATAAGATGTTGGATATGATTATACAATTATCTGCACTAGGTTATACAAAAACCTATCTTGGATTTAGTTATAACAAGTAATATTGATGAAGTATCAAATGTTGATTGAATTAAAAAAATAAAACTGTAAGGGGCCAGCAAAAACTCTTAATTTTAAAAGGGCAGATGTTAACAGTCTAAGGGCAGCGATACAAAGTATAGACTGGGACAGAGAACTGATAGGTAAAAACACTGAACATAAATGGACAACATTTAAATCCTTACTAAATATACATACTTATCACCATATACCATGTGGAAATAAAAGTAAAAGGAGTAAATCACAACCCATGTGGTTTAACAATGATTTAAAGATCAAGATACAGAGTAAAAAACAGGCATTTAAACTATACAAACAAGAGGGGACAGAGACTGCTTTACGGGAGTACAAGGAAATCAACAAGGCTTACAAAAGGGATATTAGACTGGCTAAATAGAAAATGAAAAATTAGTTGCAAAGGATAGTAAGACTAACCCTAAAATATTTTTTAAACATATTAAAGGGAAGAAGGCCAGGAGGGAAGCAAACGCGTGTGATTCGCGTATGGTTTCTTCTCGCAAAAAAAGTGAGCGCCGGCCAATTCCTAACCCTCATTGATGGCGTCACATGGCGGACCGGAATGACAAGCCGATACTCTGGATGAAAGTTATAATGCAGTGATAGTATGTATTACAGATAACTTGTATGTATCCACCATGTTCAAAAACTAAAATTAAGATTGCTTCCTTTTGTCAAGCGCGCTGCTGTTGATGTGCGCTTTTGACGGCACGCAGATGAGGGCGTGCATGTCTGGTGTGCCCAAAGGACGGTGTGCCACTAACAGGCTATCACCTGCATAACAGATTTTTTATAATACATCTAGCAGAAATTATTCATTGATTTTTTATATATTTTAAATCGTGTTTTTTTTGTGTTTATTTTCTTTTTATAATGACCAATAAAGGTTATGTTTTATAGCTTTAGCCTTCATGATTACTATCTAGGACACTATCTCTATTGAGTTTGTTTAACCCTTCTAGTTCACAGGTGTCGTTCTCTGATTTGATATATTCATTTCATCTTACTAATAAGGGCTATCTGTGTGACTATAGGCAATTGATAACTTACATTATTATGCCAGATTTATGATCTAGCCAATTAATGGATTACATAGAGCAAACTCAGGTTTAATATCTGACTTTTTGTGAATTCTGTAGAACTGTGTAATGCTGACATATAATTAATTCAAAAATGAAGTGGCACTATGGTCTAACTCGGTTCTCCACTGACTTATTGTAAGGAAATGTGCTTAATCCTACATAACTATGAATATAGCACTTTATAATGCAACCATAATATAGGTTTAGCACCTTTATATATTCAGTGTAAACCCAAACGGCCCAATTCAATTGCCCAATTCGTAAATTTATACACACTTAAAAGCACTCTTAATATTGTTACATATTCGGCAAATATTACTTACTGGCCCTAATGAATTCTTAAGTCAAAAGAATGCATTAAAAAAATACCCAAAGCCAAATTTATGAGTTCAAGGCATTTGCAAGTAACTAAAGAATATGGCCCTAAGGTTAGAAAGGAGATATTAGATAAAAAGGCAAGGTAGTCGTAATGGCAGACTACATTATGGTTGGTGATAAAATGAGATAGAACAGCCAAACTAACCCTCATCTACAGTAAATGGGTATTGTGAACTTTTTATCTTTTGTGTATTCATGTACATGTCCACAGCTTGAGTTTTCCCTTTTTTGTCTTCCACACGTTAAATTAATTTCTTAACCTTTCAAAATTTAAACTTAAAGTACCAATTCAAAATATATATTCATAACAACCGATGTTTTAATTTCACTGTTATATATGATCCAATACCAATGTCATTCTGCGGTCTAAGGGCCTCATTCTATTATCGGCCGCAGCCGCTGCGGGCCGCAAGGACCGGCCGCAAACTTTCCGGCTATTCTATTCCCCTCCGGCCGGGGATTCCGGCAGGCTTGCGGCTGGTGCCTTGCTATCTCTTGCCGTAAGAAATTCCTATTTGCTATTCTATTGCTCCGGGAACCCTGTCTGCAAGGCTAAAAACGAGCCGCAGCTTACTTGCAGCAAACAGGTCCCGCTAGCACCAATTAAGCACATAAAATAGCTCAAATAAAGCCATCCTGCACTTTTCAGAGTCTATAAAGTGATATTCGGTGTTAGCAAAAATAGCACATAATTACCCTATACTCAAATCCGTAAAATAATTTTTTTTTAATATACGTAAAATATCCATGTAAAAAGTCCAGAGTGCTTGGAGCACCTCAGACACGCCCACACCGCAGCCGGAAAATAAACAGTTAATTTGAACTCGGGTTTGGGCTGATGTGCAAGCTTGAGAGTGGGTTACTTTTAATCCTCATGTCCCCCAATATGACCCCTAGCATTTACAGAGCTGTACAGTGCAGGCTTGAATTATTTTTTTAGTTTTTAGATTTCAGAGCTTACGGCCGGTTTCAAGATATGCGGCCGCCCGTTAGAGGAGATCCTTGCGGGGCCGTATAATAGAATCGCGAGTTAACAGAACCCCCGCAAGGAATCGCAGCCTTACGGCCGATTTACGGCCGCTAATAGAATGAGGCCCTAAGAAAGTAGACTTCATACTAAATGATATAGAAAGACAGGTACACCTCATTCTCTTTTAGATTCTAAACTAGATCTTCCACAATACAGAAGGGGACATTTTTATACCCAGTTATTCTTCCATTTTTACAGACAGTAATTATCAAAATAATTTGGTGCAGAATAAAAAAAAAAAAAAAAATCCAAGATTATGATATCCAATAAGAGATGGTATCAGCTGATGTAAAAGATTTAATACAGAATAATGTTTTAGTTCATGCACATGTGCTTTGGGAAAATTATGCATGCGCAGTGTCATATGAGCATTTAATTCACTCTTTATAAATTAACTGTAATAATGTATTTTCTGAATCTGTGTAGAAGGTAGAGGATTAAGGACCTCTGTAATGCTCTTAGCTAGTTGTTTTTATTAAGAATGTGTCATTAATAAAATCCATATACATTTTTTGTAATTGTTTATTTAGTTTGCAAAGTGTACCCTAAATATTACAAATAGCATTATTAACTTTCATGTAATTACAAAAATAATTGTAACTTGTAAGCAGTAGAGATCTGTGATAACAATACAAATATTTTTTATAGACTTTTTTAAAGTTTTAACATATGATATAAGGTTAAAGTAAACAGGAGGGTAGGGGTAAGCTTTTTATAAATACATTTAATTATGGTTCTATCATGAGACCTATTTTTCATTATTTTGGTTTTAGAAAAAAACGGCTGATAAATTTCTTCTAGAAAAGTCTTGTATCGGATGTGATCTAGCCATTAGAGGATTAAGGGATTTTAATTTACAATTTAGTGTGGAAAAAGCAAATGTATAGGGGACCCCTTTAAAGAGAATTGGGGTGTAGTGTTTTGGAGCATTGCTGTAAGATGTTTTCGTTTCCATGTTCTCTATGGTCAGGGATATAATTTGAGGTCAGGGCTATAATTTGAGCATAGATAAGCTATGGCTCTCATCGTAGCTAAGGTAATTTGGTATGTCAAATACATTTTTTCTTCTGGTTATTGTGGTTTGTTGGCGTGACAGCAAAAAGAACCAAGGATTGAGAGGAATGGGATTTTAATTATAGTTGATAATTAGCTGGCAAACTTGGTCCCAGAGCTGAGAAAGTTTGACGGAAGTCCACCAGATGTGGAGGAATGTACCTCTCTGTCCACAACATCTCCAGCATGTTGGGCTGTTGATGGAACAAATATTGTATAACCTGGTTGGAGTGAGGTACCACCTCATAAGGATCTTGTAAGAAGGCTTTTTAAAATTGGAGCAAATTGAGAGAAATGTATGTATTTCCCTTGTTCCTGTAATTCCTCCACTAGACAGTGTTTCTCCTAGATCTGTTTCCCATCTGGAGACATACAATCATTTTCTAGATGTGTCTTTGGGAAATAGGAGAGAGTATAATGTTGACACAAATTTCTTGGAAGGATAGTCTAATAAGCAGATTTGTTCTAGAGTTGTTAATGGTGCTATACCAGCTTTTTTAATATGGAGTTGAGAAGCTATACTTCTGACCTGAGTGTTTCTAAAAAAGATACAGAAAGACAGTATAGCTCTGGATTTGAATGATTCAAATAATATTATTATGCCACTATCGAACATATCTTTAAATGTTGTAAGATCTGCAAACCCTCCTATAAAAGGAAAGTGATCAAGTCCAGGAAGGAACATTTTGTTGGACGGCAGTTGGGTTAGTGGGGATGGAGACAAGGTTATATTATAGTTTGAAGTAAGAAAATCCCATAAATAAATGGAATGTGCTATTAGCAGTACAATATGACGTAGGTTTGACAAAGTCAGTCCATTTTCCAGGTCTGCCCATCTCTTCGTATAGAGAGCAAGGGGCTTAGCTTGTATTTGTACAAGCTGAACTGCCTGATGATACTGTAAAGTATTTGGGAGAGCCAGTCCCCCCATCAAATTAGGTAGGTACATTACATGTCTAGCCAGTCTAGGCTAGACATGTTGTTTCATATGAATTTATCAATTTGTGATTGTAGTAATTTGATGTTGATTTGTTTCAGAGGGATCGGAAGGGTTGAAAGTGTTAAAGATTACATGGAAGCAAGTTCATTTTTATTGTAGCTATTCACCGAAGCCAGGAAATGGAAATTAACCATCTATTAAGGTCTTTCCTCAATTTGGTAAAAAATATGGATATAATTAGAATTATACAATTCCATGTGTGGTCTAGTTTTATTAGAGAATTACAACAGGGATTGTAGTCATTAAAGTTGTGTAGAGGGATGTATGTCCAAAATTAAAGATTTTTCTGGATTGATTTTATATCCCGAGATTAGTATAAATATTAACTGAAAGTAAATAATACATTGTATGCTTAAGCAACTATATATCCATTTATTTCGAAAAGACAATATTCAGTATTAAACGTACTCACTATAATTTTAAATGGGGGAGGTAGCTTCGTCTACCAGGAAGCTGCAACATTTTCAGAACATGGAGCCCATGTTAACCTGCACTCCATCTTCTCAACTCATCATGCAATTTATTAAAGGCCCTTCTGTTGAAGAAAAACAACTTCTCCTGTGTTAGACCTAGCTCACTGCAGCTTATTGAGTGTCGTGTTATTAACCCCCCTTGTAATTTTTACCTCTAACACAGTGATCTCCCTTGAGTGGATTCTTGTTGTATTAATGGTTTCCTCCGCTACTGGGGCAGCCTATCTACTCTTGTCTCTCAGCCAAAACCCCAATATTCCCCCAAATTACGTTATCAGGGTGGAAAAACTCAGATGCCACTTTATTATTTGAAAATTAATTTAATATTAAATATTGGTTTTATAATTATTATATAGGAATTTTATTAAAGGGACACTATAAGTGCTCTTCATGGTGTGAAAGAGCACACGATTGAATGTTAAAAATATCTATTTTTTGTAATTTCACTAATAATACCTGAAAAATCTACAGTTTTTACAAGCAAGTCTATCATGCCTAGTGGCAATTTTATGATTATTAGCAGCTAGCCAGCAGGTGGTGAGGACATTGATTTGTAGCAATTTTCCCCTGAACTCAGGAATGCAGTAAAACTTTAACAACTGACCTGTTGTAGGTGATTCCAGCATGCCATGCTCTGCACCTAGAGATGAGGGTTAATCTCTCCTCTGTTTTTCTTTTGCTCACATACTTTTGCTCACATATTTAAAAAAAAATCAAAAAGTTTAACATGCTTTTAGGAGATCTTTACTGTGCTGTGGTCCAAATTGTGCTGAATTAAGTGGCCCTTTAATGATCAATGAATAGTCAAAATAACCAGCTCCTCTTGCCAGGGCATTATTGTGGTCTCTTAAAACTAGTAGAGCAGATGACTAATTATTTAGTGTTTTCACACTTCATTAAAATATGCGGACAACTTAACCCACGCATGTTTACACTTGCATTTCTTGTGTAATGACAATACCTTCCTGCATTATATTTTTTCCTGATTAATCTAGGATGTTGTTGTTGTATAAAATAAAATGAATGCAGCTGAATTTTCTGGCCACGTTATCCTCCTGTTACATTTCCTTTGCATTCAAATATTTCCATGGTTACATCCTGATTACTTCCTGAATAACAAAGGAGTTAAAAAAAGTATTCTTTAAAAAAGGAAACATACAGGTGAACTACTGAACCTTGACCCCCCACATGATCAAACTAAACTCAAATTGTTAATTTTCCTTAATCCTTCTGACTTGGAATATGAAAAGCAGGAAATGACTAACATCTATCTGCATCGTTCACATATCCATTTAGTATTTCAAATGAGATGTTTCTCTCTGGTTCCCATATGGAACATTACTCTGTAACTTCCAGAACTTGTCTGTATTTACATAAAGGTCTGTTACTGATAACTCAAAATGTTGTAAAATTAGCCATATATTTAAAACACAGCTTTTATATATTAACTTTACACAGCAATGGTCCCAATAAATATAATTGATTTTAGTAAATATTTTAGGCGGATTTGTTAGATAACTAGGCGTGAAATTTGTGTATTGTAACTGTAAATGACATGAAAAAATTATCCACGTGGCAGAGTTACTGCTGGTGCAGCAGATGAAACACACCGGGGCCCACTACAGGGGAGGGCCACTTCTGTCAACTGGAGCCTGGGCAAAGGGAGATTTTTCATTTATTTGGGGAGCAGGGCAGGTGATGTTTTTGGAAAGGTGATCTATATTTATTTGGTGGCTTTTTATTGCCCCCCTAGGCACTCCTACCATGCAGATGGGTGGTCCCCAAATTACTGGGCCTCCTTCTCCTAATTAATTTATCTCAGGTAGTTAATTGTCTATCATGTGAGGGTGATTAGCCAAAAAATAAGCACAGTGGAATAAATTAGAATTATTCTACTGCTTGATAGTAACTCCTCAGAGTATGTCTCCCTATTTACTTATGAGACAAAAAAAAGTGGTGGACCATGCCCTATATAGAGTGATTGAGCAGACTTTTTGCCGCCTTTCTATACATGAAAGTGTTCCCAGTTATATTCCTACTCTACTCACTCTCCTGTGCACCATAGGGCGAGACTCAATCCTTGGCCTTTGTGTGGCTCTCCAGGATTAACATTGCATGCCAGTGATATAAGGCATATGTATTAAGATTACACATCTCCAAAGTGCTCTCCATAATTGGAGGTTTGAGCAAATAACCTGTAGCTGCAATATTTATTCAAATAAAATAATATATTTCAAATAAAATATATTTCAAATAAAATTGCTTGTTTTTTTAACTTACTTTTGACTTGTAATAAACTAGCTTCAGCTATTTGGAATCTGAGGTCTCTTTAGAAGAATGTTCCATATTGACTGGCTTCAGCTATTTGGAATCTGAGGAGTCTTTAGATGAATGTTCCATATTGACTGGCTTCAGCTAGCTTGGAATCTGTGGACTCTTTAGAAGAATGTTCCATATTGACTGGCTTCAGCTAGCTTGGAACCTGAGGACTCTTTAGAAGAAAGTTCCATATTGAGTGGCTTCAGCTAGCTTGGAACCTGAGGACTCTTTAGAAGAACGTTCCATATTGGCTAGGTTCAGCAAGCTTTGAACCTGAGGACTCTTTAGAAGAAAGTTCCATATTGTCTGGCTTCAGCTAACTTGGAACCTGTGGACTCTTTAGAAGAAAGTTCCATATTGGCTGGCTTCAGCTAGCTTGGAACCTGAGGACTCTTTAGAAGAAAGTTCCATATTGTCTGGCTTCAGCTAACTTGGAACCTGTGGACTCTTTAGAAGAAAGTTCCATATTGGCTGGCTTCAGCTAGCTTGGAACCTGAGGACTCTTTAGAAGAAAGTTCCATATTGTCTGGCTTCAGCTAACTTGGAACCTGTGGACTCTTTAGAAGAAAGTTCCATATTGTCTGGCTTCAGCTAACTTGGAACCTGAGCACCCTTTTCAAGAAAGTTCCATATTGACTGGCTTCTGCCAGCAGTTTGGAACCTGAGGACACAAGGGTATCTTATCTATCAATGAAGGGAGGGTCGAGAGAGGCAAGATTAGTGAGAGGGTTTGTTTTATCACTTGGGCACTTAAGATTTGACACCTACTCCTTTCCTCCACACATGATCAGAATCAAGCAGTCCCAAGTATAACATCCGTCTCGCACGTGTAGCTTTCACCAAAATATCATGATGATTCCGGGACGAAAAGAGACACCACAATTATTTTGTTTTATAATTAATAACTATAATTATGATATTTCCACTGCTTAATTATACCTTTAGTAAGACTTTTCAAACATCTTTTTCATCATACAGTGGCCCTTTGAGTTATTTGCTACACATAAAACTGACGCATTTCGCTACTCATAGCACCGCAATGTGGATCTAATATGATAGCAAGTTTTAGTTTTAAATCACCTTTTACTAACTATAATCTGCACTTTATACATTTACAAAAAAATTAATGGACAGGAGCCAAATATGAACAAAAAATAATTTTTTTATTTTACATGATCATGGAACAAAACAATGTACAAACGCGCTGTGTGCTATGCCGCTCTCTGCATGTGTGATTTATTATTTTCTGAAAACAGGAAAATGTTCATTATCAAATGCTGTGAGAACAGTGAAGTAATTGGTGGTTATTTCATATGAAATACTGTTGATTGTTGCTTTCCTGGCAATCTCCCTCAACAGAACACTTCCTGTGCAATGAATCAGCAAAGGCTGCAAATGGGACTGATTGTTGCGGCTGGTGTAATACAACATAACAAGCTCCTTATCTCCAAAACCTGCTTGTTATGCGTGATCCACTAAATCCTACAAGTTACAATATCCTAACCACAAATGAATCATATGTAATACTTGTATTTGATACATGTTAGATGTCAAACACTGTCGTTCAATTGCATTTTTAGTAAAGAGAAACAAAAAGAAAACTATTTTCCAAAAATGTTTGGAAGATGGACATGAAAGCTCAAATTTAGTACTAATAAATAGTTTAATATTAATAGTTTATTATTAGTTTATTTAGTGACACTCTCAGGATCTATCTGATAAACTGAGCTTTGGGAGAGGTTGATCAGAGGCTGCACAGTTGAACTATATAGTTGTAAGCGTTGGTGATTTTTAAAAATGATCTCTGCAAAGGACTCAGACGATGAAGACCGTGATTGGCTTGTATGGTATGGCACATAGATTGCTCATGAAGCTGAAACATTAATATCCAAAAATGTTTAGTATATTATGGGAATATATATATAAATATATATATATATATATATATTTTTTTTTTATACTATATATATATATATATATATATATACATATATTTATTTAATATATGGTGGGCAAAAGAGTGATAGAAGCCCTCCACCATACAGTAGTACAGTAAATAAATAGTACATAAAAACATTGACTTTGCGCAAGGCTGTTTTATGCGGCGGGCATGTGCTTGGGGGAAGCCATGTTTGTTGTGTGGTTGTGGATTGCAAGAGCAAGGTCTTTCTGGGCACATTTGCATGTCCCTGCCAAGGTTCTTATTCATGCAAACAATTTTTTTCAGACACTATAAATTCTCCTCTATCAGATGCATTAATAACCCAGCTCACTTGCCTATACCTTTAATGACAGGGAATAAGCCCCAAATAGACACTTTTTAATGGTAGCCAGTAACTTTACATTTCTTACATGCAAGTCTGGCACCAACTAAGAAGCCATTAGATTTATGTACCAATGGTATCAATGTCTAACTACAGATGTGATAAAGTGCACTTGAGTGAAAGTCCAATTAAGGTATAATTTAAAGCTATAAGTATTAACAAGGAGTTTATGGATTGAATGTCAGTCAAATAGCATTTTCCTACAGTAAACTAACACTTTTGCAATATTTGGCTGTTAGATTTTCTGATTACCACAAACCCAGGGCCTCATTTAATTGCTATTTGGCCAATTGAATAGGACTCTATATAAGCACATAGAATATTTTTTTACAGAAGATTTTAGTTGGTGAACTTTTATCCAAAAGTAAGGTCTTCACACTGTAAAAAAATATGCTCTGTGCTTATATAGAGCCCTATTCAATTGGACAAATCGCAATTGAATGAGACCCCCAGTAGGTAATCTTTTGTTCATGAGACATTATTATCTTAATTACTTGATACTTTGCATCAGTTGGCTTCCATACAGTGTCCTGGGTCTGAGCCTTGCACGAAAAACAGTGCCCTAGGGACTTATCAAGTATTTAAGGCAATGATGTCTCATTAGCAAAAGATTACAAGATAGAGGCTGACTGACAGCTATATATTGCAAATTTCAGTGTTAGTTTACTGTAGTTACATGCTATGTTTTAAATAATAATAATAATAATATATATATTCATGATTCTAAAGATTTGCTATAGGTGTATATTATTCTTATTAATAAATCAAGTCTTCAAATGATCATGAGTTGCTTAAGGCTGTAAGAGTCTTGTGCTGCTCAACGTCCCATACAAATTAGAACATTACAGTGCAATAATTAAGGAAGGAGACCAAGCTAAGTTGTTTTAATAACTTTTTACAGTCCTTAAAGAATCTGAAGTCAGTCATAGGCTGGAATCATGACCAGTTTTGTGCTGCAGCCACTTAGCCTAATTATGGTGCAGACTGTCATTATACAGTGAATTTCTGTAATGTAAAAGACTAAAGGCAGAAAAATAGTCTTTTTAAAGGCTCAACTGCTTGTAATCATGTGATTAGAAGTATATCAATGGCCCTTCACATATGTCAGATGTAATCTGCACTTTATATTTCCACAAAGCCTTTATAATCAACCAGAAGTCACACATGTTATCATGTCATGTCTAAGTAGCAAATGACTTGCTTTATTTATACTTATGTGCCCTCTAGTGGCTATTATCATATACAACAGCTAGAGCCAATACACATTTTAACAGGATATATGTGGTTCCCTGTTTTAATAATAAAGTAAACAATGTAAATGTTTCTTTGCGTATCTAAACATCATTTTATTAACATTTGCTTAAAAACTATCTTTACTCACTGAAAAATTCCAAACAGTCTTTGCAAATGTTCACCCGCCCTTTTGCTTATGCACACAGTGTTTCTATTGGTACTAGAAGTTCTGGCCACTTACAGACCTTTTATCAACAGCATGTTTTGAAATCCTGCTGAGCGACAATCTGTGATTGGCTTATCCATCTAGTACCAGAGTTACAGGGGCCAGGCCTGTGTTGGGACTATTTGGAGTAAAAACAGAACTTTTTATCACGTGTTAATAAAATTATTTATAGATATGCTAACAAACACATAACTTGTTTATTTTAATGTTATAAATAGGTAAATTTCCATATTCGTTTAAATTACTAGAGAGAGAAGTTACTAAGCATCTTCCCACCTGTGATGAGGCAAAAAGACTGTGTTTTCCGTTTTTTCCACAAAGGAAACACTGCATAGAATTGCATACTGATCAAGTGATGTACGTGAGATACACCTGAGATACTTAATAAATTCCTCTAATATTTTATCAACTCTATCTAGGGACATTTATGGGGATGGGTGGTGGTGATGGTGGTGATGATATGCCCGCCATCAGGGGAGGAAGGAACAGAGCTCATACAGACAGCTTGTCTGACTACTAAATAAATGTGTAATTTTGTTTTTATATATATACTAGCCACTTGCCCGTCAAAAAATGACGGCAATGAGATGTGTATGTTAGGAAAGTTGTTTAGTTATTAATATATATATGTGACAGTTGTATTGTGATATTAAAAGATGTTTAGTTTTGTAAAATGTTCTCTTGGTGAACAATAATTTGTAAAGAATTTTGTATTAACATTTAAATGTAATAATAGTGTAACTTGAAATTAATCATTATTGCAAACTTTAGGCAATGGTTTTTTAACATGCAATTTGTATGTGAAGAATTGTTAACTTCAATATACATGAAAATTCGGAGGAAAGCAAACAGTAAAAACCCTTGTTGAAACGTACATAATTTTATCCTGAACTTTGTAATATATGTAAGTAAGAAACTTGAAAGTATATTTTTTTAAACTTTAACTTTATTATTTGTTTAACTTTGGAACTTGATAAAACATTTGTATAACTTTGAACATTATAAACAGTAACATAGTGAATACATTTTCGAACATAATTTTGTATTAAAAGTATTAACATTTGAATGTAAAAACATTTTAACTTTAAAGTAATAAATATTTTAAACTTGAGGCAATGGTTTTTTAACATGCAATTTCTATCCGAATAATTGTTAACTTCAATATACATTGAATGCAGAGGAAGACAAACAGTGAAAACTCTCTTTAAAATGTACCCAATGAAATAAATTCCTTCCTGACCACATGAACTGTCGATAAACATTAATACAGGGAGTAATCTTAACATAACAGACAATATTAACATTGTGTCTTAAAATGTGGTTGAGCTGTTAACATGAACTTTGTAATATGTTGAAGTAAAGACCGTTAAAATATTGTTTTCCCAACTTGTAACATTAGAAACAGTAACATAGTTAATTAACATTTTAACATAATTATCACACATATAGTTGCAAGGCAAGTGTTTTGTGAGGTGAATCATCCATAAAGAGTCTTTCCATAAATTATGACTGAAATTGTTTGTTGTTTATTATTTTTGAATGTTTTTCAATTTGTTTTCCTTGTGTTTTCTTTCTTTACTGAAAAGTTATAGTACTTCATAGTAGACAATGTTTTTAGTAAAAATACGTCCATCTTCTAATAAATCACCTTGACTTTCATTCTTTTCAATGTAAACTTTAATAGCCTGTGGATTTTTGCACCGTGACAACGCAACATACAATTGACCATGTGCAAATACTGTTTCTTCCAGGAAAATACCCACAGATTTGAAAGTTTGACCTTGTGATTTATTGATGGTCATGGCAAATGCCATAATAATGGGAAATTGTCTTCTTTGAAGTATAAAAGGGAGACTACTTTCACTTGGTGCTAAATCTATTCTTGGTATGAAAACTCTCTCTCCTTAATGGGTCCCAGTTAAAATTTCAGCATCTATAAAATGGTCCTTTAATTGTTGAACAATTAATCTTGTCCCATTACATAGGCCTTTTTTGGGGTTCATATTTCGCAGTAACATGATAATTGCACCTTTCTTTAGCTGCAAAATATGTGGTGGCATTCCAGAAGGAGTTAGTGAGTTTATGAATTCAGTCGAAAAGTTGGCCTGACTTTCATTGTCATCAGCAAGTACAGAATCAGCACTGTGATAATTTCTTTGTGGTGCATTAATTTTTTTAAAGATTTCATTATTGAGGATTAATGCATCCTTATTTTTACACGTTAGTATGACTTGGTTGGCAAGCTCGGAATATTCCTGGTTATTTATGCTCCCTTCAAATATAGCGGATATAATATCTTGTTGACAAATCATATGAGGTGGGATCTCTACAGTGTCGTCAGGTAAATGTGGTATTTTTTCTGTTCTGCCTTCTCCAATTTTAATAAGCCAATCATTGAAATCAGTTTGGCCTTCTGATCTCATATTTTGTTTCAGTTGAAGATGGGTAAAATGTTTCCATAGTGTACTTGACTTTATACATGTTTCAATAATGTCAGTTCGATTTCCATGTACAATGACAGGTAATGTTTGTCTAAAATCGCCACCTAACAACATTACCTTTCCACCAAATGGAAAAGTATTATCCATGACTTCACGAAGCAAACGGTCAATACATTGGAGGGCATAGCATGACATCATTGTGGCCTCATCTATTATAATTAATTTACATTTGTTCAATTTCTTTGCTTGTAATGATGTCATTCGAATATCTGACACAGAAGTTTCTAAAATAGGCACTGGCAGTTTAAATCCACTATGAACAGTTCTTCCACCTTCTAACAAAAGTGCAGCAATTCCAGTAGTGGCAAACGCCATTGCTATTTGACCTTGTGCTCGTACTGAACTCATTAATAAATTATACAGATAGGTTTTTCCTGATCCGCCAGGTCCATCAAGATAGAAATAATGCTCTGTCACCATGTCATCATCTATTGCATTTTTAATGGCATTAAATGCTTGCAATTGTAATGTATTTAAAGTTGCAAGTCTTTCTAGTGTTCTTTCTGCTTGTAGTTGAATGTCATAGTCTTCAAAGTTTATGTCATCTATAAGACCTGGATCAGGCAAATTAAAACTTGCACAACTTAATCCATGAGTTAAAAATACTTCTTGGATTTCCATTAACGCTTTTATTGTATCGTCGCATAAAGTCTTCAGCCATATTACTTTTAAAAGTCTCCCACAAAGCTAATGCATTTGGAGTATTTGAGAAGATACAAATAAAAGCAAATTGTTCTCTCATCTGTTGTGGCATTTGACATTGTGCTGCTTCTTCTAAACATCTTTCCCATTCTGTATCATCCGCTAGTAAGTTTCTATGTCTTGCAGCTAAATGGAAGGATTCATATACAGTGTCATTAACAGTTCTTAAGTGTTCAAAACTTTGTGCTCCAGGAACATTTAAAAGTAATATCCGTAAGCAAAAACGTTCAACATCTCTTGGACTGACTGTGTAAATTCTTGGAATTATTTTATTGCCTCTGCTTTTTCTTGTTCTCCATAATCCATTCACAAACACATAGTGATATGGAATTTCAATATATAAGTATTGTGTTGCTTCAGAATCAGTGGAATTTAATTCAAACCATGTAGTTAGTGTAGTGTGACGATCTTCACTTTGGGCCAATGCATTCATTTCATTTCCAGCATGGAAATAGACTAAATGTCGTTGTGGCAAATGTACTGCTAACCTATATACTGCATGTGATCTATCATGCATTTAAAATTTTAAAAGCCGCCACATAGCTTCTGGCGCACTGACATAGCGAGCATCTACATGAGATGCAAGTTCATCATGTACTAACTCACTACATTCAGGGTTGTCTGCACTTTTGACGACTACAGTAGCTGCATCGTAGCCTTTGTAAATATATTTGTAGACATATTTAATGGATTTGATGGAAGTGCAGGCTTCTACGTTGATGTGGGCATTGTACTTCATGAGTAAATGTGGATTGTAGGGTACTACATATCTATTGTCCACTTTTTTTCCACGAATAATGGCACTATCTCCTTCTCTTCTTTTATAAAGTGGATATCCATCACAATTTGCATAGGTTTTGTCTCTATAATCTTTTGGAAATTCTTTTGAACATTTATTATTTTCCATACATGGTGATTGTGGATTAAGGTCACCACAGGGTCCATGAATCATGCGATGAGTAACAATCTCATATAGTCTACCATATAGTTCTGGATCTGGTAGTTCAGCAACAATGACTGCATCCACTTTGTCCGAAGTATCTAATTTATCTTTTTCTTGAAGTATTATTAGAAGATGTGCATGTGGAAGGCCTCTTTTTTGAAATTCAATGGTATATACATAAGCAAGACATTTGCCAAATAACTGATTTATAGTGAAGTCACGTATTCATTCATTTAATTTAATCTTAAAAACTCTGGCTACTAAATCTGGTCGATCTGAAGCACTTTGTCCAAGAAGTAGATTTTGTGTAATTTCTGGCCATTGTGGATTACATGTAAATGTCAGAAATAAATCGGGTTTGCCAAATTTGGTGACAATAGCCATAGCATCATTGCATCTTTCTCTCATATTTCGAGGAGATCCTTGAAAGGAAGATGGTAAAATGATGGCTTTGCCAGCTGTCATGTCTCTGCTTGTAGCCACGTCAGCAACATAGTCCACGAGTCCAGAATATTGTTCTACACAGAGTTTATCTAGTTGATATTTGATAAAGGTTAAATTATTTGCCTCAACTTGCAAATAAGAATCAATAATCCATTGTGGGGTTAGTTTTCCACCACATAAAATTGGATTAAATCCATGTCGAATGGCAATTTGAGCTACTTTAATTTCAAGCATAGAAACATTATTTCGGATTCTGGCTTTAGCATTTGGGTAACTGGGAAGTGTTAATTTTGGTTGCCAACCTGCTTCTCCGTGTGGGAAAAAGATGGGATATGTCATTGGATCTAAATTTGGACTTAAGATACTCATATTAATGAATGGTTGCTCCTCATTTCTGGGATATATTCTAATGTCTCTTTTAAATGGTGGTTTTCCTTCATCATTCTGAAACACCATTGCAACCTCATTTGATGTTGGCAAGTATTAACAACATTTATCAGTATGTCTGTCTCTTTTAAGCACCATATTAACCTTGGGCATTGGTAATTGATGTCTTTGTGCATGAAGTAGTTGTTCATTTTCTACTTCTGCCAATTTTTTATAAGCTTTACTGTAGGGATTGTTGTCCATAATGTTATTTAGCTCTATAAAAACACTGTGTAAGCATTTTTTATTTTCTTCCATCTGCATACGTTGGTCAACAGCTTCCATTGGGCCTCATTCAATTGTGATTTGGCCAATTGAATAGGGCTCTTTATAAGCACATAGCATACTTTTTTTACAGAAGTTTTTAGTTAGTAAACTTCTATACAAAAGCAAGGTCTTCACTAAGTAAAAACTTTTGTAAAAAAATATGCTCTGTGCTTATATAGAGCCCTATTCAATTGGCCAAATCACAATTGAATGAGGCCCATTGTATCTAGGACATATAGTTGAGTAAATGTTCTTTGATCTCCTTCCTCTGGATGTAAATGGGAAGTGCGATGATAAATTTGTCCTTGGACTTTAAAACAGTAAGGACCATGTCCTGGTACATTAGCAGCTAATGTTGCCCCCATAGATGCAAAGGATATGGCACTATTGTAGGATCTTATGTTTGTTTTAAAATTTTTGTAGTTTGGAAAAGTAGGTTCAGTCATAATGTTTTGTAAATAGATAGGAAATTCTTTCCTTTCTGGAAGTTTGAACTTGCCTTTTTGACAGCAACTAATAAATTGGCCATCTCTGGGTCTCTCTTGTTTAAAATAATAAGCCTCACAAAACTGACATTGAGTAGTCATGTCCCCACAACTATGAACCTCTACTGCTAAAGACTTGAGTAAAGGACAATTTGCAAAGCATATTGGAATTTGACTTTCGTATTCATCAGGTGAAATGTCATATAATGTTTCAACAGGTTCTAAATGTTTAGTTTTTTTCGTGGCTTTTCTTGGTATATGTTGTATTGTTTGAGGTAAAATGTCATGTAATGTTTCATGAACCGGTTCTAAATGCTTTGTTTTTTTCGTTGCTTTTTTTTGTATTCCTTGTATTTTTTCAGCTAAAATGTCATCTGATGTTTCAGCAACAGGTTGTAAATGCTTTATTTGCTTGTTGTTTTTTTTTTGTCATATCTTTAATTTCTGCAGGTGACAGTCTTTTGCTTGCAATTCTTTTACGTTCTTTTTCTCGTCGAATTTCCTTCTTCTCCGGTGTCTGCTGGCTGTCTGCTCTCTGTCGTCGTTCTCTAGCTTGGCGTCTTTTCTTTTCTTGTTTACTCTCGTTATCAGCCATGTTAATCTGTAAAAATAAAATAATGTATCTTTAGTTTATTTTGAGATGTTAAGTTTGTTTTCATCAAAAATTGTTATCAACAGTGTGTTTACATTTTATACTTAATCAATTTCAATGTGGTCAATTGAATAGAGGTCTAAATAAGGTCATCATATAATTTTTTAAATAATTTTTTATTTAGTAAACATGTATCCAAAAGCAAGTTTTTCACTAACAATAAAAATTTTTGAAAAAAAATGTTATGGTTTTATTTACAGCACTATTCAATTTGTCAAATGGCAATTCAATGAGGGTGTAGGACTGGAAATGTCCAATGCGAAATTGTATAGAGTCTGTGTTTAGAGCCTTTTTTGGAGTCTGCATTATTTTTTTCTGGCTACATTGAAGTTTGTATTTACTGTTAAAGATTATTGGCCCATACCCGACAGTGTACATGGCCACTCAGTCAACGAAGAGGGCAGGGGCAGCTATCCTGATACATAAGCACTTCCCATTCACCCCGGAACATACTAGAATAGACAAAGAGAGGAATTATGTTTTGGTCACCGGCTTAGTCTCAGGCCAAAGAATCTCCCTACTTTCCCTATACTCCCCCACAAACTCACCACACCAAACCCTGATTAACACGCTAAGAGAGTTAGACACACTAGACCTAGGCAAACTGGTGATTGGGGGGGATTTCAATCTGACCCTAGATCCAGCATTAGACAGATCAGGACACGCCCAGGACTCTAGCTTCTCAAAAAAACGGAGCCAAATTAAGCAGCTAATGGCCAAAATGGGCTTAGTGGATGCCTGGAGAGGCTTACACCCGGATAATAAGGAATACACATACTACTCGCCCACGCCCGGCACTTACTCGAGGATTGACACATTCCTAACAAGCTCACTACTTTTTGATAATATCCGAGAATCTGACATTGTCCCCTGCCCCTGGTCTGACCACGCAATAGTAGCTATTAAATTAACGTTAGGCCCTAACCTATCCCCATTTAGGAGCTGGAGGATCGACGACCACCTTCTGTCAGACCCCAGCAGCTTAGCATCCCTAGCGGGAGACAATAGGCAGTACTTCGAGCTGAATGATTCTCCTGATACAGGAGTAGGCTGGATTTGGGTAGCCCATAAGGCTTATATAAGGGGCTGCTGCATCAAACTATCAGCACAGCACCGTAAGGCACTCAGACGGAAAGAGGAGGATTTAACATCCACCCTCAACAAAAGAAAAACTCAATCAAAACTGTCCCTCCACAAAGATCCGTGACCAAATCAACAAAGTCAGGATAGAACTAGATGGAGTACTCTCTGCCCATACAGAGAAGGCTATGAGGAGGACTAGGCACCTATATTATTGGAAAGCTAACAAACCAGACAGAATGCTGGCTAGGAGGCTGAAAGCTAAAGAGATCCAGTCTAGAGTGACCCAAATCAGGAAGCCAGATGGCATAATCTCCTGCAGCCCTAGGGATATACAGAAGCAGTTCCAAACCTTTTACCAGCAGATCTACTCGTCTGGGAAACTGGCAGAGGAGTTGGACCTTGACTCCTTTCTAAGTACCATAGATCTCCCCTCATTAAGTGAACAACAAGTAAATAGTCTTAACCTAGATATCTCACAAGAGGAGGTGAGAACAGCAATTCATAGCCTTAAGATAGGTAAATCCCCAGGGCCGGACGGCTATTCCAACCAATACTATAAAAAATTTTAAATCCTATTAAACCCCTACCTGACATCCCTATTTAATGCTATCAGGAGAGGGGAAAAAATGCCCCCGGAGCTAAATCAAGCGGAACTGGTAGTCATACCAAAAGAAGGTAGGGATAGCTTGGAGGTGAAGAACTACCGGCCCATATCCTTACTGAATGGGGATGTCAAACTAATGGCCAAAATAATGGCAACTCGAATCTCCAAGTTCCTGCCAGAAATTATCCACAAAGATCAGGCAGGGTTTATACCCCATAGACAGGCATGGGACAATGTCAGACGTATCCTTAACATCCAATACCTAGCGCGGAAAAACAACTCTCCAATGTGCCTGCTAGCTCTAGATATAGAGAAAGCCTTCGACACAGTTGAATGGCCGTTTCTGTTTAAAACCCCGGACAAATTTGGTTTTAGGGTCCGGTTTATCACCTTACTCCGCACATATTACGAAGCACCAACAGCCTTCTTGAGGTTGCCAGGCGACCACAGAGCCCAAATTAACATACAGAGAGGAACGAGACAGGGATGCCCACTCTCACCCCTACTGTTCGCCATAGTCATGGAACCCCTAGCGCAACTCATTAGAGCGGATAGGGAAATCCAAGGGCTTCAGGTGGGGCTGCAGCACTACAAATGCTCATTCTTTGCAGACGATATCCTATGCACCCTAACAAATCCCGGGGCCTCCATTCCGGCACTGATGTCAACTCTTGACAAGTTCGGTAGGGTGTCAGGGCTTAGGCTGAACTTAGGGAAATCGGAAGCTCTGAGTGTAGACATGGCACAGGGCGACATAGATCATTTGAAATCCCTATTTTCCTTTGCGTGGCCCACCAAGCACATAAAATACTTGGGGGTCAACATCACACCTAAAATTTCCGAGTTATATAAGGCCAATTACCCCCCCATGTACAAAAAACTAAACGAAGATTTGTTTAGATGGAGGACTTGCCCTCTCTCCTGGACCGGCCGAATAGCGGCAGTTAAAATGAACATCCTTCCAAGGATTCTATATCTCTTCCGTACGCTCCCTATACCAATCTCCTTACAGGACTTGGACTAAAGATGTTGGACATCCCCATCCAGTCCAACATCTTTAGATACATATGGAACAACAGAAAATCCCGCATCTCCAAGAAAGTAATGTTTAGACATAGCAAGGATGGGGGACTATCTTGCCCAAACCTGCGAGACTATTTTAAAGCGGCCAGGCTATCCCAACTACCACAAATACATTCAGTCAGACATCAGCCGAGCTGGGCCTTCTTGGAACAACAGCAAATGCAACAACATAGCTGGGACACTCTAATTTGGGTTCCTGAAGAAATGACCCCGATAAGAACTCACCCAAACCACATAATAAACCTAAATTTAACAACTTGGAAATGGGCCAGATCTAAGAAAAAAATGGGCATAGGTACATCTCCCCTTTGGTCGGTCCTTTCTTCACAAGATATCTGGGCTTCCATGAGTATTATGTCAAAACATTGGTGGGCTTCCAGAGAACTAGATAAGTTGGGCTCCTGGTTTAACGGGAATCATTTGATGACCCTGAGACAGTTCGAAGAAAGACATACCCTCCCCCCAGGGGAACACTATAACTATCTAAAAATAAGAAGCTGGGCCTGTGAAGCATTTAAAAAATTTGGACCCCCGAAATCCTCCTGGTTCTCGGTAATCTGCAAAACTCTGCCTTTAACGAAAGGAATATTAGGCACTTTATATGACACATTCACTAAATCAAATAATACAGAAAAACCATCATATATCTGTAAGTGGGAAAGGGAGCTAGGAGGTGAATGGGATTGGAAAAAATGGCAGAAATCATTCTCCAACCTACGCAGGGCAACAAGTAACTGCTCGCACATAGAGACATCTATAAAAGTTCTCCAGAGAATATATTGCACCCCAGACAAACTCAACAAATATGATCCCAGAGTGAGTAGTAACTGCTTTAGGGGCTGTTCACAGATAGGAGACCACACCCATACCTGGTGGCTATGTCAGAAAGTCCATGACTTATGGGAAAGGATAGCATTAATGGCAACAAAGTTATTTGGTATAAGAGTCACAGCCACTATGGAATCCTGCCTACTAGGGGTTAAACTCTCTAGTTTATCAAAAAAACAGAATAGGCTATTCCAGATAATGGCCGCCGCTACCAAAGTACACATAGCCAGCCAATGGAAGTCAGAAAAGCTAAGCGTGCAAGAGGTTATTAAAAAAATAAATTACATAGCAATAAATGAAAAGTTAACATCTGCTATTCTAGATACTTTGGCTCAGTTCCAAGAAACCTGGAGGCCTTGGCTAGAGTCTTCGTTAGGTTTCCCCTTGCCCTGATGGGCTCACTGATAGCACTATAACAAAAGCAAAACAGAACTAGGCCCAAAAAAGGCTTGGAGTGGAGGAGACTCGAAGTCTGGTCCTGGAGGCTCTGATTTGACTGGTTCGCCTGGAACGCAACACAGGAGGTGAATGTATGCATCATAATTATATAAACTAAACCTGATCTAGGGATTCCTCCCTTATCTCCATAGTTATTTACTTGTTTGTTTATCTAAAGTTTCAGTTTCTATGTAAATAAGTTCTGTTTGTTCATGCTTCCCTTGCTTAAATTATAGGACCTAAATAACTATTTAATAATGGAAAAAAATTAAAAATAAAAACTTGGAAGGAGATGCTAGTAATTTGACCACGAGGTATATATGTTTATAGAAAATCTTATGTGTTAATGTACCTAATGCCTGTCCTTACTTTGTATCCCTTTCAATAAAAAATTTTATTAAAAAAAAAAAAAAAGATTATTGGCCCTAAAAGACAAAGAAGAGATAGCATAAAAATGTGTTAGTTCTATTTTTTTCAAAGTTATAGTTACTGGTGTTTTTTTTAAATTTTATTTTCTGTTGACATCGATACAAAGCTAAGATATTTATTTATTTTTCTCTTTTTTTACTTGTTATACTGTACCTTGGTTGAAGTTTGATTTCAAGCAGAATCTTTGTTGGTCCTGTGTTGAAAGCCTTCGTCCGATGGTCTGGTCCTGTGTTGAAAGTCCTCGTCCAATCGTCTGGTCCTCTGTTGAAAGTCCTCATACGATGGTGTAGTCCTCTGTTGAAAGTCCTCGTCCGATGGTCTGGTCCTGTGTTGAAAGTCCTCGTCCGATGGTGTAGTCCCGTGTTGAAAGTCCTGGTCTGATGGTGTAGTCCTCTGTTGAAAGTCCTCGCCCGCTGGTCTGGTCCTCAGTTGAAACTCCTGGTCCGATGTTCTTCACGCAGTATCTGTTGTAAAATAAAAATGAAAATGTTATTTGATTTGAATGTGTTTGTATTAACTAAAAAATGACATTATTTCTGTGTATTGTATCTGTTATGGTGAATTTTTCTACTATTTATTTGTTTGTGCAACCTTTTCAAAATACTTTAAATGCATTTTTATATTGCATAGATAATTTTTTTATACTGTAATTATTTTTTTGTGAATTATTTTGTATATGATTGCACTGGTTTTAGCATTATCCTATTTTCTGTTCCGCACTTTTGATATACTTATTTAGGCTTCTTTGTAAGGCTTATAGGTTGTTAAAGATTCTTAAATATTAAAGAAGAATATTAATTTAGTTTGCTATGTGTTTGTGTGATTTTTTTTTTTAAATCCTGTTTGTTGCGCACCAAAAGTGGTATGCTTATTTATGCTTCTTTCTAAGGCTAATAGGTTGTTAAACATGAAATAAGAATATTAATGTAGTTTGCTATATGTTTGTGTGAGTTTTTGTACAATCCTGTTTGGTGCGCACCACTTTAGGTATGCTCATTTAGGCTTCTTTCTAAGGCTTATAGGTAGTTAAACATGAAATAAGAATATCAATGTAGTTTGCTATGTGTTTGTGAGAGTTTTTCTACAATCCTGTTTGGTGCGCACCACTTTTGGTATGCTTATTTAGGCTTCTTTCTAAGGCTTATAGGTTGTTAAACATGAAATAAGAATATTAATGTAGTTTGCTATGTGTTTGTGTGAGCTTTTGTAAAATCCTGTTTGGTGCGCACCACTTTTGGTATGCTTCTTTAGGCTTCTTTCTAAGGCTTATAGGTTGTTAAACATGAAATAAGAATATTAATGTAGTTTGCTATATGTTTGTGTGAGTTTTTGTACAATCCTGTTTGGTGCGCACCACTTTAGGTATGCTTATTTAGGCTTCTTTGTAAGGCTTATAGGTTGTTAAACATGAAATAAGAATATTAATGTAGTTTGCTATGTGTTTGTGTGAGCTTTTGTAAAATCCTGTTTGGTGCGCACCACTTTTGGTATGCTTCTTTAGGCTTCTTTCTAAGGCTTATAGGTTGTTAAACATTAAATAAGAATATTAATTTACTTTGCTATGTGTTTGTGTGATTTTTTTTTTTAAATCCTGTTTGTTGCGCACCAAAAGTGGTATGCTTATTTATGCTTCTTTCTAAGGCTAATAGGTTGTTAAACATGAAATAAGAATATTAATGTAGTTTGCTATATGTTTGTGTGAGTTTTTGTACAATCCTGTTTGGTGCGCACCACTTTAGGTATGCTCATTTAGGCTTCTTTCTAAGGCTTATAGGTAGTTAAACATGAAATAAGAATATCAATGTAGTTTGCTATGTGTTTGTGAGAGTTTTTCTACAATCCTGTTTGGTGCGCACCACTTTTGGTATGCTTATTTAGGCTTCTTTCTAAGGCTTAAAGGTTGTTAAACATGAAATAAGAATATTAATGTAGTTTGCTATGTGTTTGTGTGAGCTTTTGTAAAATCCTGTTTGGTGCGCACCACTTTTGGTATGCTTCTTTAGGCTTCTTTCTAAGGCTTATAGGTTGTTAAACATGAAATAAGAATATTAATGTAGTTTGCTATATGTTTGTGTGAGTTTTTGTACAATCCTGTTTGGTGCGCACCACTTTAGGTATGCTTATTTAGGCTTCTTTGTAAGGCTTATAGGTTGTTAAACATGAAATAAGAATATTAATTTACTTTGCTATGTGTTTGTATGAGTTTTTGTACAATTCTGTTTGGTGCGCACCACTTGTGGTATACTTATTTAGGCTATTTTCTAAGGCTTATAGGTTGTTAAACATTAAATAAGAATATTAATTTACTTTGCTATGTGTTTGTGTGAGTTTTTGTACAATCCTGTTTGGTGCGCACGACTTTTGTTATGCTTATTTAGGCTTTTTTCTAAGGCTTATAGGTTGTTAAACATTAAATAAGAATATTAATTTACTTTGCTATGTGTTTGTGTGAGTTTTCCTACAATCCTTTTTGGTGCGCAGCACTTTTGTTATGCTTATTTAGGCTTTTTTCTAATGCTTATAGGTTGTTAAACATTGAATAAGAAAGTTAATTTAGTTTGCTATGTGTTTGTCTGAGTTTGTTACAATCCTGTTTTGTGTGTACCACTTTGTGTGTACCATATGTTGCATACTTTGGGCCTCATTCAATTGCAGTTTGGCCAATTCAATAGGGTCCTCATTCAATTAGAAGTTTGTCAATTGAATAGGTCTCTATATAAGCACATAAAAACATTTTTTGACAGAAGTTTTTAGTTAGTGAAAACCTTGGTTTTGGATAGAGGTTCAGTAACTAAAAAGTTTGTTTAAATTTTTTTGTATGTGCTTATATAGAGCCCTATTCAATTGGGCAACTCGGAATTGAATGAGGCTTTAGAGGTCTAAATAAGCACATAACATATTTTTTTTAAAGAAGTTTTTAGTTCGTAAACATCTATCCAAAATCAAGGTTTTCACTAACTAAAAACTTATTTAAAAAAAATACGCTATGTGCTTATTTAGACCGCTATTCAATTGGTCAAATAGCAATTGAATGAGGGCCTTTGGTTGCTGCATTTGTTATATTGTCAGGGCCTGATTCAATTGCGTTTTGGGCAATCGAATAGGGCTCAATATGACCACAGAGCATAATTTTTTACAGAAGTTTTTAGTTAGTGAACTTGTATCCAAAAGCAAGGTCTTCACTAACTAAAAAGTGCAGTAAAAAAATATGCTCTGTGCTTATATAGAGCCCTATTGAAATGGGCCAATCACATTAAAATGAGGCCCTCTGGCATTAAAGATATATAGGTCCTCATTCAGTTTCAATTTTGCCAATTGAAGAGGGCTCTATATAAGCACATAACATATTTTTTGACGGAAGTTTTTAGTTAGTGAAGACCTTGATTTTGGATAGAAGTTCAGTAACTAAAAAGTTCTGTATAAAAAATATGTTATGTGCTTATATAGAGCCCTATTCAATTGGCCAACTCGCAATTGAATGAGGCTCATAGATTGTTTCTTTTTTTATACTTAATACTTTACCTTGATTGAAGTGTCGAATGACACAGGGTCCTCTCCTGCCAATCTTCTTGTAGTGTCTGTTTGAAAAAGAAAGTGAAATGGTTTATTGTATATTTCTTATTTTTGATTTAGCAAAGCATGGCCTTTTCAGCATGTAATGTCTTGTTCTATCTTACCTGTTCTTCTTTGTTAGTGTTCTTTAAAAGGGATTGTGCTTCACAATGCACGGTGCAAATTGTTGAGTGACACTGTTGATGCAGAGTCTGTTTGAATATTAAAAGAAGTAGAAAGATTGAGTTTTAGGTAATATATTGAATTGCACTAAATTAATGTCATTTAAATATACTTCTGTAATTATTTTCAATTAACATTATTTTTTTGGGGGGGCTACACACATATGTCACATACATGAAGCACATTTTCAGAGTTCAATGTAATTTTTTTCTGTGCGTGTGACATATCACTATAGATGAATGATATTTTAATTGTTAAATGAACCTTATTTTTTGTTTTTGCCAACATACACAAATGTGTGTTTGACATGTGACTATAGATGATACACATATATGTGCGTGTCACATATCAGTATACATGAATCATAATTTAATATTACAATTTTTTTTTTCTAATGTCATTTAAATGTAGTTGTTTAATTAGTTTGTTTTAAGATCATTTTGTTGCAGGGGCAATACACATAAATGTGCATGTCACATGTCACTATACATGATACACATATATGTGCGTGTCACATGTCACTATACATAAACCCCTTTTTGATATTGAATTTTTTTTTTTGTTTGTTAAATGAACCTTATTTTTTTTGTGGGCCTACACACATAAATATGTGTGTGACATGTGAGTATACATGATAGACATAAATATGCGTGTGTACATAAATCAAATTTTTTTTTTTGTGGTGTCTTTATAATAAAATGTAACATATTATAGCTTACCTCTCAGTTGTAATTTGCACAATGTAAAGTAGTAAATTAGGAAACAATTATCTTCTGAAGTAAGAGCAGCAGTTAACTCTTAAGTCACTCTGTTCATCACCTGAATAGAAATGTAGAAATTTCTGGAAAGTAGGCAGTATTTATAACCTTGTAGAAATTTCTGGAAAGTAGGCAGTATTTTTTAAAACTTTCAAGTGCCTCAGATCGTTATAACGCAATACGCATGCGCTATTTGCGTTCCAGCTTTCAATTTGCGTTCCATCCGCCATTTTGTGCGTAGTAGTATTCGCGAGGATCCGCATTTGCGGGGACGTTGTTGGGTTTTTGTTGGCTGGGCGGTTGGGTTTATTTGGTTTAAACAGTCGTGTGTGTGTATGTGTGTCTTAACACAGCCGACGTTGAGCCTCCACCTCCGCAAATGCGGACCCTCGCTTCGCGAGGATCCGCATTTGCGGGGACGTTGGGATGCTCCCACCACCGCAAATGCGGACCCTCGCTTCGCGGGGACCCGCATTTGCGGGGAACTGCGTCCCTCGCGAGCCCGCAAGCGTGAGCAACGGCCCGTACGCTCACAACTATATATGTGATATATATATATATATATATATATATATATACAGTGCCTTGCAAAAGTATTCACCCCCTTGGCATTTATTTGTGTTTTGTTGCCTCACAACCTGGAATTAACATGGATTGTTTGAGGATTTACATAATTTAATTTACAGAGCATGCCCACAACTTTAAAGATGTTTTTTTTTTTTTTTTATTGTAAAGCAAACAACAAATAGGACAAAAAAACAGAAAAAGTCAATGTGCATAACTATTCACCCCCCTAAAGTCAATACTTTGTAGAGCCACCTTTTGCGGCAATCACAGCTCCAAGTTGCTTTGGATAAGTCTCTGTGAGCTTGCCACATCTTACCACTGGGATTTTTATTTATAGTATTTGATCTCCTGCTGATTTTTAATGTTTCTCCACTGACAAAGAAATGATCAGTCTATAATTTTAATGGTAGGTGTATTTTAACAGTGTTGAAACAGAATAACAAAAGAAAAACAAGAAAAACGCATGCCAAAAATGTATAGATTGATTTGCAGGTCAATGAGGGGAAATAAGTATTTGACCCCTTCGACTTAGTACTTGGTGGCAAAACCCTTGTTGGCAATCACAGAGGTCAGACGTTTCCTGTAGTTGGTCACCAGGTTTGCACACATCTCAGGAGGGATTTTGTCCCACTCCTCTTTGCAGATCCTCTCCAAGTCATTAAAGTTTCGAAGCTGATGTTTGGCAACTCGAACCTTTAGCTCCCTCCACAGATTTTCTATGGCATTAAGGTCTGGAGACTGGCTAGGCCACTCCAGGACCTTAACGTGCTTCTTCTTGAGCCACTCCTTTGTTGCCTTGGCTGTGTGTTTTGGGTAATTGTCATGCTGGGATACCCATCCACGACCCATTTTCAATGCCCTGGCTGAGGGAAGGAGGTTCTCACCCAAGATTTGACGGTACATGGCCCCGCCCATCGTCCCTTTGATGCAGTGCAGTTGTCCTGTCCCATTAGCAGAAAAACACCTCCAAAGCATAATGTTTCCACCTCCATGTTTGACTGTGGGGATGGTGTTCTTGGGATTATAGATAGCATTTCTCCTCCTCCAAACACGGCAAGTTGAGCTGATGCCAAAGAGCTCGATTTTGGTCTCATCTGTCTGACCACAACACTTTCACCCAGTTCTCCTCTGAATCGTTCAGATGACCCTGTACATGTGCTTTCTTGAGTAGGGGGATCTTGCGGTCGCTGCAAGATTTCAATCCTTCACGGCGAAGTGTGTTACTAATTGTTTTCTTAGTGACTATGGTCCCAGCTGCCTTGAGATCATTAATAAGATCCTCCCATGTAGTTTTGGGCTGATTCCTCAGCGTTCTCATGATCATTGAAACTCCACAAGGTGAGATCTTGCATGGAGCACCAGACCGAGGGAGACTCGAAGTTATTTTGTGTTTCTTCCATTTGCAAATAATCGCACCAACTATTGTCACCTTCTCACCAAGCTGCTTGCCGATGGTCTTGTAGTAAATTCTAGTCTTGTGTAGGTCTACAATCTTGTCCCTGACATCCTTGGACAGCTATTTGGTCTTAGCCATGGCAGAGAGTTTGGAATCTGATTGATTGCATTTGTGGACAGGTGTCTTTTATACAGGTAATGAGATGAGATTAGGAGCACTCCCTAAGAAAGTGCTCCTAATCTCAGCTCATTACCTGTATAAAAGACACCTGGAAGCCAGAAATCTTGCTGATTGATAGGGGATCAAATACTTATTTCCCTCACTGACCTGCAAATCAATGTATAACTTTTTTTACATGCTTTTTTCTTGTTTTTTTTTTTTTTTTTTTTTTCTCTCACTGTTAAAATACACCTACCATTAAAATTATAGACTGATCATGTCTTTGTCAGTGGACAAACATTCAAAATCAGCAGGGAATCAAATACTTCCCCCCCTCACTGTATATGTATATATATATATATATATATATATATATATATATATATATATATATATATATATACTAGAGACTTGCCCTTCAAAAATGACGGCAATATAATTTGAAGCCTGGCAATGTTGTTTGCCACAAAATGCGAGGATATGGCCCTCTGAGCACCTTCGGCGCTCATTACGAGCCTCTTCCCCGTCTACTTTTCAGGCCCCGCGATGAGCAGCTTTGCCGCTCATTGTCGTTTTTGCCAAGCAGCACCTTTCCTGCTTTGCAATGATCCCCTGCGATGAGCAGCTTTGCCGCTCATTGTCGTTTTTGCCAAGCAGCACCTTTCCTGCTTTGCAATGATCCCCTTCGGCACTCATTGCAATCCCCGCGATGAGCGCCTTTGTGAGTCTCTCCCTCTGTGTACTTTATATGCCTGTGTAGTTTAGGGGCCTACTGCTTGGGTTCAGTGTTAGTGGCTTGAGGTAAATGTTACTGCCTTGTATTAAGTGTTACTGGTTTGCGTTAAGTCTTAGTGCTTACAGCTCGTGTATATGTCCTTTGGCCTCGTTTTACGTCCTTTTGCCTCGTTTTCGTTTACGTTTTTTCGGCAACCATTTATTTTTTCTCGCTTCAACGATTTACAATGGTGAAAAAAGGCAAAATATGCCCCAAATTACCTTGCAACCTCACTCACAGGCTCCCTCTGTGCTGTGTGTGAGTGTGTAAGTGAATTTGAGTCATGTTTGTGTGTTTTTGCATGTTTTTCCAGTTTGGTGGTTTGGGTCCTAAGTCATACGGGCCGTAATTTTTGCCAAGTCCTGTGTGTCTCGGGATGATGGCAAACTAAGTCCCTCGTCTACGGCTGCAATGAGGGCCTTCGGCGCTTATTGCACCCTAAGTTTCGTGTGCCTCAAATGTTCGCCCTAATTTTTGGTAAGTCTCGGGATGAGCGCAAACTAAGTCCTGCATGTCTACGGCTGCAATGAAAGTCCTGTGTGCTTCTTGAGGTTTGCAGTGCACTGAGCACTGGGTCAAAGCTTTCATGGTAAAGACATACTGTTGCATAGCCCTGGTGCCCTCTTGCGGCCAAATCTACCACTCTATTTTAAAACGTAACATTTAGTCTTTATTATTATTATTATTATTATTATTATTGAAAAACCAAAAATAGTTGGTTAAAATATATAATCTTTAAAGCTATACTTACAGGTCTAATCCCACATGTGGCAAAAAATAAATAAATCCAAATACAGATGTGCATATAATATAATGATTTAATTTATAAACTGTATATATTTTTTTATTTAGTTCTTTTTATTTGCCTCTGGGCCCCCACACCTGGCCCATACTGGGACCCCTTCACTGCATCAGCAAGGATTGGCATCTTTGGCGATGCAGAAGGACACTTGAAAGAATATCTGATGGGGCTCTGATCTGATGTGAGAGGTGATCTAACCAAGCTCTCACCAATTAGTTAATTGCCAAATCAACTATAGCACTTAGGACTCCCCTCCCCTGCAGGAGCATCTTCTCATGGGGCAGGGAATTCTGAATTATGTCACAAACAAACATATCATTTTTTAACAAAATTAAATAAAATAATATATATATTAGATAGCACCTGGCTCCCACAAGGGAAGGCCCCCGATTTCATCTGCGGTAGCTCCATCACTGCCTTGTATCAAGAAAGAATGTTGCTTGGTACTTATCTATGACTTATTGGTTCATTACAAAGTAGCACACAATGAGGGCTTGCTATTATTCACCTGCTCTCTATAAGCAAATACCACAACTTTAGGATTAATACATCATGGTGTTGTTAAGCCCCATTAATATTACCATAGGTTGCCCTTAACTACCTAACTGCTTCTTCACTTCTCTTTTGCTCAGCACACCATCGTAAATTAGTTCAATTTGCTACAGCAATATTTACGCTGAATTCATTTTTAGCAGTTTTTCTGTTCAAAAAAACAATATCATGCTCCCCTGCTGTATCAGCATTACTTCAGCATCATCAAAAACCCGCCGTGATATAGTTTAGGGGTGGAGCCTAATGCCCTGACAATCGTTTCACCACCAAATGTTGCCTATTCATAGGGTGCTTCAAACACTATAAGAAAAATGAAACCAAACCAAAGATGGACAAGATGGAAGAAGCGCAAATGGACGAAAAAAAACTTTTAAATGAACACTGTTGTTCAAGAAAAACTACCTTTTTGTGAAGCATGTGACAGAATAACAATGTTAGCAGCAGTATATAAATAAATAAACATAAGAACAAGGTGAGGTTAGTTTTTTAGGGATAGATTGGGATAGAGAGTCTATCAGATCATAACACTTACACTTCTCCTGCATATGATCATAAGCGTGCAACTTACATTAATAAATGTAAGCCCTGCTCTCCAGAAATGTACCCCCCCCCAAAACACGCAACATTCACGCAAGTTTTTAATAAGAATAAAATAAATGTTGATGTTTCTGCTGGACCCTGGAGGCACCCATGATACATTGATGAAGGTTGCCTGCTTACATAAATAAATACAAGGATCCTGATTCAATTTCGATGTTGCAACTCAATCGGAATAGGCCGTATGTCTGCGGACCTGCTGCGAGCCGGCTGCGGCCACAACTTATGGTGCTATTCAATTGGCCAGGCCCGCAAGTCCCTGCCTGATAGCGCACATCGAAACCATGTTATCGAAAGTAGCATTTGCAAGCTTGAGAATGTTGTGCTATTAATTCTAAGACCTAACATTATTTTCCCTTTTAATAAAAGTACAGTAGTGTGTTTATATGTGCAGTCACAGTGCTCTGTGCATGTCATTAAGCCCTTTGCAAGACCTCCTTGGTACCAGTAACTTGTGGTTCGACTTGATGGAGTGGTTAGCGAGGGGGAATCTGAGCAATTGAATAGCGATTTGCGATTTTAGCGTTCGGAAGTCTGGTGGCCGTGTAAGATCAAAGGCTTGGTGGGGCATTAACTTGCGATTTTTCTCCATTCTCTAGATCCTCCACTGGTTAGAGACAAGTGACCCATATGATTTTATAGGATTCTGCAACTATTGTTTTTGTTTGGTCTATGATCCTCTTGACCCGGAAGTTATAAAACTTAAAATGATTAAAATCATTTTGGTGAAATATAAGATATTTTGGCTCTTATTTAATTTTGCAACTCTTATTGCTCGGCATAGTGGCTGTCATTTCCTCCTTACAATCACCCTCCATCTTTTTTAACTAGAAATATGATGTTACTGTTGGGATGGAGCCATCCACATAGCTGGCTAGGGTCAACTTACAACAGCCTTCAGACAGCTAGCCATTATTTTATTCATTAAAGCTCTTCCATTAATAAAATATATTTGTACTAACATAATGTGTGTACACATGTAACAGGTAAATATAATGTAGATATTCAGCTATGAAACCAGACATCTATATTTGAATTATGTATGTATAATTAATTGTTGTTAAATGTAAGGTTTGTAGACTGTACAGTGCTTACTTATTATGTTATTTGTTTAATGAACAGATAATGTAATGAACTGATTCTTTCTTACCAGGGGGATGAATAAACCCAACAGTTTGACTGAAGGCTCCCACTGCCCAACAGTGACATCATAGTGACATCACATAGTGTTGCAACTTGCAGCTGAAAGGACGTATGATTTCAGTGAGGGTGAATATGAGCAATGAGTGGCAAAATAAAGCAATTAATTTTGATGCAATGTAAAAAAAATTTTTAAGAGTTTGGTGTTCCCTATAATAAATAGGGGGGTTCAAGATGCCTGGGATAAACATGATTACAAGGAAAATCAGAGCTAAAAGTTAGATTTTATTGACAAACACATAAGTCACATTGATAATGCTCATTGTATGTATTTTACGCAATCTGAGATACAGAGAAGTAAAGTTGCCTGCTCCTGAGAAATAACATTTAACAATCTAGAGAGATTAAGCAACAATAAAGCAGTAGCGTAGCTGAAGGGGGGGCGCGAGGGGCAGAGCCCCCCAGGCGTCAGGTTGCTAGGGGTGGCAACACAGCCTAATGTGTTCATTCAGATTGTAGATTGACTTTAGATTGTCTGCGAGTTTCAATCCTGTGCGGTGCTTTAGGGAAAGCGCTATGGACACTGGATTCCAAGCTCAAAGACAGGGCCCTCCATTCATTGCAATGTGTGAATCTTGAACTTCTTATTGTCTGTAACTTATCTTATGTATAGCGCTACGGAATATGTTGGCGAGTTACAAATAAACGATAATAATAATAAAAAAATTGGTCTGCTTATTCCTCACACAGAAAGTTGTGATGGCCCTCCTGCCCCTTTTCCCCATGCCACCTCGCCGGTTCCTGCTCTCCCCTGTGCCTCTCCACCTCCCTGCTTTCTGCTCTGCCTGCAGCTCTCTCCTCTGCCTGCAGGGAATAGGAGGAACCACCTGTGAGGAGCAGCAGCAGCATGGAGGTAAGAGACAGGGCAGAGTGAGGGGGAAGAGACAAAGGGAGCGGGGAGAGACAAAGGGGGTGAGGGGTGTGAGACAAACAGGGGTGAGAGGGAGACAGAGAAGGAGAGAGACAGGAGATAGAGAGAGAGAGTGTGTGTGTGTGTGAAAGAGTGCATGTGTGTGTGTGTGTGTGAGAAAGAGAGTGTGTGTGTGAGAGTGTGAGAGTGTGTGTGAGAGAGTGATAGTGTGTGTGAGAGAGAGTGTGAGTGTGTGTGAAAGAGTGCATGTGTGTGTGTGAGAAAGAGTGTGTGTGTGAAAGAGAGTGTGTGTGAGTGTGTGTGTGTGAGAGAGTGTGTGTGTGTGTGTGTGAAAGAGAGTGTGTGTGAGTGAGAGATAGAGAGTATGTGTGTGTGAAATAGAGAGAGTATGTGTGTGTGAAATAGAGAGAGTGTGTGTTTGAAAGAGAGTGTGTGTGTGAAAGAGAGTGTGTGAAAGAGAGTGTGTGTGAAAGAGAGTGTGTGTGTGTGAAAGAGATAGATATATAGTGTGTGTGAAAGAGAGTGTGTGTATGTGTGTGAAAGAGAGAGAGATAGTGTGTGTGATAGAGAGAGAGATAGTGTGTGTGATAGAGAGAGAGAGAGACAGTGTGTGTGTGTGTGTGTGAAAGAGAGAGTGTGTGTGTGTGAAAGTGAGAGAGTGTGTGTGTGTGTGTGAAAGAGAGAGAGAGGGTGTGTGAAAGAGAGAGGGTGTGTGTGTGTGTGAAAGAGAGAGAGAGAGAGAGAGTGTGTGTGTGTGTGTGAAGGAGAGAGAGAGAGAGAGGAGAAGGAGATGCTCATTATTTTCAGGGGGCAGAGTTGGGGCATTAAGGGTGGAGTTGGGGTGAAGTTGGGGGCGGGGTTGGGCATGGGGTGGAGTTGGGTGGGGGCGATGGTGGGCAGGGGGGGCGTCAAACTCAGGCTACGCTACTGTTGTAAAGGCATATTTTCCAGTGTTCAATACAAATGCAGAACATTTTAAGTGGTACAATAAACACATGAGACTAATAACTATTTACATGGGGTACCCTGCACGACAGAGGACAAGACAGACATTTTGACACATGAGGAGTTGAGGACCCTGCTCCTGAGAGCTTACAGTGTAAAGGAGATGGGGAAGTGACACAAGAGGGTGAGGGAGAAGTGTGATGAATGGTGGTCCAGTCAGCAGACACGACGCACTGGAATAGATGGCTGTGTCTCTGCTATGGGCTTCCAATATTCAGCATGGTTTTGAATTTCTCTCCAAGTTACATGTTGCATTTTGTTTGTAGTACCGAGTCTCTCTGTGATTGTGTGCTACACATAGGCTGCCTCCAATTTCTTCTTACACAGCTGAGCCAGTAGTAAAATAGAGAGAAGAAACTGCTTAAGGAAGAACTTGAAGATATCTCCAAATATTTTGCTCTTATCCTTTCAATGCCGCATTCAATGTCAAAGAATAGAGAGAATATTCCAGGAAACATAATTCAGTTCCATTTGGGTTATATATTATATCTTGTAAGTATTGGGGTGCAGATCTGTGGAGAAGAAAAAACAAAGTTAAAGAATAATGGAGTTTTATAACACATTTTTACTGAGAAGGATGTGTCTGATCTGTGACGGAGACATCCGAATTAGTAATCTTATATTTTCAAGCTGATTCTCTAATATTGTATCCAATCAAAAACAACAACTGCTGAAATCCCATATTTATAATACGTTATTGTTAAGAGCTACACTTGATAAAAGAGCAAAATATTTAGATTTTTAAATGTCACATATATTTTGTAGTGGGAGCCACCATTTCTGTTTCTGTTAAACTTCTTCTAAAACTTACAGGGAACATTGAAGAGAAAAATTGGGATAATTCTTAGTGTATGTAAGTTCTTCCAGTAGTACTAATGGAAATCTAAGTCTACAAAGTCCATATGTTTTGAAAGCATATACACAACTATGTCTGACTGGCCAATAACAATTGAACAACTGCATATGATAAACAATGAATTAAAGTTTAAGTTTGCATACTACCAGTGTCAGTTTCTTAAAGAGTATAATGTAAATATGGAATTACAATGTTTCTTTAGGGTTTGTGTACATTAGACATATTGACTTGCACATTTACTGCCCCTACATCTGTATAGTCATTGGGCTTTGTGATGTCATCTATTGTGATATATGATGAGAGTAACTGTCCCTTCGGTGGTGCTTTGTTGGCAAAACAACTGTGTGATACTCACTAAGAAGACAGCGCTGCTCACATAATTGCTCATATGTCATTATATATACTGAAAAATATCAATACTCGCACATGTGAAAAATACATTTTGCAGGGCCGCTTTAAAAGTGCATCCCTGCCACGCCACTTATAGAAAAGGCCATGAATTAACATCCATACACTGGTCTATACTCAGACAAAAATAAAACTAAAGCAAATACTATGCTCACCTCATAGTCCTTTATCTCCTCACATGTAGAATTATTCATTAATTACTGTATTTTTATAGCGTGCTGCCATTTCTACAGAAAAATGCAAGGGGTACACTGAGATTGATTCTAACAGAAGAGGTCTTGGTCACCTTAACATATTCTAACATAGATCTAGGTTGCCTTAACATATACATACACTGATGTCTATACTACCATAGGAGATCTTGGTCACCTTAATATATATACAATGATGTCTATACTACCATAGGAGATCTTGGTCACCTTAATATATATACACTGATGTCTATACTAACATAGGAGGTCTTGGTCACCTTAATATATATATATACACTGATGTCTATACTAACATAGGAGGTCTTGGTCACCTTAATATATATATATATATATATATATATATATATATATATATATATATATATACCCTGATGTCTATACTAACATAGGAGGTCTTGGTCACCTTAATATATAGATATATATATATATATATATATACCCTGATGTCTATACTAACATAGGAGGTCTTGGTCACCTTAATATATATATATATATATATACTGATGTATATACTAACATAGGAGGTCTTGGTCACCTTAATATATATATATATATATATATATATACTGATGTATATACTAACATAGGAGGTCTTGGTCACCTTAATATATATACACTGATGTCTATACTAACATAGGAGGTCTTGGTCACCTTTATATATATATATATATATATATATATATAGATATACACTGATGTCTATACTAACATAGGAGGTTCTTGGTCACCTTAATATATATACACTGATGTCTATACTGATGTCTATATTGCATATAAATGAAAAGCAAATTCTATACTCACCTCATAGTCATATCTCTTTATCTCCTCACAGGTGGAGAGTTATTCATTATTTACTGTATTTTTATAGCGTGCTTCCATTTTCTGCAGAGTAATGCAAGGGGTACAATAAATCCATGGGACTCATGACTATACAGATTTAATAATACAGTAAGAAGTAACATAACAGAGTACACACATAACCGAATGTACATGTTATGGCTTCTTATAAAATAAGAAAGTCCGTTATTTGACTTCAACTGGTGTAATCTAATCTCAATCTAATACATTTTTGCAGGGCTGCTTTAAAACTAAATGCATCCCTATCCCTGCCATGACACTTCTAGGGGAGGTCTGGCCGCCTTAACATCCATACACTGAAGTCTAAAATTTAGACAAAAATAAAACTAAAGCAAAATGTATTTACTCACCTCATAGTTATCTCCTCACAGGTAGAATTAATCATTATTTACTGTATTTTTATAGATTGCTGTATTTTCTGCAGAAAAATGCAAGGGTACAGTAAATACACAGGCTCACAACTATAACGGTTTAAACATACAGTAATAGTTAGTCTCAAGTAGTAACAACATTACACATTTGTTGTGATTCTTCTAAAATTATAAAGTCAATTAGTTATATTTCCTTCAATTGGTATAATATACTTTTCTGTCATTACAATTCACATAATCTTGGTCGCCTTAACATACCATACACCGATATATATACTAACATAGGAGGTCTTGGTCGCCTTAACATACCATACACCGATATATATACTAACATAGGGGGTCTTGGTCGCCTTAACATACCATACAGTGATGTCTATATTACATATAAATAAAATGCAAATTCTATACTCACCTCATAGTCATATCTCTTTATCTCCTCACAGGTGGAGTTATTCATTATTTACTGTATTCTTATAGCCTGCTACTATTTTCTGCAGAAAAATGCAAGGGGTACAGTAATTACATGGGATTATAAAGATTTAATAATACAGTAAGAAGAAACAGAACAGAGTACACACACAACCGAATGTACATGTTATGGCTTCTTATAAAATAAGAAAGTTAGTTATTTGACTTTAACTGGTGTAATCTAATCTCAATCTAATACATTTTTTGCAGGGCTGCTTTGAAACTGTATGCATCCCTATCCCTGCCATGACACTTCTAGGGGAGGTCTGGCCGCCTTAACATCCATACACTGAAGTCTATACTTTAGACAAAAATAAAACTAAAGAAATATGTATTTACTCACCTCATAGTTATCTCCTCACAGGTGGAATTATTCATTGTTTACTGTATTTTTATAACCTGCTGCCATTTCTGCAGAAAAATGCAAGGGTACATTAAATACACGAGTATAAAGGGTTAACCATACAGTAATAGTAAGTCTCAAGAAGTAACATAACAGAGTACACATTTGGCTTTTTATAAAATTAGAAAGTTAGTTATATTACTTCAGTTGGTATAATCTGCTTTTCTGTCCTTAGAATTCACTTAATCTCCCAGTTATTACAACTTACCTTTATCTACACTACCCTCTCAGTCTCCATATGTACAAGTTTTCTCATTCAGGGCTTCACGGGTTATTCAGTTGCTCATCGGTTGGTCATCCTGCTGTGAATGGCTTTTCCTCCCAAGACAGCCCCTTATATAGGGTTTTAGGCTCTGTGACATCATCTGTTATGACATCTATTATGACACATCTGTGATGTAAGAAGTAATTGTTACCCGGGGGGAAGGGGGGGTGGGGGCAGCTGAGCCTTGTGATGTCTGCCATTAGACAAATTATCATACAGTGCTCTGAAAACAGCCCTTTCTTCTCTATTCTTCTTCTATATCATGTACCAGCAGAGGTTCCTATACACACATTGGCACATACCCTCAAGGAACACAAGAATGTCCAAAACTTAAAATCCAGAATAATTTTAAAGGTTTAAACATACAGTAATATGGTCATTGCGTGATGACAACTATTATAGTTGATATAGGGCTACAGTATCTCTTTAAAATAGTGACTTGCAGATCTCCAGTCCCTGCATCTTTTTAGTAATGATGCTTTTTTTATTACATAAATTTATATCAAATACAATATCATTAAATATCAATGTCTTTTACAAAAGTATCACATATATAGTTCTCAGCAGCGCAGGCTTGCCAAAAAACGTTGGTAACGCAATGTAAAAACTGCAGGCTCGCAAAGCGAGCCCGCTGCTACCGAGGACCTCGCACGATATAAGTATCATACCTACGACCCGCGGGACGACAGATCAACAGAAAACTCAAATACACAATTCACAGTTTCAGAGCCATAGCACTTTGAAAAAATTGCCTGCAAAAAAGACATACAAAAAACATCACACACAGCACAGGGGGACAGCCAGGACGTCTGGGAGTGAGGTTGCACGCAAATTTAAGTTGAATTTGCCGAGATTCGCCACTCAAAATTCGCCTACACGAGAAAAAATATGGCCGCCGAAAAGATTAAAAATGAGGCTACACGAACCCTAAGCATATAAAACACCGCCGGGCACATACGAGGTACAAAATACACTATTAGGAAGGACGGAAAATGCTCCAGACCCACGTAACACATAGACAATGGAGGCCATTTTACAACACTAACTTAAAACTAATAACATTACCATTCTAAAATGCCGCTTTACACAACTAAACAAACGGTTTAGCCCCGAGCACGCAGCCTATTTACACTGCACACTTGCCACATTGCTGAAACTTTCTCCTCAGGTCAGCAACAGTCCAAATGTACATTGTATGCTGCAGGAAAAACGAAAGTGATTGTTAGCTCTTCAGGATATTGATTGCTGGATATATTAATTACAAATAGGTAAAGTATATTAATTTAGTCTTTCATTAATTAATTCATTCTTATAAAAAAATATATATATAAAAAAAAAATACCAAAGGCGCTCAGTGCAGGGATCACAATGAACGCACAGAGTGCTCACAGAACAAAAAGCCTCGCAATGAGAACCGAAGGAGCTCACAACACTAAAACTACATCAGGGGAGAGCCTCGCAATGAGCGCCAAAGGCCGAAGGCTCGCAATAAGCGCCCAAGGTACTCAGAGGACCAAAACCCTTACATTGGGTGGCAAACAGCATTGCCTGGCTTACAATTTTCTTGCCGTCATTTTTTGACAGGAAAGTCGTTAGTTACATATAACAATCAGTCTCTATTCTATGTAATTTTAAATCAGTCATTTACATAAAACAAAAATAGACAACAAGAGAGTAATAAACCATCTATTCTAATTAACAACTTGATTTCTGTTGCTATTTGTTTTCACTTATAGCTGACAATATTGTTGTTAGGGAACTACGTAGGGAACTACGAGGGCTAATTTCATGAGGCTGTAAGTGAATCATATCTAGCTTCTAAATGTATTCTGGATTAGAAATTTTGGATGTTTTTGCTCCCCCTTATCCTTGTGTGTATGTGTCAATATGCATATAAGACTATCTGTTGGTACATGATATATTGGATTAGCGAAATTTGGGCTGTTTCAGAGAACTGTATGATGAGTTGTCTAATGGCAGATATCACAAGTTTGAGTTGGACCCTCGGGGTAACAAACAACTTCTTATATCACAGATGTGTCATAATACATGATGTCACAGAGCCAGGGGCGGAGCAACCAGTGTTGCAGGTAATGCAGAGCACCAAGGCCCTCCTTTGGGAGGGGGCCCAGTGCTGTGTATTTTTAATTTTTTTGCATTTAATTTTGTTCTTCTGTAGTGTAGGGATAGATGCAAAGAGAGGTGGGTGCTGTGCGGGGCGTGGATGTTGAGAGGCACTGGGTGTTATGTAAAGATAGTATATCATTTCGTAGTGTAGTGTATTGTAGGGGTGGGGGGGGGGGCTCACCCTAGCCCTGCAAGAGTCCTGGAGCTGTGCTGTTGGCAGAGGAGCTTTGCACAGGCAGCAGGCAAGGGAAGCGTTGCTGTTATGGGAAGGGGTCTTCATAAGGGGCACTGATTAAATGGGTCCCGGGCCCCAATTTTTTTTTTTGCCAGGGACCTCCACTCTCTAGCTCCGCCCCTGCCCAGATCACTATATAAGGGGCTGTGTTAGGAGACAAAGCCATTCACAGCAGTAAGATAAACAGATGAGCAGCTGAATAACTATTTGCCTTTGTCCTATGAACATGACTTTAGGATGACTTAAAGGAGCTTGCTCTACCTTGCACACAGAGACTGATAGATTGTATAGCTAAAGATAAGTTTTAATAACTGGGGGTTTAGGTGGATTTTATGGATAGAAAAGTAGATTATACCAATTGAAGTCAAATAACTGACTTTCTAATTTTATAAACATAACAAATGTGTACTCTGTTATGTTGAAACGTACTACTACTGTATGATTAAATCTGTATAGTCATGAGTCCCCATGTCTTTACTGTACCCCTTGCATTTTTCTGCACAAAATGGTAGCATGCAAAAAATACAATAAATAATGAATAATTCCACCTGTCAGAAGACAGGACTTTGAAGTGAGTATAGAATTTGGTTTAGTTTATTTATGTGTATACATCAGTGTATGTTAAGGCGACCAGAACCTCTCCTATATGTGGCAAAGTAGGTATGAACTAAAGCAGCCCTGCAATATGTATTTTTTCAGAACCATCCCCCATTAAAGTTAATGAATGTTTGAGTATTGATCTTTTGTAAGTATATATAATCGTGTGTGATATATGTTAAAGGGGAGGTGTTGTCACTTCATTGAATGTGTGAGTATTGATATTTTGTAAGTATATATAATCTTGTGTGAGATATGTTTTCTTTGAGGAGTGCTGTCTTAGGGCCTCATTCTATTAACGGCCGTAGGAGATGCGGGGCCGCAAGGACCAGCCGCAAGCTATTCTGCTATTCTATTCCCCTCCGGCCGGGGATTCCGGCAGGCTTGCGGCCGCTCGCGCTGGATGAAAGCCTTTGATCTAAAACGGCCGCAAGAAAAGCCCGGTTGCTATTCTATTGCTCCGAGAACCCTCTCTGCAAGGCTAAAACCGAGCCGCAGCTTACTTGCAGGAAAAAGGTCCCGCTAGCATCAATTAAGCACATTATAAAGCCGAAATAAAGCCATCCTGCACTCTGAGGAGACTATAAAGTGATTGTAGGTGTTAGCAAAAATAGCACAACATTCCCCTACACTCAAATCCGTAAAAAATATATTTTTTAATTTATGTCAAAAATGCATGTAAAAAGTCCCGAGGGCTTGGAGCACCTCAGACCCGCACATGCTGCGGCCGGAAAATAAACAGTTAATGTAAACTCGGATTTGGGCTGATGTGCAAGCTTGAGAGGGGGTTGCTATTAATCCTCATGTCCCCCAATATGATCCCTAGCATTTACAGAGCTTACGGCTGGTTGCAAGATATACGGCCGGCCGTAAGGGGAGATCCTTGCGGGGCCGTATAATTGAATTCCAAGATAATGGAACCCCCGCAAGGAATCGCAGCCTTGCAGCCGTTTTACGGCCGATAATAGAATGAGGCCCTTAGTGAGTATCACAGAGTTGTGTTTCCAACTTCCCCAGGAAACAAATAAATGTTTGGTAATGGGCAATCTATAGCCTTTAAATAATTATTTATCATATCCAATAATTATTCCCTGGGCCAACCCATTCACTTAGTTCTGTATCTGCTTTCTCAACGGAGAAAGACTTTGTAAACTTCCATTAGTCCTACTGGACGAACTTACACTAAGAAGGAACTCTACTTTTCTGGAAAAAAAGTATCACAGAGTAGTGTTTCCAACTTCCCCAGGAAACAAATAAATGTTTGGTAATGGGCAATCTATATCCAATAATTATTCCCTGGGCCAACCCATTCACTTAGTTCTGTATCTGCTTTCTCAACGGAGAAAGACTTTGTAAACTTCCATTAGTCCTACTGGAAGAACTTACACTAAGGAGGAACTCTACTTTTCTGGAAAAAAATAAGATATCTAAATCAGGTCTCCATGAAAGATCAGAAACACCCTTCCCCTCAGTAAAATGACAAATCTGACAAATCTGCTCAAATGTTGTTATAAAACTTAATTATTCTTTAACTTTGTTTTTGCTTCTCAACAGAACTGCACCCCAAGACTTACAAAAAATATAATACAAATCGAACTGAATACAGTTTCCTGGAATATTCTCTGTATTGTCTGGCATTGAATGAAGCATTGAAATGATTAGAGCAGAATATTTGAGAACTTTTGGAGACATCCATAAATCCTTCTCCCTCATTTTCTTGTTTCACCTCTCAATCTATAAATATAAATGAGGAATAATTCTGAGGAATAATTCAATCTAAGGAGATGGACTTTGAGGTGAGTATATAATTTGCCTCAATTTTTTTATTTTTGAATATATATGATATGACTGTTCTCCAAGTTATGACCAGACCTGGCCTTTAATTGGCATGGCAAGGATGCACATAAAGCAGCCCTGCCATTTATATTTTTCAGATCCCATTAAACAAGAGGTGTTGTCACTTGAATGTATGTGTGAGTACTGACAATCTTTCAGTGTATGTAACCTCTTGTGAGTAATTATGTGAGAGTTGTCTTAGTGCCTAGCAGAGTAGCAAATAACCATCCCTGTACACTAGCCCATAAAAGACTCTTGTACATTTTGGTATATGGTTGTAAAAGCATTATATACCACAATGGATTAAATCACAAAATCCAATGAATAAAAAGATCTAGGGACTGAAGATCTGTGAACTGCAAGTCAGTATCTGCAAGTCAGTATCGCAAATGTACAGTATCTCAAATGTAAATATGGATCTACAAGAGACCTTGTGGATCCATATTTACATTATCCTTTTGAAGAAATGGACTTTACGATATGCAATTGCTGTAGTCCCTGGGCCCAGCTATTCAATTACTTACTTAGTTGAGATTTGGAAGTCAATATCTCTAATGTACAAAAACCTCAAAGAGAAGTTGTAGCTCCATATTTTTACATTATACTTTTGAAGAAATAGACTTTCTCATATGCAATTGTTAGTCCCCGGGCCAGTCATTCGTTGACTTACTTTGTTGTATATCTGCTTTCTTAACAAGGAGAGAGACATTAGTCCTACTGGAAGAATTTACACTAAGGATTATCCATATTTTTCTGGAAAATAGAAGATTAGTCAATATCTTAAAAGGTAATGTCTGTAGCCCTATATACATTTTTGAAGAAATAGACTTGGTCCAGCCTTTAATTCATTACTTATTATATGCAATTATTCTTTACTGGGGGCAATCATTGTCTAGGTTGTTTTAACTGCTATCTCAGAAGGGGAGTTATTGTAGACCTATATTTCCATAAATCCAGATTGTAGACCTAGGGTTTCCATTAGTCCAGTCATTGTCTAGATAATGTAGCTGCTTTCTCAGAAGAGAGAGACAAGGGACATTGTAGACTTAGATTTCCATTAGTCTCTAATAAGTACTTAACCTTGATGATTGACATTTTTTGTTGTACATTCAATGCTTCTTGCTAGTTGAAGAGACAGGTAAACAGAAACAAACCTGCAGCTCTGATAAATTCCATCAACATGTAAAACCATAGCCCATAACGTAGCCCGCAAGACTTACGGCTATTAAATTGGCCCTGTAAAGCTACTCGCTAATGACTTGCGTGCTAAGGGCAAAAAAAACCTACGGGATGTCGAAATCTGATCTCCGCGGCTGCAGATCCTTTGATCTGTCAAGCCCGTAACTGTTACATTCGGAAATCGCTATTAAATTGCCATGAATCCACTGGCGTTCAACCCTGTAACCCGAAAATGGAGCCAAAAAGCCAACGGTACTAGAGAGGACCCGCAAGGGGTTTTAAGTGCCATCCGTAGCACTGTAAATGCAAATATGCACATACTACTGTACTTATAATTAAAGGGAAAGTGATGTTAGGTATTAAAATGAATAGCACAACATTCTCAAGTTCGCAAATCTGCAATATAAAATACTTTATGTTAGGTTTAATTTCCGTGTTATATCGATTCCGGCAATCAATGTGTTAATACATATAATAGAACTTGCATGGACTTGAATATCATATTTACTGATTTATTAATATTGCATTATTTCTGGAATGTGGGTCCAATCAAAACTTGTAATTGAAGCCCGTAAGGCTTTGAAATCTAACCTCCTTTTATCAGTGATGTAATGATGACGATCTAATTTGCCATTGGCTCCATCTAAACCTTTAACTACAAGTTTGACTAATTGATCATGTTCACGTCTGCACATCCAACCTGCGCAAGAATGGTTTATAGGTTTGCATTTACGGCCCATAACGCGCAGTATAGTGGAATTTAATAGCTCTTTAACTCAGCCGAATTTCAAGCCAGCAGCCTTTGCGGGCTTGCTGATGCCGCTACGGCTTCCAATTTAATAGGGCTGATTATGTCTCTCACTACAGTATAGCTGTTTATAATATTTATTTTATGATCACACACGCCTGTTTTCCATAACATAACAAATATAATGTGAAACTCCTTTGTTTTTTAACTCTGTTTTACTTCTCTACAGAACTGCAACCCAAGACTGATGGAACTGAATTTAGGCTTCCTAGATTATTCTCTGCATTCTTTGAATGAAGCATTGAAATTATAACTCTTTTAGAACATTTGGAGATGTCCATACGTTCTTCTGGCAGCTACATCTCTTGTCTATTCCAAAAGACAACTATTACCGGCTTGATCTCTTAAGTGTGTAATAAGAAATTGGAGGCAGCGTGTTTGTAATGTACAATCACTGAGAGACTAGAGACTCTGCTTTGTGTCAGTGTAATGCAACTGCCCAAGTAAAAAGCAAATACTGTCCTGGTGGAGGACTACTATGTGGGAAAATCCCAAACAGTATTACATTTTGAAAGAGACCCTACTGGACACACAACCACCTCTTCCAGTGTGTCCTGTCTGCTGACTGAATCATTGTCCACCAGACTCTTGCCCTCTTGTGTTACTTCCCCATCTCCTTTACACTGTAAGCTGGGAGCTCGGGAGCAGGGTCCTCAGTTCCTCATGTGTCAGAATGTCTGTCCTTTGTCTTACAGGGTGCCCCTTGTAAATAGTTATGTGTGTCTTGCGTTTATACCTAATTATTATTTTGCAACATTTGTAAAAGGACACTGTGAAAAACATCAGCTCTTTACATTGCCACGCAGTCTCTATAATTATCTGAGCAGTCACCTGAACCACTCAATGTAACAAACACAGACTTTTATCTTCAATGAGTCATATATTAATAATGCTCTTTGTCATTTTTATATTTTTGTCAATACAAGTAAAGTTTTAACTCTATGGGATTCAAACTTTCTTACCTTGTAAACATATCTCAGGCATCTTGAACTCTATTAAGCATTTGGTTCTTCTACTGGATACTTTTCTAATCTGCTCTCAAGAGAATCATAGACCTTAACAATAGTAGCAAAACTATTTAAAAATCTAGTGGTCACCACACTAGGCACTACTCATTTAGCCCTGGTATATACTGGTGTATAACGATAAATTGAGCAAGTCCTACACATTACAGATATATAAAGATCTGATTTAGTTCTATATAGCCACCCACCACATAGGTATATAAACATAGTATACTCCATATAGCCCCTACACATTACAGGCATATAAAAGTATAGCAAGCTCTATGTTGTTTTGCATATTAATGATATATAAAGACATAGTAAACTCCATATAGCTGTGCACATTGCACTTATTAATAATGGCCCTTGTATTTCTCCATCCTCATCCTCCTAAGCATGCAGAATGGTTGTGGGAGAAAAGATTCAAGTGGCTTTGAACCTGCAACAGTCCAACCAAATCTTGATTGTGAATGTATAATCACACATTTAAACTTAAAGAGACAGTGATCTAAGCATTCTCATTCTTACTGCATAATGTATCTAGAACCCCTTGGACTCTGGGCCCCCTAACAGTGTATGTTGCTTCAGCCTTCCTCCCCTTCCATAAGATGAGTGAGCGCTATATATTCCATTTTGTCAGCTGTCATATACTCTCCTCTATAACTAGTGCTGCAAGCAATAAAAATCAGAGGAGATGTGGAGGAGTAATTAGGATCACTCTAGCTGTTGTGGCCAAAGGGGTCCTCAGGGAGAAGTAGATTAATCATTTTAAAAGCATAACATAAAAGAAAGTGCCTCTCACTAATGGCGGACAGCACTGGACCTAATGCAGGGGCATCACCAGTAGTTCCACTGATGCCTAGAGGTAATTTCCATTGCTTCCTAGAGATAAGCAGAGAAAATTTAAAAAAAATAGTATTAATTCAAAAATGTATATACATGGGCTAAAATAGCTTTCAAACACAGAACTGAGTAATGGCTGCACAAGATAATAGAATTTCCTCTATCAATTCTGGGTTATCCATGTGGTCATCTGATCTCTGCTAATAATGGGGTCAGCTGAAGCAGGTAACTGTTTTCCAAAAGGAAGTACCTGCATATCATGGTACAGTAAGTACAGCAGTTCACATGTGTGATATAGATCCAACAGAAACATGTCAAAGATTAGTAAAATTCTGTCAAGATAATTATATGGTCATAGAAAACAGCCTCTTCCAACTGCCTCAGAAGCTAATCTACACATAGAAGTCATTAGATAGACATTACAGAAATCAGATTGTCTGTATATTATAGCCAAAGATGTAGAAGCTCTATACAGTCAGAAAAAAAAAATGTGGAGCTGATTGTGGCTCAGATCAGCAGCGGATTTACCGCCCTCAAGGTACCAAGCCCTTCTCTGGGGGCAGCCCAGTGCAATCTAAATTTTTATATAAATAGTTTCCCCAGGCCACCGAATCAGGGCTTCCTATTGGGGTAGAAAGTGTAGAGGGTATAAAGGATAAATTTAACAATTCATAGGGGAGGAGATGGGTGGAGGGGTAGTATAGTCAATAGGGAGGTAGTACTAAGTAACAAGTACAGTGGCAGGCACTTCAGAACTACAGACTCATAAGATAAGATGTATGCTTGCTAATGCCAGAAGCTTGCCAGGAAAAATGGGAGAGTTAGAATTATTAGCAATTAATGAAAAACGGGATTTAATAGGCATTACCAAAATGTGGTGGGATGAATCTCATGACTGGACTGTTAATCTGGATTGTTATAACCTATTTAGGAAAGATAGGGGCAATGGTGAAAGAGGAGGAGGGATTTGTCTGTATGTTAAGCCTGAATTTAAGCCTATAGCCAGAGAAGATATTTATGGTGGAACTAGCAGTAATGTTGAATGTTTGTGGGTAGAGTTAAATAGTGGAGCAGCAAATTCCAAAATAATATTGGTTGGAGTATGCTATAAACCCCCAAATATAGCTGAAAGTGAGGAAATACAATTATTGTTACAGACTGGAAATGCAGCTAAGCACAGGCAAGTTCTAATAATGGAAGATTTTAATTACCCTGAAATAAACTGGATAAATGGGACCAGCAGTTCAGCTAAGAGGAGCAGATTCTTAAGTACACTCAGGGATCATTATCTGGCCCAGGTTAAATAAGAGCCTACTAGAAATAAAGCTATCTTAGATTTAGTCATCACAAATAATATTGATGTAGTATCAAATGTTAAAATAGGGCAACCTTTGGGAAACAGTGATGACAACACAGTCTCATCTGATATTGAATTAAAAACACAACATTTTAAGGGGCCAACAACAAATTTTAATTTTAAAAAGGCAGATTTTAATGGTCTAAGGGCAGCAATCCAAAATATAGACTGGGACAGAGAACTGATAGGTGAAAAAAACACTGAACATAAATGGATAACATTTAAATCCTTACTAAATATACATACTTATCACCATATACCAAGTGGGAATAAAAGTAAAAGGAGTAAATCCCATCCAATTGGCTTAACAATGATTTAAAGATCAACATACGGAGTAAAAAACAGGCATTTAAATTATACAAACAAGAGGGGACAGAGATTGCTTTACGGGAATACAAGGGAATCAACAAGGCTTGCAAAAGCGCGATTAGGCTGGCTAAAATAGAAAATGAAAAATTAATTGCTAAAGAGAGTAAGACTAAACCTAAAATATTTTTTAAGTATATTAACAGGAAGAAGGTAAGGAAGGATACTATAGGAACATTACAATGTGACACAGGCCGTCTGGAAATTAGTGACCAGGAAAAGGCAGATGAGCTAAATAGGTTCTTTTCTTTGGTATACAAAAGGTAGGTACCAGTGGTTGGGTCACTGCAACGTAATGGGGCTACACTACCTTTGCTGAATAATTGGTTAACACAGGAAGTAATCCAAAAGAGGTTGGAAAAAATACATGTTAATAAAGCCCCGGGTCCTGATGGAATACATCCACGGGTACTGAGGGAACTGGGTTCTGTAATAGCCAGACCATTATATTTAACTTTTCAAGATCTCACTCAACACAGGGTCTCTACCAGATGGCTGGAGAAAATCAGATGTGATACCTATATTTAAAAAAGGGAGCAAGAGCAAATCCAGTGAATTATAGACCAGTGAGCCTCACTTCTGTAGTGGGGAAGCTTTTAGAAGGGTTAACAAAAGGATAATATACAAGAATATGTCTATTTGAACAGGATTATAAGTAGGAGTCAACATGAATTTATGAGGAATAAGTCATGTCAAACAAAACTAATTAGTTTCTGTGAGGAGGTTACTAGGAGCCTGGATCAAGGCAACTCAGTGGATGGAATCTTTTTGGATTTTGCAAAGGCTTTTGATACAGTGCTACATGGGAGACTATTGTGCAAACTAAGGGATACAGGAATTGAAGTATCTGCTCATGGATTGAGAGCTGGCTAAAAGACAGGAAGCAAAGGGTTGTTGTAAATGGAACATACTCCGATTGGACTAATGTGGTAAGTGGGGTTCCTCAGGGTTCGGTATTAGGTCCTCTCCTTTTTAACATATTTATTAATGACTTAGAGGTGGGACTGGAAAGTAGTGTCTCAACTTTTGCTGATTACACAAAGTTGTGCAAGGTAATTAAATCAGATAATGATGTGCTTTCCCTCCAATGGGATTTACATAAAATTGAGGAATAGGCATCTAAATGGCAGATGAGATTTAATACGAATAAATGTAAAGTTATGCATCTGGGAAGGAAAAACAGCCATGCAATTTATAATCTTTTTTTTTATAACATACATTTTATTGAGAAATTCTGGATTTGTATTGACAAAAAGAAAAGAATAATGGTAAACATAGTCCACAAAGTTTCACATAACTAACAGCTTATTTCTAACATGTTGGAACCGTTTCATTTAAATAAAATCCCTGTTACAACTCTTTTTCGTTTTTTTGGTGATTTTGTCTAAATATATTCAAACTTGTCTCTTGATATTCAAACAATATATACAGCTTTTGAGGTCTCATTGATCAAATTACAGAAATTCACATTTACATGGATGGACCGGAGCAGAAAGAAATATGATCAAAGAAAATGAAATAAAAAGAAAACTGATAGCATTGTATAAAGCGTAAGGTGAAGTGTCTTCTCCCAGTTACTCCCTGCTCAACCAATCTTGAGGATACCATCTACCTACCCCCTCTGTACCTTTGGAATAGTGAGGAAGTATCTCTCCGTGTCCTCTCACCACTTCTTCCCGTCCGCTCCACACTCCACTCCCCAGCAGCACATCAGGAATGGCTTCTTTATTGTTTCCCCTTAACTTAGTCATTACATATTGCTATCTGTGAATAAAATCCAGGGTTCCCAAACCTCCAGGAAGCTGTGATGGGTATCTGATATGATATGGGTCAGCAATTTATAATCTTAATGGAGCAAATCTAGGGGTATCAGATATTGAAAGGGATTTGGGAGTGCTTGTGGACAACCACCAAGGTAACAGTGCTCAAAGCCAAGCAGCATCTGCAAAATATTAGCATGTATTAAGACGGGTATAGAAGCAAGGGAAGCAAATATAATTCTGCCACTATACAAATCTCTAGTACGCCCTCATTTGGAATATGGAGTACAATTTTGTGCACCACTTCATAAAAAGGACATTTTAGAGGTGAAAAAGGTACAGAGGAGGGCCACAAAACTAATAAGGGGAATGGAGGGGCTAAGTTATGAAGAAATACAAAATAAAACGTATTTTCTCTACAAAAAAGGCATCTAAGAGGAGATATGATTACCTTATATAAATACATCCAGGGTCAGTATAAAGATTTGTCAAGGGAGCTTTTAATGCCAAGAGGTTTTCAACTGACAAGAGGACATCCTTTGAGGTTAGAAGTAAAAAGATTCCACCTTAAAGAAAGTAATGGTAGTTAATCTGTGGAATTCTCTACCAGAGGAGGTGGTGACAGCGGATTTGATAGATAACTTTAAAAGGGGACTGGCTTTATTTCTAATTAAAAAGGGAATTCAGGGTTATTCTGGATAATTAGAGAGAGCGTATTGATCCAGGGAGAAATCAATAGTTGATTAATAATGAATTAACATCTAATTAATTAGTAACTAATCTGCATATTGCAGATCAGAGGAGATATTAAAAGGTTGAACTTGATGGACTGAAAGTCTTTTTTCAACCTTAATTGCTATGTAACTATGGGCCTCATTCAAATGTGATTTGGCCAATTGAATAGGGCTCTAAATAAGTACATAGCATATATTTTTTTACAAAAGTTTTTAGTTAGTGAACTTCTATCCAAAAGCAAGGTCTTCACTAACTAAAAACTTCTATAAAAAAAAATATGCTATGTGCTTATATACAGCCCTATTCAATTGGCCAAATCACATTTGAATGAGGACCTATGTACTTAAATATATATATATATATATATATATATATATATATATATATATATATAGTTGTGTCCCTCTCTCGATGGTCGAGGAAGCTGAAATAGGTGAGTGCAACCATTGCTCTCCAGCGATGGGAACGTCCTCCTGGACATTTTTCTTTCACAGATATAAATTTGCAGTCGGCCTCTCTCCTCGTGTAGTCGAGGTGTGGCCTGTAGCTACTCCCTAACTGGCCTGCTAAGAGGGCCTTGGGCTGAGTGATGATGAGGAGAAAAAGCTATGAAAACGTGATTGAGGTGACGGAAAGCGTGAACGAGGTAAAATTAGCAAAGGCTGGTTTAGGAGTTATGATGAAAGCATGAACAAGTTAAAGCCTGTGAAGGCCGCTTTAGAACTTATGGAGAGCTCCATGAAAGTCAAAGATTAGCAGATTTGAACCAGAGTCCATAAAGAAGACTTGAGAAAGCCTACAGAGCGTAACCTTGGACACTGATAAGGGACACAACTTAGGAGATTTGGGCAAAACCCTGCCCAAGAAAGTTTAGGAAGCTTGAGAAGCTTAGTAGATTTGGTCCAAAATCTGTAAAGCAGGCTTGCGAAAACCTAAAAGAACATAACCTTGGACACAGACAAGGGACGCAACTTAGCAGATTCTGTCCCATACCTGCCCAAGAATGTTTAGGAAAGTAGAGAAAGTAGATTTAGGCCCAAAACCAAGTTTATGAAAGCGGAAGCTGAATCTTGGACGTGAACAAGGAAGCGGCTTGGTCGTTTTGGGCTAAAATCCACCAAGGAGAGCTTGAGAAGAGTAGAAAGATTACCTTGGATAATGGTAATGTAAGGAGAACGGCTTGAAGTGGAGCCATTGCTCTCCAGCGGTGGAGAGCAATAACGGGCCAAAAGGCAGCAACAAGCTTGTAGGCATGAGGCTTGGAAAGCTGAAAGACGAGAGAGAGCAGAGAAACACGCTGATAGCACAGGCTCAAACAGGAACTGAGCAAAGGACAGAAAGTGCCTATGAAGGCTGAAGAAGGCCCCTCCCATTGGAAGAGGCTGAGTAAGAGAGGGCCCCTCCCACAAATCCAGGTATCAACCTGGAAATGTATGTGATTGGCCACATTTATGCTATTTTTGGCAGGGATTTTCAGGAGTGTTAACTCACAAAAGCTGCTGCTTGTAAACTCAAGAGATTTAGCAAACATCAGGGTGAGTTTATTGATGTTTATTTCAGTATTTTTTCATCCAAAAAACGTTTGCATACACTACTGAGTCTCCTCTATCAAATGCATTCATCATCCAGGAAACTTAGATATGCCTTTAGGCGAAACAGAGCTAAACAGCATCATTTTAACATAGGGAAGATAGGGGAACTAATTTAAAATACACAAAACTAATAGAATTTTGAAACAGTTTTTTTTTATAACAATGAGTTTTATTGTCACCACATATAGTAATTAGTTCACAGCTTTGATCTCGGCACGCAGGCCTGTCCATTTCACATATGTCCATAGCACCCAGTAAACAAACATTTATATTCATCAGAGTACAGAGAGTTTTGGACCCTCACTGTAAGATAAGTCCAGATGCAGGATAGCCTGTTATAGGTCAAGCCGAGTAGTGCTAGTGTATACATGGTGACTATCACTTTTTTAATTTTATCTATAACATTAACCTTTTAGAAACATAAAAAGAAACCTAACACTTGAACAGCTTGCTGGCCGGTCCCTTCCCAGCATATGGACTCCCAAAATATATGATTTTTTTTTTGAACAAGATTGTCCCCCAGTCCCATCAATAACCCCTTCCCCGGACTCCCGGTTCTACTTAACTGAGGAAATGGACCCAGCTTACAATCCACCGCTAGTTCTAGCACTCTAATGCTAGGCCTATGTATACTGTCCATGGGTCCCAAATTTTCCTGTACTTATCCATAGAGTCATCCAATAGATGGGTGATTCTTTCATTGATGGCAATATAATTGATCTTTTGTTTAATCATCTGGAAGTTTAGGTTATTGGATTTCCAGGTTTTAGCAATATGACTCTTAGCTGCCAATGCTATGTATTGCAGCAGTCTGTTTTGGGGGGGAGTCAGAGTACTATTGGGGATCCCCAGCAGCATGCTATCCATAGACCTGTCTACCGGGGTAAGGAATAAGTCAGATGCTAGTTCTGAGACTAAGTCCCAAATCTTTACTACCTTGGGGCAGAACCACCATGTATGGGTGAATGTCCCCGTTGCCTGACACCCCCTAAAGCATAGTTGGCTTTCTGACTTTTTCCATTTTGCAAGCTTTTCCGGGGTTATGTATACCCTGTGGAGCACCTTAATGGCGGTTTCTAGGATGCTATAGTTAAGGGAGCCCCTATAGATGTTAGACCAGGCTGCCCTCCATTTACTGAGGTCCCAGCTCGTTTCCATGTCAGTTTCCCAATCAACCATGTGTTTGGGCTTAAGTCCGGCTGGCCTAGCATTGCATGTTTTGTATAGCATCCCTAGGGTGCCCTTCGTTAGAGGAGCCGCTTGACAGATTTTAGACAGCCAGTTCATTTCTGGGACTGTGTGATTGTCCAATAAGGAGATTGCAAGATGTTTTAATCTGCAAAAATTGTAGTGTTCTGACAGGGGCATATCATGCTTATCCCTTATTTTTTCGAAAGAGATAATTTGCCCCTTCTCTATCCACTCTCCCAGCCTATCCAGTTTTTTATTCTTCCACCAGTGTTGGGAGGATAGATTTAGATTAACTGGCATCTGGGGATGATTAAGGAGTGAGATCATGTAGGATGGTTTTGGGAATAAATTTGTGTGATCTCGGGCCCATTTCCAGCATGTCAGCGTATGTTGTATTATGGGATTGGAAATGTCTTTAATTTTGGGGGGAGTCTCTGACAACCACATAATAGAATCCCAAGTCATCGGTTTCATTGATTGGTTTTCTATGTAAATCCACGCCGGCTGATGGGTCGTTGAGTGGGCTATTGGTAAAAAGGATAGTTGAGCGGCCTTGTAATACAATTTAATGTTAGGGCAGGATAGACCTCCATCTAATTTGTGAAGATACATGATTTTTTTTGCAATTCGTGATGGGCCTTGGTTCCAGATGAACCTAAATATATGCCTTTGGAATTTAGATAGCTCTTTATGTTTAACCTGAATTGGGAGGGTTCTAAAAAGGTAAAGAAGTCTGGGCAAAATGTTCATTTTAATTGTGTTAATTCTCCCTACCCAAGACAGGTGAAATTTCGTCCATCGACCTAAATCGTCCATCAAGGTTTTTAGTAGCTTAGAATAATTCTCATTATATAGATCGCTCAGGTTTGCCGTTAACCTTATCCCCAAATAGTTTATATATTTAATGTCCCAGTTGAATTTATACCTGTCATGTAAACTATTTTTTACTGCTGCCGGAACGTCGATGGCTAGGGTTTCAGTTTTTTCTAAGTTTAGTTTTAGTCCCGAGATTTGGCCAAACCTTTCTAATGTTTTAATGAGTACCGGAACTGATTTACTCGGATTGGACACCACACAGAGAAGATCATCTGCAAACAGGCAGATTTTGAAGTGATGATGTCCAACCTCTATCCCGGAAATCCCTGAGTTTGCCCTGATCTCTCCGGCCAGCGGTTCCATTGCCAATGCGAAGAGCAAAGGGGATAGCGGACATCCCTGCCTAGTACTCCGCCCTATTCTTATATTTGGAGTTGCAGGCCCCGGGAGCTTCAATTTGGCCGAAGGGGAGCTATAGAAAGAATTCAGCAAGTTGATGAACTGGCCACTGATACCGAATTTACTAAGGGTCGCGAATAGATAAGGCCATTCCAGAGAATCAAAGGCCTTTTCTATATCGAAGGCCATAAGGCACGTTGGTGTTTTAGTGGTTTTGGCTTTGTGTATGAGGTTAAGGACTTTCCTAATATTATCTCCTGCTTGTCTGTGGGCCACGAAACCTACCTGGTCATTGTGAATCAATCTTGGCAAGAATGAAGCCAATCTGTCTGCCATAATTTTGGAGAGGATTTTCATATCACAGTTTAGAAGTGAGATTGGCCTGTAGTTTTTCATTTCCAGGGGGTCCCTACCTTCCTTGGGAAATAGTATAATTTCAGCAGCGTTAGGTTCAGCAGGTATTTTTTCTCCGGCTAGAATGTTGTTAAAGAGTGTGACTAGATGTGGGCCAAGGGTATCTATAAATGTTTTGTAATAGTTATTGGAAAACCCGTCTGGCCCCGGAGATTTCGCAGCTTTGAGTTTATGAACCGTTTTGCGGACCTCGTCTAGCGTTATTGGGGCGTTAAGGGCCCCCAGCTCTTCCCCCGTGGTGATGGGGAGATCCTTTGAATTTAGAAATGATTTTATTTCATTACCGTTAAGAGCTGTGGAGCCTTCATAAAGGGAGTTAAAGTATTTGGTGAAAGTAGACTTAATTTTACTTGGATTGGCTGTTAGCTCAACTTCCCGCGTTTTTATTTGCTGGATTTTATTCTGTGTGTTTTTTGATTGTAGCTTTTTGGCTAGGAGTGGGCCTGGCTTGTTAGCTTTATCGAAAAATGTTTGCTGAGTCCACCTTAGGGCTTTCTCAGTTTGGTCCGAGAGGAGAGCGTCTAGGTCTGTTCTAACCTTGTCTATTAGCTGTCTATTTTTGATATCCGGCTTGGATTGGTTTAATTTTCCAAGTTTTGTCAGTTCTGTTTGTAGTTCAATTTCTCTGGCTTTTTTTCGTTTTTTTGTATTGGGATGCTATTTTGATAAGGGTTCCCCTAATGTAGGCTTTGTGTGTAGCCCATATAATGCTTGACCTTATCTCTGGGGAGAGATTAACCTGAAAGAACAAATCCAGATCCTGTGAAATTTGTTTTTTTACCTCTGGGTTAGCTAGAAGTCTCTCATTCAGCCTCCACGAGACTGTTGGCTTCCCCCCTGAATACCATTCCAAAGTTAGTTTTACCGCGGCGTGGTCTGACCATGTGCATGGGACAATTTCGGATTTCTTTACTTGGTCTAAGAGGGAGGAATCTGCAAGAATGTAGTCTATCCTGGAATAGGTATTATGTACCTGGGAGAAAAAGGAGTATTCCTTAGCCGTGGGGTTCGTTTCCCTCCATACGTGTCAAATTTAGCTTAAGAAGAAGACGCTTAATTGTCTGCAGTTTTCTAGAAAACCTCTCTTGTCCCCCTTCCCTAGACCTATCTTGAATTGGGTCCATCACCAAGTTCAGGTCCCCCCCAATTATTATTTTTCCCAATCCTGGTTTGTCTAGAGTTTTTAGCACCTTTATGACAGTCTGATGAGGGTTTGTTGTAGGGGCATAGATAGAGACCAGGGTTGTCTTAATACCCTGGATTAGTCCAGTTATTATTACGAAGCTGCCTGCCGGGTCTATCTGTTTGTTTTCTAATATAAAGGGGAAGTTCCTGTGTAGGAGTATGGCCGCACCTCCTTTTTTAGTTCTTTGGTTGGCTAGGAAGACTGAAGGATAATTCTTATGTAGAAAATTTGGATGGTTATTATGTACAAAATGAGTCTCCTGCATGAATATGACGGAGGGGTTGCTATCCTTATAGGAAAGAAAGGCTTTGCGGCGTTTAAAAGGGGAGTTAAAACCCTTGACATTGTGTGTCAGGAATACTATGTCTAGATTGTTCTGGTTTACCGCCATGTTTGTGGTGTGGTGAAGTGTTGTCCTGACTTACCCCAATCCAATGGAGAAATCCTGATAGATTTGTGGGCTGGTGTGAATGGCTGGGAGAGTGGATAGTTCCATAGCCCTGCAGACCTACCGCCTGAGAGAGTATTGACTGAATGAGGGCTGCCTTCCAACCTGAAGGAATTACCTCTGGGGAGTCTTGCGTTCATGAAGGAAGAGATTGAGACCGCCAGCAAGCTAACAAAACAGTAAGAAAATGCTAAGACATAACAGTTAAACCGATGGCAATAACCAAAAAACATTTCAAGAGCATTGATCCTCATTAAAATTTACCGATAGCACCTAAGTGCCTAGGGAGGATAGGAAATACAAAACGAACTCCTCCTCCTGACCCTAGTCTGAGGAAAAAGAATACAACTGAATAGTACTTGACTAGATCATTAATACATTTACACTACAGAACACCAACCCTGGAGAAAGCCCATCCCTGGAGATACGTATAAACTATGAGAATAAAACATATCCAGGTCTATAGTCTCTTTGAAGAATTGTTCACTTTTCTCAGGTGTTAAATCTAGTAAAGTATACTCCAACATGCAAAATGTATAGACCTTAAAATACAACCCTAGGTTTACTAGGAAATGTTAGACCTTTTATGCATTATTTTAATATGTCTCAAGGTTCTGAATGTTGTAGAAGTTCATCCTTCCTGCACCGGTGTGGAGGGGGTGCTTGGGGTGGACTTGTCGGAAGTCCCCTGCTCCGATTGTGGCGTGTATACAGCGTCTCTGTGCTTTCTTTGTTTTTTGTGGATCGGTACATCCGTCCACTGCCTGGAGGGCCTGTCCTTTGACCTAACTGCTTGTTGTTCTCGAAACTCTTCCATGGTTGCAAGATTGAGATGGATCAAGTGTTTCTGACAGTCCTCCAGAGATAAAGCGGAGTAGGTGGAGCCTCCAGCTTGGAAGAGCAAGCGAAATGGAAAACCCCATTTATATGGGATCTTGTTTTTTATAAGAACATTTAGAGCCGGTTTCATTTCCCTGCGTCTGTTCAGGGTGGTTGGAGCAATATCAGCAAAAACCTGCAGGTGAGATCCATCTGGGCCAACAACTTGTGGAACATTTCTGGTGGCCGAGAGGATGTTATCCCTTGTTTTTTGTCGGAGGAAGCGAACTATTGTGTCTTTGGGTAGGCTTTGATTAAAGGATGCTCCTAGGGCCCTGTGTGCCCTTTCAATTTCGATCTCTTCAACTTCTTCCCCCGGCAGCAAGGATCGGGCCACCTCTTTGATGTAGGGTTCTAGGTTTGTTACCCGTTTGTCAATCCCTCTAAAGCGGATGTTGTTTCTGCGGGAGCGATTTTCAGCATCCTCTAGCTTGTTTTCCAGAAGGGAGATTCTAGCAGAGTTTGCTGAGATGTCCTTTCTGTCTTGATCTTGGGATGAGACCAGTTGATCCGTGAGGTTTTCTAATTGGTGAGTTCTCTGTCCCAGCTCTTGGATTTCTTTCTTAAAGTCCTGCACGGCTTGGGAAAGTTGGGTCTTTAGTAAGGTTTCAAATCTAGTCATAATTTTGTCAATCATCTCAGGGTCTTGTAGTGTGCCTCTCTGATCCCCCTCCATGTCCGAATTGTCAGATAGGTCTGCTGCGGGGCTCTGAGATGTGGGTTGGGATTTTGGGAGCGTTTGGAAGTGTTCTTGAATACCTTTAGCTGCCATGCTCTTGCGTGTTTTACCCTTCATCTTCCCCACCTTATCTCATTTGTGGTTTATTGAGGCCTTGTAGTTGATCTAGCTTTTGAGATAGGCAGATTATTTGTTTATGGCTGGGTTTCCCATTTTCTTGTCTCTTCTTATTAAATTAGCATGTTGACATATTGCAGAGCTGTAAAGTGCAATCCTAGTTAGGGCCCTCTCTTCTTTAAAAGTTTGACATGGCTAGGGAGACTTGTGATGACTGTCCTGGATATGTGCCATGTGGTGATTGATTAACCGGTATTTATCCAGCCCTTAAGTGAAGTCAAAGGACACTGTATTTACCCAAAGCTTTGACAGGGAGGTTAAGCATAACTCAATCCAGGGCTTACATGTTCAGCAATGCAAATGCGTCATGATCGCTGGTCTCAGTTCATTTCCAGGATGATTAGAGCTGTTCTCCTACCATTGCACTGAAGCCCACCATGGTCGTCGCCTCCTGTTTGGGCCTATCTGGGAGGTTATGTCCTGGGCCCCCTTCTTGATAAAGTACTGTGGCTTGCCTGTGGCTGTTAAGGCTTTATAAGAACCTCTCCACTCCTTCAGGGTTGCTTGGGAGTCATTACATGGGCAAAATGGTTCGTATAGTCCTGATCTGAACTTTAGTGCATTGCCCTTATAGTCCCAGGGGTCGTTGGTGAGAAGAGGCTATGTCTTCTTTGATAGGCCTAGAATTTAAAATGGCCGCCACCCGTTTCGCAGGCTTTTTCTCGCGACTTGATGCACCCTGTGCTGCAGCACAAGCTGGATTTAGGCCCTTTGGCACCCCTCCGGCCGGTACCAGCCGCCACCGGAAGGCTCTGGGTGGCCTTTATAGCTCCCTCGGGGTATCCCCGTTACCTTGGCTTGTATCGGAGCTCCCTGCTCCGGGGTAGCCAAGATGGCCGCCTTCTGATGTCTCCAGGCTCCTGCCGAACCTCCTGACGACGGAGGACTCTATCCAGGCCTCTCCGCTCTGCCCGATTTGAACCCCTAAGCGCCGATCCGCCAAGGCTCTCACCTGCCTTCTCCTCCCGGCGGTTCCCAGCAGGGGAGGAGGTAAGAGCGTCGGCGATGCAGGTTTCCCGCAGCCTTTGCTTTTGGGTCTCTGTGCCTCCAAGATTGAGCCTCTGAGTTGCTGCTGGGCTTTAGCTTAATGCCCTCCTGCTCCCCCAGCCTCTTTGAAGGTGTTTTTTAGAGGTTTGGGGCGATTAATGGGCTATCATACACTTTTCACAGCAGGAGCTCTGCCAAGGCACGTCTGACTCCATCCAGAATTTTGAAACAGTTTAACGTTACATGAACTTTGAATGAACTGCAAACATAAGAACAAGATTAAAAAAAAAAGAAAAAAATTAAAAGGAACAATAAAAAAGAAAACAGTTCACTAAGTGGCAGATGTTGAAGCTTTAGGGTTATCCTCCAACCTGGCTTTCTCAGTCACAAACTAGTCTAATGGCATCTGTCATTTTTTCCCTGGCTATCTAGCAGATGCTGATAGCAAGACATACCCCGAAGAAAGATGCATCTCGCATATCTGGTCCTAGATCATTTGCCACATAATAATGCATAATGTCAATTGATTTGACGCAAAGTGTTGCTGGGAACTCAGTTGACAGTCAAAGCCCTTTAGCACCATTTGTTGTAGGTCCTCATTGGTCAAGCTCTCACCCAAAGCCTGGACCAACTCCTCTATGTCCTAGGTGTCCGCATCTCCCAGACTAGCTGGGGTCACAAGGTCAACTATCTCCTCTATGATGGGTTCTTCTGGTTGCACATCGCTACACAGTTCTGGCCACATATTCTTCCACACAGCTTTTAGACATTGCTGTGTCACCTCCTTGCAGGACAAATCAATGTTCATGACTGCCTGTATGTTGGTGTACGTCTTCCAGAAATCCATCATAGATTGTTTATCCTTGCTGTCCTTGCTGATCAATGAGCTGGCGTACTGTGCGGGGATCCCCTGGTCCATAGGCTGGATGAGTGAGGTAGTGTTAAATCGTATGAACACCACTTCCACCATGTTGAACACCAGTTCTGGTGGACAGTTGCCTCTTTCGAATGTCCTTAAAAGTGTCTGGAAAGGTCACTGTTTCTCCTGTTCAGGGTAGAATTGCCTGGTATTTCGGGCTGGGTCACTCTAGTGAGTGGGACCAGACTGATATACTACAGGATATTTCTCCCTGTGAAGGGCACAAGTGAGCTAAAGAGGTTGCTCTTAAGAGTGGGTTATCATATCTATAGAACTAACCTATCAAGGTTAGTTTGTTCTCTGATTGAGCACCTCTGATTTTGTTGTTTTGTTGCAGCAACTTTGGGGTCAGTGCTTGCCTCTTCTCCACTGATTTTTTATGTTCTAGAGGTTGTTCCTATTTTTGAAGCAGTCAAACAAACCTCTACTGGCTGTGAATCTCTCTGTCACATCTTCCGTTTTTGTTGCATATAGCTGTAAATGCTTCTCGCCTTCTCCATTATGAGCGGCATGCTACACTCCAGTTTCTCGTCTATGCAGATGGACAGCTTCTTCTCCATCTCCTCCAGGGCATAGCATCCAGAATGAGTAATCTTCTTTGCAGAAGATGCAGTGCTGGTGGTCGCTGAAGACCTTATCTTCTCTTTGTTCTTTAGGGTGGTGTGGATGGTGGAGGTTGGGGCCCAGATCTGTTAAACAGTACAAAAAATAAATGAAATGAATGTAGATTTTATTAGACAATTCACAATTAAACAACCACATTTCAAGAAAAAAGGGAACAATGAAAATATTCTGTACCTTGTCATTGGACTTTGTAGGTAGGATTTGGGGCTCTTCTGTGTGTGTCTCTCTGTTTGTCTCTATTTCTTCTCTGCTTACTCACATAACGCTCTGACGCTGTTGAAGTGGTCCTGCGGAGAAAAAAACAGTAGCCAAAACGAGGACTCATAGCCAGATAACTGTGCTATAACAGAGTTTAGCAGAAATTTTAGAAATACAGGAGAAACAGCGCTATAGTAAATTAGCACTGAAAGAAGTAGCATTAAGCGGGGTATACCTGTACAAATATATATATATATACACTGGCGGCTTGCAGGTCAAAAAAAATATTGGCAATAAAATATTAAGGCTGGGAATGCTGTTTGGTACACAATGTAAGGTTTTTGGTCGTGTGAGCACCTTCAGCGCTCATTGCAAGCCCCACGCTGAGCGCACCTCTCCCCTGGTGTATTTTTGCTCCTCTGAGCACCCTCTGCGATCATTGTGAGCCCCGCCCTGAGCACCTTCAGCACTCATTGAGAGCCTTTCCGCTTGTGTAATTTTCGTGGTGTGAGAACCTTTGGTGCTCATTGCAAGGGCTGATCGTCTTTGGGGCTCATTGCAAGCCTCTCCCCTCATGTACTTCTGCTCCTCTGAGCACTCTCGGCACTCATTGTGAGCCCCATGCTTAACGCCTTTGGCGCTCATTGCGATCCTCTCCTCTACTTTTGGTTGTCTGATTACCCTGTGCGCTGATTGTGAGCCCCTCGTTGAGTGCCTTTGGTGCTCATCGCGTGGCTCACAATAAGCACCGAAGGCTCTCCGCTCGTGAAGTTTTGGTGGTGTGAACACCTTTGTCAGTCATTGCAAGGGGCACGCTGACTGGCTTCTGTGCTCATTGCGAGCCTCTCCCTTTGTGTGCTTTTGGTCCTCTAAGCACCCTTGGCGCTTATTGTGAGCCGCCTTGGCACTCATTGTGAGCCCCACGCTGATCGCCTTTGAGGCTCATTGCGATCCTCTCCCCTGGTCCTTTTTTTTTAATGTATATATTTTTTAATGCTAATTAATGAATGAATTAAATAATAAATGAATATACTAAACCTATTTGTAATTAATATATCCAGCAATCAATGTCCTGAAGAGCTAACAATCTGTTTTGTTTTTCCTGCAGCATACAGTGTACAATTTGTGTAAGTGTCAGCAATGTGTGAGTGTGCAGTGTAAATTGGTTGAGTGCGCAAGGGGAAACCGTTTGTTTAGATGTGTAATTGGGCATTTTGTAATGGCAATGTTATTATTTGTAAGTTAGTGTTGTAAAATATTGGTGATTGTCTATGCATTACGCGGGTGTGGAGCATTTTCCGTTGTCCCTAATACCTATAAAAGTGTATTTTATACCTTGTACGTGCCTGTGTAAAAGTCTTATGTGCTTGGTGGTGTTATGCTTGTTTACGGGTCGTGTAGCCTCGTTTTGTGTTTTTTCGGCCGCTGTTTTTGTTCTTGCTCAGGCGATTTTCAGCAAAACTCAGGAAAATTGCAGTTAAATTGATGTGCAACCTGACTCCCAGACATCGTGCCTGTCCTCCCGTGCTGTGAGTGTTTTTTTTGTATTTTTGCTGTTGTTATTGTTGTTTTTGTATGTGTGCGGTTCGGCCGTTAACTTCATATTTTTTTTACCTCATATTTTGCCACGGGTCGTATTTTTTTTTTTGGTAAGTGCTGATTTCCTTTTTGCAAGTATTACGGGCTATAATTTTTCCACGCGTTTTTTTTTCAAACTGCTACAGGACTCGCATTGTGAATGGTGTAATTGCAGGCTCGAGGAAAATTTGTTAGGGTAGCTGTGTACTTCCGCATTGTGTAAGTTAGTGTTGTAAAATGGTGCCTAATGTGTGTGGTACGTGGCTTTGGCTGATTTTGCGTCCTTGTTTTTGGACCTCGTACGGCTTTTTCAGAAAATCTGTATGTGCTTGGTGGTGTTTTGCGTGTGTAGGGTCCTGTAGCCTTGTTTTCGTCGGCGGCCATTTTTTCTCTTGCTTAGGGGATTTTTGGGTGTTTAAAATCTTGAATTTCTACTTAAATGGAAATGGAGGTGTAACTTCACTTTCAGAGGTCCTGGGTGTCCCCCCCCCCCCCCCCTTGCTGTGGGTTAGATTTTTATGTGCTTGTTGTGTGTATTTATTGTGTTTTTAATATTTTCATGTACGCGTGTTTCGGGCGCTAAGGTATTTTTGCGAGCTCGTAATGTTTTTTTTTCTAAGTCCCTCGGCTCGTCTTTGTGAATGCTAAGTCAGTAAATTTTGCGGTGCAAGTCCCGTCGTAGGCGCTCATCAGCCAGCAACGGCGGGCCTAGCGAAGCATTAACAACAACTTTTGCCAACCCGCAATGTTTACAATTGTGTCTGTCCAGCAGTGGGAGCTCAAAACAATCTGAGAACGCTAAGTCTGTACTCACTCCTAAGGCCTACAAATCTCCTCTACATGGAAGGGACAGCAGCCAGAAATGTAATGTGGAAAAGAAGTCAAGGTCTGGGATTCATGTTGGTTCGTACTAGAGCACAATAAAATAATTTAATATTATTCCAAAGGACACAGAATGGGAGATTATTTCGTGAAATTGTACATTTGAAAATGATACTGCCAGTGATAGTATATTGAAGAATTAGGAAGCACTAGGAGTGATTTATAATACATTTTAGGTATGTAGTAGAGGTCAGGAAGAATACAGTAAAAAGTTTTCAAAAATATCAGAAATATTATATAACCTTAGCAAGGCCCAGTTGGTATGTGCACATAAGGATTTATACACAATCACCTATTAAAATATAATGATTAGACACAGACAACTTCTTGGGAGGATAACTGGCCACAGCGTTTATTGGTAAACACAAACTGATGTAATAACAATAATTAACATAACCACGTGAGGGGAGGAGCCTGGTCAGAGACAGTACGCCCTACGCCCTGAACCCTCGTCCAGGGCCTACCGTGTTGGAACATCCGTACCACCGTAGGGTAGGATTTCACCCATTTTACCACTGTCCCGGCGACTCCCCTCACCACCCGCGGCTGCGACAACCACATAAACATAATTTGACATCAGATAATATCACATATATAGTTGTGAGCGTACGAGTTGTTGCTAACGCTGCGGGCTCGCTACGCGAGTCGCGGCCCTCGCGAAGCGAGGGCAGTGGCCGAGGGTCTCAGTTGCTGGCATGGAGCGCCATAAGCAAACTTCACGTCGCAAACCAAACAGCACGACACACACATTACGACACTCGCAAACAACATACGACACACGTTCACACACATTACGGCCTCGCAACACTCGGACGCAACTCGCGAACATTACAAAATGTAAAACACAATACATACACACAGCACATACATAAAAACCTTACCTACACCAAGAGGGAGCACCCAGGACCTCAAAAATACAACTTACACCTCGATTTTAGTCTCTAAAACAGTTTAGAGACTAAAAAAAAATCTAAGCGAGAGAAAAAATGGTCGCCGAACAAAACGAAAACGAGGCTACAGCACTCTAAACTCGCAAAACACCACAAGAAACTCGCAAAACACCACAACAAACTTGCAAAACGCAACAAACGACCTACGGATATTCATACCACACAGTGCACACATTCAGCATGCTTACACAGCAGCTCCACACCACTAATGCTGCAGCAACATCAACACAGATTGCCAGCTCTTCAGCACAATGCTTCAAAATAGGTACAGTATATTCATTTAGTAATGTATTACATATTTCATTATTATATACCAAACAGCATTAGCTACCTTACAATTTCATTGCCGTCATTTTTTGACGGGCAATTCGCTAGTACATTTAATAATATCCAACAAGTGCTTTAAGACAATATACAAGATAATACCTCCAATTTTCCATTACTCATCCTTATTTTTTTTATTATTATTTTATTTATTTATTATTATTTTTTAAGCAATATATACATAACTTCAAACAACAACACTTTAGGGATGGGTGGGTATCTTTACACATGGCTAGCTGGGGGCAGAATGGTGGTAATGGCGCCAAACTCCTACAACTGACTCCCCTCCCCCAGCTAGCCACCTCCTACCCATATCAGGGCCTGCCCAGTCAAGTGGCCCCTTCTCCCAAGCCCCCTGGGGTGGTCTACGGGGCCCTTCATGACCTTAGCAAGGCCCAGTTGGTATGTGCACATAAGAGTTTATACACAATCACCTATTAAAATATAATGATTAGACACAGACAACTTCTTGGGAGGATAACTGGCCACAGCGTTTATTGGTAAATACAAACTGATGTAATAACCATAACAATAATAAACCACATGAGGGGAGGAGCCAGGCCAGAGACAGTACGCCCTACTCCCTGAACCCTCGTCCAGGGCCTACCGTGTTGGAACATCCGTACCACCGTAGGGTAGGATCTCACCCATTTTACCACTGTCATGGCGACTCCCCTCACCATCCGCCACAGAGAAAGACGCAGAATACCTTTTGCGGTTTCGACACCCCCCCAACAAACACCATGGCCAGCAGCATACCCCCTTAAAACACCAGCACTCCGACTCCGTACCTTCTCATGACATTGAGCCCAAGCAGTGCTGAACTCGAATCCAACTGCTTTCTTACACGATCAATCATGTAAATTGACGTACAAAGCAACTACGACCATGCCTGATCCTATTAGCTTCGATAACCTGTTGCTGAACAGGTGTATTAACAGGATCACTACTACCAGTCAGGTAATTAGCAAGGTAGGAAGCGGGAAGTGCCACCTGCTACCCGCTTCTCCAACTGATGTCATTACCCAATCCAGGGACACTGATAGTACTTCCAACTGAACCGGGCCGACGCCCGGCCGCGGGCCATGATTGACAACTGATGCAAAGCGCCCACCTGGTCAGATTTCCCCATGACCTCACCGCACCCAACCTTGCAATTCTCCAAACCACATTCTCCCCAAGAGCCCGTAGGGCCTTTACAGTGGTTGCTACTGCTCAAACGAGTGAGTACCAAGTTCTGATGCTGAATACACCCAAACGCTGCTTGCAGTATCCAGCTCAGGGTGTCGTAATTATAGAAAACCTTTCCAACTTCAAGTAAGGAACAGCGCAAAAACCAACCACACGATTTGGTCCAAGAGTGCGGTAACTCGCGAAGGGGGAGCGATCAGCGTGCCTGTCACACTGTAACTACCTCCCTTCACCCACCTGCACCGCCTTGGACCGTCTCGGCCAAATGCTCACCTGATTACCTTGGATCCCAGACCAGTCACCTGAGGTCGACATACCTTGTCTGTTTACCAACCAACCTCTTGTTACCATCCGACCAGTGAGAAAGAGATGGTGCACAGAACCGCAAGGCTTCCGATTTGTCACAGGCCTCTTCCCATAACCGTAGTATCCAGCCACACGGTCACATGATCAACCTTTTGATCCCAAGACCAGGCATATGGTCATATGACCCTCCTTTGATCGCCAAACCAGCCATCTGGACACATGATCCCCTTTTGGATCCCAAGACCAGGCACCTGAAGCGTCTACACCTTGCCTGTATACCAACCACCATCTCGCTACCTGTAAAATCAGCGGGAAGGAGAGATGGCTGCACAGCCCGCAAGGCTCCATTTCATCCTCATGTCAGACCTCCTTCCAGAACAGTGGTATTTCCGGCCCTTGGGGAAAAGGCTACCAGTCGCCTGTTGTCCCATTGACATGCCTCCTGTTCACCTTTACCACTCGCTTTTTCATTCCCTCCTACATCAGGACAGCATGGGGGAACACCTCATCTGGGTTAGAATGTAAATGGCGTTGCTCAGTCTTGCCTGACTCTCCATGACCAACCCACAATGCTGATCTTACTTGGTTTTCATGGCATAGATACTGGATTGCCATTTCCTTCACCAGTGGGCCACATCCTACCGCTCCTGGTATTAACAGGTGATCCCCCATCCAAATACTGACCAATGTGACCCCATGTTCCATGGCTGGGTTTGAATACAGGATGCTGTAGTGAAAGCACCTGCGCACCAGGGGATCCCCTTTGGGTTACTGGGCACCCCCAACTTCTCCAATGAACCACTTGTATACTTTAACGTGTACCCAGCACCAAACTGCCCATCCTGGCACTCCTGCCAGCAGTCTGAGGTGTGCACCGCAAAAGGACCAGTAAGCCACCCTGTCCTGCAACCTACATTTTTTTTTTTTTAAACCATCTGCTCTCTGCATTATCGCTGCCGAGCACAGCGTTACGGGAAGGCCCGATATACCCTGAAGCTGACAAAACAGGCAGATACATAACTTCCCTCGAGGTGAAACTTTGTGACTTAGGGCTATTAATTTTGGCTGAAAATATAAATTTGATATACTTCAGCAGACCCTGCTATCCCGATACCAGCACTACATGAGTTAATACATATACTGTACTACATGGCAAGAATACAATACCCGGCTTTATGAATATTCCTAATACCGAATAACACTGATAGAATACCATTAAAACTTCTAATACTTTTAAATAAATGCCATTCTTAGTGACGGAAGCCAACAACGCCTATACAAGCCCCCGTAAACCCGTAACTATGGGATAACTAGATGTATATACACCCACCAATCACGCTGTTTACAGGCCTGCGTCTCTAAGCCGCAGCCCATGGCATAAATACTACCCCAGCTCTAAATAAGGCCAAATAGAAGCTCACAGTCGTACAGTCACTCAATGACGCTACAGGCAAAGTTTAATGAGGCCAGGGCCAAGTATTAACCTGGGCATGGGAATAACTAGGTTTCTGCCTAAGCTGAATAATTCTAACCGCATGCCACCACAATAGTCCCTACAAGGCCTACTTGCTCAGGCAGCAGGAATACAGGACCAACTGTCGCTAACGAAAAGAACCGCCCCCCCCCCCAGGGGAATAACTTGGGACACCCCCATCGTGGTGTTATATATTAGGAGCTCATATGGGTAACAAATGGCGACTATATAAATATCCTAGCAGCCCCCCCCAACCCTAACTGACCCAATGGCACCACTACAGCCTAGCTTTAACTGCGACCAAGGGGGGGGAATTGGGTGTATTGCCAATTACATTTTTTTTTGGTACAGGCTTAAAGGATGTACAATACCCGCCTGCGTATGGTTGTGTGTCAATCAGTAGAACCTAAACTACATGCCTAGCTTGAAACAGCTATAGTTAACTTATTGTTTCCCCTGGACCGCACAAAAACCTTAAATACTCTGCCCATGGGGCGAACCCCTAACATGTATGATTGTGCCCAGGTGAGAGGGGTGTGGCTTGACTGTTAAACTTGTATAAAAGGTTTGTGAGCTGGTTTGGGGTCTGTTTACAAGTGGATTTACCTTAAAAAGTAAAGGTTGATAAACTGCAGAGTGCACTAATTGTGCCCAGGTGAGAGGGGTGTGGCTTGACTGTTAAACTTGTATAAAAGGTTTGGGAGCTGGTTTGGGGCCTGTTTACAAGTGGATTTACCTTACAAGTAAAGGCTGATAAACTGCAGAGTGCACTAAGTGTGCCCAGGTGAGAGGGGTGTGGCTTGACTGTTAAACTAGGATAAAGGATTTGTGAGCTGGTTTGGGGCCTGTTTACAAGTGGATTTACCTTACAAGTAAAGGCTGATAAATTGCAGAGTGCACTAATTGTGCCCAGGCGAGAAGGCAGAAGTTAATAGAAACTGGAGAAGGGGAACTTGTGAGCTTGCGAACATTTTCAGTATCAAGTGCAATTCTAGTAAATGCCTAGGAGTTTAAATAAAAGGAGGGCCTTCAAAGAAAAGGGAGGGCAGATTTATAGTGCAAAGGAGGAAAACTTTATATAAATATATTATATTATATTCTTTATTTTTCCCACTGAAATTTCGTAGACAATAATAATAATTATGAGTCAGTCCAGTGGCAACCTTATTCAGTGTACATCCTGTAATATGTATGCAATACTGGAACAGATGATCCAGGGTCCATACCTCTGTGAGAGGTGTGAGCATGTTGCCTCTCTGGAAGCTCAAATTGGAGATCTGGAGAGGAGAATTGCAGCACTTAGTGATATTGCTCCACTGGAAAGGGGGTTGGTGCTCACTGAGCACAGTTTAGCTGGGCCTAGCATGGAGGGTGGAGCTGGGGCTAGTGAGGATGTCCAGGGAGGCAGCTGGGTTACAGTTACAAGGGGAAGCAGGGGGAACAGGAGGAGGCAGGCCACTTCTGAGTTGGCAAACAACAACAGATTTGCCAGATTGAGTGAAACTGTTGGCGATGTCCATTCAGGAATGGCAATGCCAGATAGAGCTGTTCCCTCTAACAGCCGGGCGAACAGCTCTACTGGAGAAGAGGGAGGGCAGAATAGGCAGAACAGACAGGTTTTGGTTGTAGGGGACTCTGTTATAAGGAAGGTAGACAGGGTGATTTGTCACCCAGATCCCAGCAATCGAACAGTTTGCTGTCTCCCGGGTGCTCGGGTTCGTCATGTTGTGGATCGGGTAGACAAATTATTGAGAGGGGCTGGAAATGAACCAGCGGTCTTGGTACATATTGGTACCAATGACAAAGTTAGTGGAAGATGGAGTGTCCTAAAGAATGATTTTAGAGAACTAGGTAATAAGCTGAAGGCAAGGACCTCCAAGGTAGTATTTTCTGAGATACTACCAGTGCCACGTGCTAGCCTAGGGAGGCAGAAAGAGATTAGGGAGGTTAATGCGTGGCTAAAGATGTGGTGCACTAAGGAGGGGGTTTGGCTTTTTAGAGCACTGGGCTGACTTCTCACTTTGGTACAATCTCTACAGTAGGTATGGATTGCACCTTAATGATGAGGGAGCTTTTGTACTAGGGGATAGGATGGTAGAAAGGCTGAAGGAGTTTTTAAACTAGTAGGTGGGGGGGAGGGACTTGATATAAGTAATGGGGTAGAAAGTGTAGAGGGTATAAGGGATGAATTAACAACTCATAGGGGAGGAGATGGGGGGAGGGGTAGTATAGTCAATATGGAGGTAGTACTAAGTAATTCAAGTTCAGTGGCAGGCACTTTAGAACTACAGACTCATAACATAAGGTGTATGCTTGCTAATGCCAGAAGCTTGCCAGGAAAAATGGGAGAGTTAGAATTATTAGCAATTAATGAAAAATGGGATTTAATAGGCATTACCGAAACGTGGTGGGATGAATCTCATGACTGGACTGTTAATCTGGATGGTTATAACCTATTTAGGAAAGATAGAGGCAATGGTAAACGAGGAGGAGGGATTTGTCTGTATGTTAAGCCTGAATTTAAGGCTATAGTCAGAGAAGATATTTATGGTGGACCTAGTGATAAAGTTGAATGTTTGTGGGTAGAGTTAAATAGCGGAGCAGCAAATTCCAAAAGAATATTAGTAGGAGTATGCTATAAACCCCCAAATATAGCTGAAAGTGAGGAAATACAATTATTGTTACAGATTGGAAATGCAGCTAAGCACGGGCAAGTTCTAATAATGGGAGATTTTAATTACCCTGAAATAAACTGGATAAATGAGACCAGCAGTTCAGCTAAGGGGAGCAGGTTCTTGAGTACACTCAGGGATCATTATCTGGCCCAGGTTATACAGGAGCCTACTAGAAATGAAGCTATCTTAGATTTACTCATTACAAATAATATTGATATTGTATCAAATGTTGAAATAGGGCAACCTTTGGGAAACAGTGATCACAACACAGTCTCATTTGAGATTGAATTAAAAAAAAAACTTTTTAAGGGGCCAACAAAAACTCTTAATTTTAAAAGGGCAGATTTTAACGGTCTAAGGGCAGCAATACAAAGTATAGACTGGGACAGAGAACTGATACATACACATCGGCATATACCGTGTGGGAATAAAAGTAAAAGGAGTAAATCACAACCCATGTGGCTTAACAATGATTTAAAGATCAAGATACTGAGTAAAAAACAGGTATTTAAATTATACAAACAAGAGGGGACAGAGACTGCTATACGGGAATACAAGGAAATCAACAAGGCTTGCAAAAGCGCGATTAGACTGGCTAAAATAGAAAATGAAAGATTAATTGCAAAAGAGAGTAAGACTAACCCTAAAATATTTTTTAAGTATATTAATGGGAAGAAGGCGAGGAAGGAAGCTATAGGAACATTACAATGTGTAACAGGCTGTCTGAAAATTAGTGACCAGGAAAAGGCAGATGGGCTAAATAGGTTCTTTTCTTCGGTATACACAAGGGAGGTACCAGTGGTTGGGACACTGCGACATAATGGGGCTACACTACCTTTGCCAAATAATTGGTTAACACAGGAAGTAATCCAAAAGAGGTTGGAAAAAATAAATGTTAATAAAGCCCCGGGTCCTGATGGAATACATCCAAGGGTACTAAGGGAACTGGGTTCTGTAATAGCCAAACCATTATATTTAATTTCATTTTTCAAGATTCACTCAACACAGGGTCTCTACCAGATGACTGGAGAAAAGCTGATGTGATACCTATATTTAAAAAGGGAGCAAGAGCAAATCCGGGGAATTATAGACCAGTGAGCCTCACTTCTTTAGTGGGGAAGCTTTTAGAAGGGTTAATACGGGATAATATACAAGAATATGTCTATTTGAACAGGATTATAAGTAGGAGTCAACATGGGTTTATGAGGGATAGGTCATGTCAAACAAATCTAATTAGTTTCTATGAGGAGGTTAGTAGGAACCTGGATCAAGGCAACTCAGTGGATGTAGTCTGTTTGGATTTTGCAAAGGCTTTTGATACAGTGCCACATGGGAGACTATTGGGCAAACTAAGGGATACAGGAATTGCAGTAAATATCTGCTCATGGATTGAGAGCTGGCTAAAAGAAAGGAAGCAAAGGGTTGTTGTAAATGGAACATACTCCGATTGGACTAATGTGGTAAGTGGAGTTCCTCAGGGTTCAGTATTAGGTCCTCTCCTTTTTAACATATTTATTAATGACTTAGAGGTAGGATTGGAGTGTGGGGTCTCTATTTTCGCTGATGACACAAAGTTGTGCAAGGTAATTAAATCAGAAAATGATGTGCTTTCCCTCCAAGGGGATTTACATAAAATTGAGGAATGGGCATCTAAATGGCAGATGAGATTTAATACGAATAAATGTAAGGTTATGCATCTGGGAAGGAAAAATAGCCATGCAATTTATAATCTTAATGGAGCAAATCTAGGTGTATCAGATATTGAAAAGGATTTGGGAGTGCTTGTGGACAACCACCTAGGTAACAGTTCTCAAAGCCAAGCAGCAGCTGCAAAGGCAAATAAAATATTAGCATGTATTAAGAAGGGTGTAGAAGCCAGGGAAGCAAATATAATTCTTCCACTATACAAATCTCTAGTACGCCCTCATTTGGAATATGGAGTACAATTTTGGGCACCACTTCATAAAAAGGACATTTTAGAGCTGGAAAAGGTACAGAGAAGGGCAACCAAACTAATAAGGGGAATGGAGGGGCTAAGTTATGAAGAAAGACTAACCAAATTAAACTTATTTTCTCTAGAAAAAAGGCGTCTAAGAGGAGATATGATTACCTTATATAAATACATCCAGGGTCAGTATAAAGATTTGTCGGGGGAGCTTTTTGTGCCAAGAGGTTTTCAACTGACAAGAGGACATCCCTTGAGGTTAGAATTAAAAAGATTCCACCTCAAAGAAAGAAAAGGGTTCTTCACAGTAAGGGTGGTTAATCTGTGGAATTCTCTACCAGAGGAGGTGGTGACAGCGGATTCGATAGATAACTTTAAAAGGGGACTGGATTTATTTCTAATTAAAAAGGGTATTCAGGGTTATCATGGATAATTAGAGAGACAGTAATGATCCAAATTTTTAACATTTCCCCTTTAGACAATTGGCTCGCTTGTTTTTTTTTTTTCTATTTATGGAAGAAGTTTCCCGCTCCTGCATAAGCTGTGACACCCTCTGCGACGCCGGAGTCACAGCTGACCATAATAGTATAATACTATTCCATAAAGTCCTTGATAAACCTATGCTATATACTTTAATAATCCCCCAAATCTACTAAACTTCCTACCCCTGTATGTGCCCTGATGGCAAATATCTGAGGGAAAGGGAGTGGGGAGGGAAGGGGTTTTGCCCCCCCCCCCCCCCCGCAGTCTGGTGTGAGCTGTGAGTTGGCAGTCTGGGGTGAGCTGTGAGCTAGTAGTCTGAGGTACATGTGTATGTGTTTCAGCAGTGCTACACCATCTCCCTGCAAGCAGTCAGTGCTGACAGCAGGCTGTGTAGCATGCCTGCAAGGAAAGACTACAACACCCATAATCCCCTTGGTCACCACTTCCTCACATGGTGCAGCACCACACTCTGGGCCAGAGGACCTCAGAAAGGAAATTGGTCTGCTCATACCGGACTCCACAGGCTGGCACACTGCCAGTCATGTCCCCAGTAGTGATCACTGGGTCCCAGCTCAGCTGCAGGTCTGTCCCCATCACCTTCCATGTCAGAGTCAGCAAACAAGCAGCCCACGCTGCAGGACATCAGAGCACAGCAGGTGACTGTGTAGAAGGGGAGGGAAGTGTATGGGAGAAAGAAAAGGGGGCAAAGAAAGAAGAAAGGGAAACAGGGGGGACAGAAGGACCTATCTTTACACATGGCTAGCTGGGGGCAGAATGGTGGTAATGGCGCCAAACTCCTACAACTTACTCCCCTTCCCCAGCTAGCCACCACCTACTCATACCGGGTCTGCCCAGTCAAGTGGCCCCTCCTCCCAACCCCCTGGAGTAGTCTATGGGGCCCTTCAATACTCAGTGGTGTAGAAGTTCAAAAACACAAAAAACTAAAAGCATACATTTACTAAGTATAGACCATTGGAGAAACAAAAAAGCTGAGTTTTACTTCAAATATCTGCACACATCTAGTCAGTGTTTTGAAATATATTTATTCCAGCTATTTAATGTCAGCTATTTAATGGTGAGGTGGACCGTGCATCATCTTATGTTTGGAGGCTGAGAGGGTACTGCTATGGATTAAAACATTAATTCCCCTATTATGTGTGGACTTTTTTCCCTTCTATCTGCCCAAATAAACCAATGTAATCCTTCAAGACTTTGCATGGTGTGGCTGCATTAGTTCCTCTAATCTATTTAAAGACTAGAATATTGCCCGTCAAAAAATTACGGCAATTAAATTGTGAGTGAGCTAATGCTGTTTGGTGTATGGTAATCAAATTAATAATACATTAATAAAGGAAAATACTTGACCTATTTGGAAGTAATATCTGCAGGAAGCATTATGCTGAAGAGCTGACAATCTGTTTTGATGTTCCTGCAGCATACAATGTAGGTTTGCACTGTTGTGGAGCTGAGGTGTAAGTGTCAGCAATGTGTGCACTGTATAGTGTAAATAGGCAGCGTGCGCGAGGGAAAGCCGTTAGGTTAGATGTGTACTTCCGCATTGTGTAAGTTAGTGTTGTAAAATGGCGGCAAATGTGTATGTGGTACGCGGCTGTGTATGATGTAGCGTCATTGCTAATGGTGTATCTTGTAGCTCGTACGGGTTTTGTAAAAATGCGTATGTGCTTGGTAGTGTTTTGCGTGTTTAGGGTCCTGTAGCCTCGTTTCCGTTTTTTTCGGCGGCCATTCTTTCTCTCGTTTTGGGGGATTTTCGTGTGTCTAAACTCTGGAATTTCTACTTAAATTGAGGTGTAACTTCACTTGCAGAGGTCCTGGGTGCTCCCCCTTGCTGTGGGTAAGCTTTTTATGTGTTTATTGTGTTTCTAAAGTTTTCAGGTTCGTGTGGGTCGGTCGTTAAAGTCGTATTTTTGCAAGCTTGTAATGTTATTTTTTCTAAGTCCCGCGTCTTGTATTTGTTTGTCGTAAGTCCGTAAATGTTGCGAGGTCCGCAGTTGCTGGCAAGGAGTGCCTTCAGCGCTCCATGCCAGCAACTGAGGCCCTCGCTTTGCAAGGCCCGCAGGCTCGCTACACAAGCCCGCAGCGTAAGCAACGACCCGCATGCTCACAACTATTATAGGTGATATTTATTTATGGATATAATATGATATATGTGTGTTACCCCAGCGTCGGTCCCATGCAGTCAATGCTCTCCTGGTAGAGACATACTGCTCCATAGTGCTGGCAGACTCTGGGAAGGCATGATTAAGTTTAATTTCACTATTTTGTGTGTCCCTTATTCATATAATCTGGTTCAGAATATGTACTCCCACTACCTTGTTCCTACAACCCTGCCTGGGACATTAAGATCTGTGTGCCAACACCCACATATCCCTCTTGTAGCGCCTCCTTTCCCTTTTCTATATTGCCAATCATACATTTCTGTGTGTTTATGTATTTATATGGTATGTCAGAAGGTGCCAAGTACACTTATATACAGAAATATCACTGCATATAGACATTTCTGAGCATAGACATACATATTTCAATGTACTGCACTGGCATCTTCAGGCACCCTATTGCTCACCAAAAACATGCTTCTCTGGACCTAGGGCAAAAACACATATCTTAAAATACACAGGTTCAGATTGGAGTAATCTAATATTAGAAACAATATCCTTCAATTAATTTGATGTTTTACGTATTTGTTGTGTTATCTGTATAAGCTAAATTCTGTTAGATCATAGAAAGGTTTAGCAGGCTGCATAAGATGTCTTCAAACAGTTCCTTCTTTAAAATAATTAATGGTGAAGTAGACCTTGTATGATTTTGGAGGCTCAGAAGATACAAAGAGAAAGGGTTTTTTACATTCTGAACACAAACCAGTTTCCACTGAAACAATTACATTTGTTATTTCGAAAAATTATGAAAAAATACTTTTTATTATAAAATAATACTTTTACATTTAATAGATTAAAACCTATAAGCAATCAATGAGTATCTTATGAGGTGACTGGAAAAACAACTTTTGATTAGAATGTTGGCAAAGATATCTCTTGGCGTTGTTTATCTATTCAGCCTCATGTGAGATGTGCTTACCAGTGAAAGGATATCCGTGTGCTGTATCATGGTAATACTCAATGCTGAGCAAACTAAACATATTTTATGTTTTGCATTAATATGTATCATTGTGAGTATTGAGTGTTCACCTATTAAAATCCATAGACAGCTGTGTTTTATTGGTTAAATACAGAAACATAGATTTGATGATAGATCGAAATCAATGGCAACATCTAGTTTGGGGTAATTTTTACTGGCTTCGGCCTTGTTCTCATCCTGTTATGTTTTTTCATCCGCCATTTTTTTTCTCGCTTAGCTGATTTTCAATTGCTGAAAAATGCCAAATAGGCCTCAAATTAACTTGCAAGCTCACTCATAGGCTCCCTGGCTCTCCCCCTGTGCTGTGTCTGAGTGTGTAAGTTTTTTTATTTTTTTATTATTTGGCTTTTTTTGGTGGTCTTTCAGGTTACGCGGTTGAACAAATTTCGTGCCTCGTGATCAGCTGCAAAGTGCTCAGTTTTTCGGCGGTGATGGCGGCCATCAACATGAGCACCTTCTGGGCTCATTAGTAGGCTTTTTAAAAGTCCTGCGGGCCTTGTGATGAGCGCAATCTGTGGTACTCAGTTTGAAGCCTGCAATAAGCGCCTTTGGCGCTCATTTCAGCCTAAGTCCTACGGGGCGACAACTATAATATACGATACAAATTGAAATGTATAGTGGCTGGTTTTATGTAACTAGTTCAATGAGTACCTAGTGGGTCTAATGAGTAAATCCAGTGTTTATGGCAATGTTATTATGTGGTGTTGATGAAGCCATACAAGGTGGGTTATGATGAACAAACCTGGAAGGGAAGAAACAAAGCATTTGGGGGGGGGTTAGTAAAAGATCCAGAGTGATGAAATCCCAGAGCCAGAAGGATCTGATGAGAGCTGGGAGGAGGCCTGGATTGTTTTGCATCAGGACTCTCCATTCTCTAGATCCTCCACTGGTTAGAGACAAGTGAGGTGACCCATATGGTTTTATATGATTCTGCAACTATTGTTTTTGGTTTGGTCTATGATCCTCTTGACCCGGAAGTTATAAAACTTAAAATGCTTAAAGTCATTTTAGTGAAATATAAGATATTTTGGCTCTTATTTAATTTTGCAACTCTTATTGCTCGGCATAGTGGCTGTCATTTCCTCCTTACAATCACCCTCCATCTTTTTTAACTAGAAATATGATGTTACTGTTGGGATGGAGCCATCCACATCGCTGGCTAGGGTCAACTTACAACAGCCTTCAGACAGCTAGCCATTATTTTATTCATTAAAGCTCTTCCATTAATAAAATATATTTGTACTAACATAACAGGTAAATTCAGCTATGAAACCAGACATCTATATTGTTTAATGAACAGATAATGAACTGATCCTTTCTTACCAGGGGGATGAATAAAACCAGCAGTTTGACTGAAGGCTCCCACTGCCCAACAGTGACATCATAGTGACATCACATTGTGTTGCAACTTGCAGCTGAAAGGATGTATGATTTCAGTGAGGGTCATTATGAGCAATGAGTGGCAAAATAAAGCAATTAATTTTGATGCAATTTAAGTATTTTGTCTTCCCTTTAATAAATAGGGGGGTTCACGATGCCTGGGATAAACATGATTACAAGGAAAATCAGAGCTAAAAGTTAGATTTTATTGACAAACATAAGTCATATTGATAATGCTCCTTGTATGTATTTTACACAATCTGAGATACAGAGAAGTAGAGTTGCCTGCTCCTGAGAGATAACATTTAACAATCTAGAGAGATTGAGCAACAATAAAGCAGTAGCGTAGCTGACGGGGACGTGAGGGGCGGAGCGCCGCGGGCGTCAGGTTGCTAGAGGTGGCAACACAGCCTAATGTGTTCATTCAGGGCTACGGCTGCACTGGGCTGCTGATTCCTCACACAGGAAGTTGTGATGGCCCTCCTGTCTCTTCCCCATGCCACCTCGCCAGTACCTGCTCTCCCCTGTGCCTCCCCACCTCCCTGCTTTCTCCTCTGCCTGCAGGGAATAGGAGGAGCCACCTGAAGGAGGAGCCACCAGACTGGGACGTGAGGAGCAGCAGCAGCAGCATGGATGTAAGAGACAGGGCAGCGTGAGGGGGGAGAGACAAAGTGTGTGTGTGTGTGTGGGGAGGGATACAGAGAAGGAGAGAGACAGAAGATAGAGAGAGAGTGTGTGTGTGTGTGTGTGTGTGAGAGTGTGTGTGTGTGAGAGAGAGTGTGTGTGTGTGAGAGAGAGAGTGTGTGAGAGAGTGTGAGAGAGAGTGAGAGAGAGTGTGTGTGTGTGAGAGAGAGCGTGTATGTGAGAGTCTGTGTGTGAGAGAGAGTGTGTTAGAGAGTGTGTGTGTGTGTGAAAGAGAGAGAGTGTGTGTATGTGAGAGAGAGAGTGTATGTGAGAGTGTGTGTTAGAGAGTGTGTGTGTGTGTGTGAAAGAGAGAATGTGTGTGTGTGTGTGTGTGAAAGAGAGAGTGTGTGTGAGTGTGTGAAAGAGAGAGAGTGTGTGTGTGAAAGAGAAAGTGTGTGTGATAGAGAAAGTGTGTGTGTGTGAGTGATATAGAGAGTGTGTGTGAAAGAGAGAGAGTGTGTGTGTGTGAAAGAGAGAGTGTGTGTGATAGTGAAATAGTGTGTGTGTGAGTGAGAGAGAGAGAGTGTTGTGAAAGAGTGTGTGTGTGAGTGAGAGAGAGTGTTGTGAAAGTGTGTGTGTGTGTGTGAAAGAGAGATATATAGTGTTGTGTGTGTGTGTGAAAGAGAGAGAGTGTGTGTGTGAAAGAGAGAGAGTGTGTGTGTGTGTGTGTGTGTGTGAAAGAGAGAAGGAGAGGGAGTTGCTCATTTTTTTTCAGTGGATGAAGTTGGGGGCATGGGGGTGGAGATGGGTGGGGGTGGCAAACTCAGGCTACGCCACTGCTGTAAATGCATATTTTCCAGTGTTCAATACAAATGCAGGACATTTTAAGTGGTACAATAAACACATGAGACTAATAACTATTTACATGGGGTACCCTGCACGACTGAGGACAAGACAGACATTTTGACACATGAGGAGTTGAGGACCCTGCTCCCGAGAGCTTACAGTGTAAAGGAGATGGGGAAGTGACACAAGAGGGTGAGGGAGAAGTGTGATGAATGATGATCCAGTCAGCAGAAACGACGCACTGGAATAGATGGCTGTGTCTCTGCTATGGGCTTCCAATATTCAGCATTGTTTTGAATTTCTCTCCAAGTTACGTGTTGCATTTTGTTTGTAGTACCGAGTCTCTCTGTGATTGTGTGCTACACATGGGCTGCCTCCAATTTCTTCTTACACAGCTGAGCCAGTAGTAAAATAGAGAGAAGAAGAAACTGCTTAAGAACTTGAAGATATCTCCAAATATTTTGCTCTTATCCTTTCAATGCCGCATTCAATGTCAAAGAATAGAGAGAATATTCCAGGAAACATAATTCAGTTCCATTTGGGTTATATATTATATCTTGTAAGTATTGGGTGCAGATCTGTGGAGAAGAAAAAACAAAGTTAAAGAATAATGCAGTTTTATAACACAAGGGTGTGTCTGATCTGTGACGGAGACATCCGAATTAGTAATCTTATATTTTCAAGCTGATTCTCTAATATTGTATCCAATCAAAAACAACAACTGCTGAAATCCCATATTTATAATACGTTATTGTTAAGAGCTACACTTGATAAAAGAGCAAAATATTTAGATTTTTAAATGTCACATATATTTTGTAGTGGGAGCCACCATTTCGGTTTCTGTTTAACTTCTTCTAAAACTTACAGGGAACATTGAAGAGAAAAATTGGATAATTCTTAGTGTATGTTAGTTCTTCCAGTAGTACTAATGGAAATCTAAGTTTGCAGGGCCGTTTTAAAAGTGCATCCCTGCCACGCCACTTATAGGGGAAGGCCACGAATTAACATCCATACACTGGTCTATACTCAGACAAAAATAAAACTAAAGCAAATACTATACTCACCTCATGGTCCTTTATCTTCTCACATGTAGAATTATTCATTAATTACTGTATTTTTATAGCGTGCTGCCATTTCTACAGAAGAATGCAAGGGGTACACTGAGATTGATTCTAACAGAAGAGGTCTTGGTCGCCTTAACATATACTCTACATACACTGATGTCTATACTAGCATAGGAGGCTTGGTCACCTATATATATATATATATATATATATATATAATATATATATATATAATATATATATATATATATATATATATATATATATATATACACACATATACACACACACACACTGATGTCTATACTAACATAGGAGACCTTGGTCACCTTAATATATATACACTGATGTCTATACTAACATAGGAGGTTCTTGGTCACCTTAATATATATACAGTACACTGATGTCTATACTAACATAGGAGGTCTTGGTCACCTTAACGTATATACACTGATGTCTATATTACATATAAATAAAAAGCAAATTCTATACTCACCTCATAGTCATATCTCCTCACAGGTGGAGTTATTCATTATTTACTGTATTTTTATAGCGTGCTTCCATTTTCTGCAGAGTAATGCAAGGGGTACAATAAATCCATGGGACTCATGACTATACAGATCTAAAAATACAGTAAGAAGTAACATAACAGAGTACACACATAACTGAATGTACATGTTATGGCTTCTTATAAAATAAGTAAGTCAGTTATTTGAGGTGTAATCTAATCTCAATCTAATACATTTTTGCAGGGCTGCTTTGAAACTAAATGCATCCCTATCCCTGCCATGACACTTCTAGGGGAGGTCTGGCTGCCTTAACATCCATACACTGAAGTCTATACCTTAGACAAAAATAAAACTAAAGCAAAATGTATTTACTCACCTCATAGTTATCTCCTCACAGGTGGAATTATTCATTGTTTACTGTATTTTTATAACCTGCTGCCATTTCTGCAGAAAAATGAAAGTGGTACAGTAAATACACGACTATAAAGGTTTAAACATACAGTAATAGTAAGTCTCAAGTAGTAACAGCAGTACACATTTGTTGTGCTTCTTCTAAAATTATAAAGTCCATTAGTTATATTTCCTTCAATTGGTATAATATACTTTTCTGTCCTTACAATTCACATAATTACCCCCCCCCCCCCCCCCCCCCAGTTATTAAACCTTACATTTATTTATCCATGCAATCTTCTCTCAGTCTCCAGGGATGTTTTAGGGAGGTCTGGCCGCCTTAACATACATACACAGATCTCTATATTAACGTAGGAGGTCTTAGCCACCTTAATATATGCACACTGATGTCTATACTAACATGGGAGGTCTTGGTTGCCTTAATATACATACACTGATGTCTATACTAACATGGGAGGTCTTGGTCACCTTACCAAACCATACACTGATGTCTATACTATACAGTATATGTAAATACAAAGCGAATTCTATACTCACCTCATAGTCCTATCTCTTTATTTCCTCACAGGTGGAGTTATTCATATACACGATACACAGGCTCATGACTATAAAGGTTTAAACATACAGTAATAGTAAGTCTCAAGAAGTAACAACAGTACACATTTGTTGTGATTACGGTATTCTAAAAATTATAAAGTAAATTAGTTATATTACCTTCAATTGGTATAATATACTTTTCTGTCCCCCCCCCTGAGTTATTAAATCTGCTGTTTATCTATACAATCTTCTAGGTCTGGCTGCCTTAACATACCATACACTGATGTATATACTAACATAGGGGGTCTTGGTCGCCTTAACATATCATACACTGATGTATATACTAACATAGGGGGTCTTGGTCACCCCTTAACATACAATACACTGATGTATATACTAACATAGGGGGTCTTGGTCGCCTTAACATACAATACACTGATGTATATACTAACATAGGAGGTCTTGGTCACCCCTTAACATACCATACACTGATGTATATACTAACATAGGAGGTCTTGGTCACCCCTTAACATACCATACACTGATGTCTATATTACATATAAATAAAATGCAAATTCTGTACTCACCTCATAGTCATATCTCTTTATCTCTTTACAGGTGGAGTTATTCATTATTTACTGTATTCTTATAGCCTGCTACTATTTTCTGCAGAAAAATGCAAGGGGTACAGTAATTACATGGGACTATACAGATTTAATAATACAGTAAGAAGAAACAGAACAGAGTACACACACAACCGAATGTACATGTTATGGCTTCTTATAAAATAAGAAAGTTAGTTATTTAACTTCAACTGGTGTAATCTAATCTCAATCAAATACATTTTTTTAGGGCTGCTTTAAAACTATATGCATCCCTATCCCTGCCATGACACTTCTAGGGGAGGTCTGGCCGCCTTAACATCCATACACTGAAGTCTATCTATACTTTAGACAAAAATAAAACTAAATAAAAATGTATTTACTCACCTCATAGTTATCTCCTCACAGGTGGAATTATTCATTGTTTACTGTATTTTTATAACCTGCTGCCATTTCTGCAGAAAAATGCAAGGGGTACAGTAAATACAACACTATAAAGATTTAAACATACAGTAATAGTAAGTCTCAAGAAGTAACATAACAGAGTACACATTTGTCTTTTTATAAAATCAGAAAGTTAGTTATATTACTTCAGTAGGTTATAATCGGCTTTTCTATCCATAGAATTCACTTAATCTCCCAGTTATTACAACTTACCTTTATCTACACTACCTCTCAGTCTCCATATGTACAAGTGTTCTCATTCAGGGCTTCACGGGTTATTCAGTTGCTCATCTGTTGGTCATCCTGCTGTGAATGGCTTTTCCTCCCAAGACATCCCCTTATATAGGGTATTAGGCTCTGTGACATCATCTGTTATGACATCTATTATGACACATCTGTGATGTAAGAAGTTGTTTGTTACCCGGGGGGAGGGGGGTGGGGGGTGGGCAGCTGAGCCTTGTAATGTCTGCCATTAGACAATTTATCATACAGTGCTCTGAAAACAGCCCATTCTTCTCTATTCTTCTTCTATATCATGTACCAACAGAGGTTCCTATACACACATTGACACATACCCTCAAGGGGCACAAGAATGTCCAAAACTTAAAATCCAGAATAATTTTAAAGGTTTAAACATACAGTAATATGGTCATTGCGTGATGACAACTCACAATGACCACAACTATTATAGTTGATATAGGGCTACAGTATCTCTTTAAAATAGTGACTTGCAGATCTCCAGTCCTCTATTTAGTAATTATGCTTTTTTTATTACATAAATTTATATCAAATACAATATCATTAAATATCAATGTCTTTTACAAAGTATCACATATATAGTTCTTAGCAGCGCAGGCTTGCCAAAAAACGTTGGTAATGCAATGTTAAAAAAACACTTTGAAAACTAAACCGGCACTATGACAAATAAAAATACGAATCGCAAAAAATACAAAGTTAATGGCCGAACCGCACACATCGAAAAACACAAAAAAAATACCATACAAAAAACATCACACGCAGCACGGGGGGACAGCCAGGACGTCTGGGAGTGAGGTTGCACGCAAATTTAAGTTGAATTTGCCGAGTTTTGCAACTCGAAAATCTCCTACACGATAAAAAAAATGTCAGACGAAAAAAACAAAGATGAGGCTACACGAACCCTAAGCACGCAAAACACCGCCTGGCACATACGAGATACAAAATATACTATTAGGAAGGACGGAAAATGCTCCAGACCCACGTAACACATAGACAATCGCCGCCATTTTACAACACTAACTTAAAACTAATAACATTACCATTCTAAAATGTCGCTTTACACAACTAAACAAACGGTTAAGCCCCGAATACGCAGCCTATTTACACTGCACACTTGCCACATTGCTGAAACTTTCTCCTCAGGTCAGCAACAGTCCAAATGTACATTGTATGCTGCAGGAAAAACAAAAGTGATTGTTAGCTCTTCAGGATATTGATTGCTGGATATATTAATTACAAATAGGTAAAGTATATTAATTTAGTCTTCCATTAATTAATTAATTCTTATAAAAAAATAAAAATACCAGAGAAGAGGCACGCAGTGAGCACCAAATGAGCTCATTGCAAGCCACGCGATGAGCGCCAAAGGCGCTCAGTGCAGGGATCACAATGAACGCACAGAGTGCTCAAAGAAAAAAAAGCACACCAGAGGAGAGCCTCGCAATGAGAACCGAAGGAGCTCACAACACTAAAACTACATCAGGGGAGAGCCTCGCATTGAGCGCCAAAGGCCGAAGGTGCTCAGCGCGAGGCTCACAATAAGTGCCCAAGGTACTCAGAGGACCAAAACCCTTACATTGGGTGGCAAACAGCATTGCCTGGCTAACAATTTTCTTGCCGTCATTTTTTTACAGGAAAGTCGCTAGTTACATATAACAATCAGTCTCTATTCTATGTAATATTAAATCAGTAATTTACATAAAACAAAAATAGACAACAAGAGAGTAATAAACCATCTATTCTAATTAACAACTTGATTTCTTTTGCTATTTGTTTTCACTTATAGCTGACAATATGGTTGTTAATGTATTAATATCAGTACATAACAATTCATCTTAATAGGATTAGGAGTTCGGATTGAAATTTGTCTCTTATTATTTTATAACATTGAGATATTTACATTCTCTTATCTTCTTGTTTAGACCAAGTTTCAAATTTAGTCAAATCTCTATCTTCCTTAATAATATATTCAGATTGATTTAAATTACCTATTATGTTATTATATTGTAAATAGTTTATGTTCAAAAGTTGATAATCTTCTTGTCATTCCCTATAGTTTTTTATTCTTCCTCGATTTAATAAATCTTTCAAATATTTAATTGTTTTGTTTCCCCCCTCCCTTCCCTGTGTCTCTTCCCCCCCTCCCTCCCCTGTGTCTCTTTCAACCCTCTCCCACCCCTGTGTCTCTTCCCACCCTCTCCCTCCTCTGTGTCTCTTTCCCTCCTCTCCCTCCCCAGTGTCTCTTCCACCCTCTCCTTCCCCAGTGTCTCTTTCCCTCTCTCTCTCCACTGTGTCTCTTCCCCACCCTCCCTCCCCTGTGTCTCTTTGCCCCCCTCTCCCTCTCCTGTGTCTTTTTGCCCCCCTCTCCCTCCCCTGTGTCTCTTTGCCCCCTCTCCCTCCCCTGTGTCTCTTTGCCCCCCTCTCCCTCCCCTGTGTCTCTTTCCCCACCCTCCCTGCCCTGTGTCTTTTCCCCCTCTCCCTCCACTGTGTCTCTTTGCCCCCTCTCCCTCTCTTGTGTCTCTTCCCCCCTCACCCTCCCCTGTGTCTTTGCCACCTCTCCCTCTCCTGTGTCTCTTTCTCCCCACTCCCTCCCCTGTGTCTCTCCCTCCCCCCTCTTCTCTCTCCCCTACACCCATTGTGGCCCTTGCAATGAGCATTGCAAGGGCCACAATTGCCGGTCACAATTGCGGTCCTCCCCTCCCCCCCCACCACCTCCCCCCCCCACCTTGTGGGCCTATTGCGGGCCTCTCAATGAGTGCCTTTGTCTCTCATCGCGGGCCTCGGCAACTACTACAACTATATATACAGTATGTATATCCTAGGGAAGTTTACAACACAACTCTGGATTTCTGTACTCATACACAGTGTTCAAAAATTCAGATTTTATTAAAAAAAAAACATGTTCATTGCTTTCACAGCTGCTAATAATGTCGACTTGGTACATACTTGACAAACAAGTATCTTTTTTTTAAAACTGAAGTGGTCCTTTAATTTACTGGGTGTCACTGTCTCACCTGGCAGGTTGCAGCTCTGTTAACTCCCTAGAACACTAACCTGAGAACCATGTATAGAGAATTGTGCAAGCTGTTATTTTGTATGTAGTCAAGATTACACCTCCCATCCTGCTTTGTAAGGAAAAGAGGATATTATTTTGTAAGTATCACGTCTCAGCCAGTCAGAGAGGAACTTTATTATTCCCACCACCAAGGCATAGCATTTCCTTGAAGGAGCTCCATTTAAAGTACAATGTATGTTCAAAGTCTATTTGAATACATTTTTAAGTGTAAAAATATGGCACCCTATGGGCAAGTAACTCTAGACCTATTTTGCCTAATCAAAACTTTGGGCCTGACCATGGGCCATCTAAATAAAGATTTTCTCTAAAATATTTGTATTTTCTTATCTTGCATATCATCTCATGTTATTGTGTTGCATACTTCACAAACATGTGGTGAAATTACCAAACTACAGTGTTAAGTTCTATAATCGGACACTCTGCTAACATATTGGACACCTATTGCCTATGTCTAGGCACTAGAGTCATCTACTGAACTCAATGCTCAGTGTCTGCAGCTCCTCTCGGCCACTCACTCCACTGGCTTCCCATAACCGTCCAGAATAAAATTTGAAATCATGATCCTTACATATAACGCCCATCAACTATGAACCCCTAACATCTCTGCTCTCATCTCTAAATACTCCCCCAACAGCCTTCTTCACTCTGCTTACAACCTTCTTCTTTCCTCCTCTCTTATCACCTCCTCCCACTCCCGCCTTCAGGACTTTTCTCTTGCTGCTCCTATTCTCTTGAACTCCTTGCCTTATTTTTCTAGACTATCTGCCTGCCTGAAATCCTTCAAAACCTCAAAACGCATCTGTTTAAAGAAACTTACCCCTTTATAGAGATAAGGAATATTTTGGCACATTAAAAATAAAGTAAATAATAATAATATATGCAATATAGTCTATATTCCTCCATCTTATTGTTGAAGTTCTTAGAGGTAAATCATATAATGAGGGATAAATGTCAAGAGGAAGCTGCTAATAAGCAGAGGTAACAGTGGTTAATGGAAAGAAGCAGAAGATGGAGATAAAAAAGTAAAAGGAGTTTAGATGCACATGGATTATTTCTAGATTCTGTAAATTGATCTTGCAGGCTCCCCCACCTTACCACTTGCCGCGGTGGTCCTTTTAAGGACCCGCGGCGGGAAATGTACAATTTTTAAATGCAGCGTGGGCCTGATCGATGCCGATCGGGGACCCCCGTGGCAAGGGATTAATGTGGGTAGGCTGCATGGGTCTCAATAGGGACCCCTGCAGCATGGGGATGTGTTTAGGGAGCAGGGGGTAGCATCAGACGGCGGTGTCAGGCTGCTCCGAGGCAGCACGTAGACGCTTTAGGATCCCTTGCGAGCACTTTTTTGTTCTTCCGAGGTATCCGAGGTTCACCTCATAGATTTATGGCTGCATGTTACTACATAGCTCTCCCAGAGCCTATTCTCAGATGTTTTTGGGTGTCATCTCGCAAAGGAGGCTGAGAGGGACGTATTGAGGAATCAGTCCTCGCAAACAGCAAAAAAAATATTTTTTCACGGACCGAGGGAACTACGAGGGCTAATTTAATGAGGCTGTAAGTGAATCATATCTAGCTTCTAAATTTATTCTGGATTATAAATTTTGGATGTTTTTGCTCCCCCTTATCCTTGTGTGTATGTGTCAATATGCATATAAGACTATCTGTTGGTACATGATATATTGGATTAGAGAAATTTGGGCTGTTTCAGAGAACTGTATGATGAGTTGTCTAATGGCAAATATCACAAGTTTGATTTGGACCCTCGGGGTAACAAACAACTTCTTATATCACAGATGTGTCATAATATATGAGGTCACAGAGCCCAGAGCCAGGGGCGGAGCAACCAGTGGTGCAGGTAATGCAGAGCACCAGGGCGCTCCTTTAGGAGGGTGCCCAGTGCTGTGTATTTTTTATTTTTTTGCATTTCATTTTTTTCTTCTGTAGTGTAGGGATAGATGCAAAGAGAGGTGGGTGCTGTGCGGGGCATGGATGTTGAGAGGCACTGGGTGTTATGTAAAGATAGTATATCATTTCTGTAGTGTAGTGTAGGGGGGGGGGGGGGGGCTCACCCTTGCCCTGCTTGAGTCCTGGAGCTATGCTGTTGGCAGAGGAGCTTTGCACAGGCAGCAGGCAAGGGAAGCGTTGCTATTTTGGGAAAGGGGTCTTATGGAGGGGCGCTGTTATGGGAAGGGGTCTTCATAAGGGGCACTGATTAAATGGGTCCCAAGGCGCAATATTTTTTTTTGTACCAGGGACCTCCACTCTCTAGCTCCGCCCCTGCCCAGAGCACTATAAAAGGAGCTGTGTTAGGAGACAAAGCCATTCACAGCAGTAAGATAAACAGATGAGCAGCTGAATAACTATTTGCCTTTGTCCTATGAACATGACTTTAGGAAGACTTAAAGGAGCTTGCTCTACCTTGCACACAGAGACTGATTTTTAATAACTGGGGGTTTAGGTGGATTTTATGGATAGAAAAGTAGATTATACCAATTGAAGTCAAATACAAATTACCGTATTGGTCCAAATATAAGCCGCACCTTTTTTCCAATTTTTGAGCTTGCGAGTTACGCGTGCAGCTTCTATTCGCGAATGCAAAATTACTGCTGATTTGCGCGACTGCAAGTTAAGGGTGCCGATTTTCGTGCTTTAGACTGCGGTATTGAATAGCTATTTACGGTTTTAGTGATTCTAACATCATGTGAAGCCTGTAACCTGCAAAAAAAGCTACAGTGCTAATTAGAAAGCCTGTTTCTTGCAATGGCTGATCACTTTGTGAATCTTTTTCTCTCCAATTTTACGGGTGCGTCTTATATTTGAGTACTATCTTTTTTTTAAAATTTCTCCTTGAACTTTATGGGTGCGGCTTATATTCGGCCAATACGGTACTTTCTAATTTTATAAACATAACAAATGTGTACTCTGTTATGTTGAAACGTACTACTACTGTATGATTAAATCTGTATAGTCATGAGTCCCCATGTCTTTACTGTACCCCTTGCATTTTTCTACAGAAAATGGTAGCATGCAAAAAATACAATAAATAATGTATAATTCCACCTGCAAGGAGACAGGACTTTGAAGTGAGTATAGAATTTGGTTTAGTTTGTTTATGTATAGACATCAGTGTATGTTAAGGTGACCAGAACCTCTCCTATATGTGGCAAAGTAGGTATGAACTAAAGCAGCCCTGAAATATGTATTTTTTCCGAACCATCCCCCATTAAAGTTAATGAATGTTTGAGTATTGATATTTTGTAAGTATATATAATCTTGTGTGAGATATGTTTTCTGTGAGGAGTGCTGTCTTAGTGAGTATCACAGAGTTGTGTTTCCAACTTCCCCAGGAAACAAAAAAATGTTTGGTAATGGGCAATCTATAGCCTTTAATTAATTATTTATCATATCCAATAGTTATTCCCTGGGTCAACCCATTCACTTAGTTCTGTATCCGCTTTGTCAATAGAGAAAGACTTTGTAAACTTCCATTAGTCCTACTGGAAGAACTTACACTAAGAATGAACTCATCTTTTCTGGAAAAATGAAAAATTAAGATATCTAAATCAGGTCTCCATGACAGATCAGAAACACCCTTCTCCTCAGTAACATGACAAATCTGCTCAAATGTTGTTATAAAACTCCATGACCCAGGCATGATCCATTTAGGCTTTTAGGAAAATAAAAGACACAACGACTGAGTGGGAGAAACACGGGCCACAGCTTTTATTCATAAATAACCATATAACAGAAACATAAAATCTTGTATATATAATTTACATAATACTTTCCAGGGGGAGGAGCCCGGCCATGGACAGTGACCTCACGCTTTGTGCCCTGCCCAAAGCCACAATGCTTATATTAAGCACACCCTGTGACATAGGGCCACACCCACTTGGCCAGTAGGCCGGGCAACTCACCTCCCACCTCCTGAGACACCTCCTGAGACTGCGATCCCCCCCTGCTATCAATAAAAGCCAAGACCCGGGCAACACTCTCCCTTAATTCCAGCATGAGTAACTCTAGCTCGATTTCGGTCAAATGCACTTTATCCTTTCCAAAGAACTCGTCGGCCCGACTGGCTCGAACTCCTTGTATCGGATGGCAACGAAACTCAGCTTTCTGACGAAACTTGCCAACTGTTGGTTGATCATCTCCCGATACGCTTCACTGCGGCGTCAGGCAAGTCTAACTTGGATGCTTCCGTAGCAGCCCCAATTCGGAAAGAGTGCGCCCCGAACTCTAACTGCTCTAAACCCAGACATTATAGTGAGCCTTATAGCACCCTCTGAAATTGATAACGGGATAACGCCGTCCCATCGGCATGAACCAACAGCGAATACCGTCCCGCTGGTCGCTGGTTAAATTACTCCTCCGCACACACATAAGGGCAGCATTCCGTGCCAACACGGTGCAACACGACCTCTTTTCTTCTGGACCAGTGGGTGCAAGAGGAACAGTCACTAGCTCTCCGTGCCCTGCATGCCCGTGCCCATACCGTCTGCTCCTCCCCTGAGGACTGGTCATGGTCACCTATACTTGCGCGACTGGAGTAAGCTAGCGCTGCAGACTCTGCTGCCCTCTGGATGGGTTCCCCTGAGACTTCTTGTAGCAGTATATACCTGTGGATCGGGATTAGTCACCTTTCACTGTGGCCTAACCGAAACTCCCTCAGTCTCAGCTCCCTGTCGGCTTAAGGGGGTGTGTGTGAATAGCAGTGGACTGTACCTGCTTGTGGTCTTTTTAGCTCTAGTGGGGCACGCCTGCCTCGCCACTGCCGCTGTCACAGGCACTTCGTCAATCCCCACCATGCTGTCTTGGCTGTTCATCTCGCTGACCTCTCTGTTTCTTCTTTCTCGCGTCGTCGCCATGCCCAGTTCCCCGCCGCAGCCCTGTAAAGCACCAGAAGCGATGTTAGCACGAGAAACAGAAGGGACCGCATGGTCGGCACAATGAGGATCTATAGGAGCTTTTTTTGCGCCCCATTTTCGGAGCGGTAGAGGGGTTTTCTTTGTCCTCTGCTGCGGCCTAGACCCTTTGGGCAAAGTGGCTGGTGGCGGCTAAAGTTCTAGGGCCTCATCCTCACTGCCCATGGGCCCAGCTTCCTCCTGCCTGAGGGGTATGGGGTCCTGGTTTCCCTGATCCATATCCCCTTTTGCTCTCTTGCCTTGCCCTCTGCTGGACGGGGGTCTGATGGCTCTACACCGGTGGGATGGGGAGATAGCCCGCTGGCACCTCCATTATTGCCTATGCCACCAGCCACTACAGGCTGAGCCTGTGCAATGTAATGAGGGCGTACTGCAGAAGGCATGGGTGGTCCCAGCCTGTCCTGCACCCACCTGACCCCTTGGCTTAAGGTCCGGGTCCTAACTTCGGCCAGCAAGGCCTCTATGTCTTCAGCATCCATTACAGCCCAAGCAGAAAACACACAAAAGTAACCAGAAAAACGGACACCATAAACAGGAAAAACACACAAAAACACACACTCAGATATCTTGCACACTGCCCCTTATGTGCTGTTCATCTAGGGACTAATTCTCAGTGCTTAACCTCCTACTTTATAACTTTTTTTGTGCAGGACCTCATACCGTTTCAGACTGGAGACCGTGCTGCTCTGCCCGACGCGCGAACAGGGGCGGAAGTGCCGCCCCCGGCGCTCCTGATTGGCTGCTTGCCGTACAGGCTCCGCTGGGTCACGTGACGTTACGTGCTGACCCAGGGAGCCTGTGCAGCCTCCGCGTCTATCATTATTCTTTAACTTTGTTTTTGCTTCTCTACAGAACTGCACCCCAAGACTTACAAGAAATATAATACAAATCGAACTGAATACAGTTTCCTGGAATATTCTCTGTATTGTCTGACATTGAATGAAGCATTGAAATGATTAGCGCAAAATATTTGAGGACTGTTGGAGATATCCATAAATTCTTCTCCCTCATTCTCTTGTGTCACCTCCCAATCTATAAATATAAATGAGGAATAATTCAATCTAAGCAGAGGAACTTTGAGGTGAGCATATCATTTGCTTCAATTTTTTTATTTTTGAATATATAGGATATGACTGTTCTTCAGTTTATGACCAGACCTGGCCTTTAATTGGCATGGCAAGGATGCACATAAAGCAGCCCTGCCATATTTATATTTCAGATCCCATTAAACAAGAGGTGTTGTCACTTGAATGTATGTGTGAGTACTGACAATCTTTCAGTGTATGCAACCTCTTGTGAGTAATTATGTGAGAGTTGTCTTAGTGCGTAGCAGAGTTGTGCGGTCAACTTACCCAGAAAAAAAATAACCATCCCTGTACACTAGCCCATAAAAGACTCTTGTACATTTTGGTATATGGTTGTAAAGGCATTATATACCACAATGGATGAAATCACAAAATCCAATGAATAAAAAGATCTAGGGACTGAAGATCTGTGAACTGCAAGTCAGTATCTGCAAGTCAGTATCGCAAATGTACAGTATCTCAAATGTAAATATGGATCCTTGTGGATCCATATTTACATTATCCTTTTGAAGAAATGGACTTTACGATATGCAATTGTTGTAGTCCCTGGGCCCAGCTATTCAATTACTTACTTAGTTGAGATCTGGAAGTCAATATCTCTAATGTACAAAAACCTTAAAGAGAAGTTGTAGCTTCAAATTTTTACATTATACTTTTGAAGAAATAGACTTTCTAATATGAAATTGTTAGTCCCCGGGCCCGTCATTTGTTGACTTACTTTGTTGTATATCTGCTTTCTTAACAAAGAGAAAGACTTACATTGGTCCTACTGGAAGAATTTACACTAAGGATTAGCCATATTTTTCTGGAAAATATAAGATTAGTCAATATCTTAAAAGGTAATGTCTGTAGCCCTATATACATTTTTGAAGAAATAGACTTGGTCCAGCAATCATTGTCTAGTTTGTTTAGCTGGTATCTCAGAAGGGAGGGACAAGGGACATTGTAGACTTAGATTTCCATTAGTCTGCTGTAAGTACCTAACCTTGATGATTGACATTTTTTGTTGTACATTCAATGCTTCTTGTTAGTTGAAGAAACAGGTAAACAGAAACAAACCTGTAGCCCTATTAAATTCCCTCAACCATAGCCCGTAATGTAGCCCGCAAGACTTACGGCTATTAAATTCGCCCCGTAAAGCTATCTGGCCATTGACTTGCGGGTTATGGGCGGAAAAAAACCTACGGGATGTCGAAATCTGAACTCCGGACATAGATCCTTTGATCTGTCAAACCTGTAACTGTTACGTTCGGAAATCGCTATTAAATTGCAACAAATCCACTGGCGTTCAACCCCGTAACCCGAAAATGGAGCGAAAAAGCCTACGAGTACTAGAAAGGACCCACAAGGGGTTTAAAGTAAATGCAAATATACACACACTACTGTACTTATAATTAAAGGGAAAGTGATGTTAGGTATTAAAATGAATAGCACAACATTCTCAAGCTCGCAAATCTGCAATATAAAATACTTTATGTTAGGTTTAATTTCCGTGTTATATCGATCCTGGCAATCAATGTGTTAATACATATAATAGAACTCGCATGGACTTGAATATCATATTTACTGATTTATTAATATTGTATTATTTCTGGAATGTGGGTCCAATCAAAACTCGTAATTGAAGCCCGTAAGGCTTTGAAATCTAACCTCCATTTATCATTGATGTAATGATGACGATCTAATTTGCCATTGGCTCCGTGTAAACCTGTAACTACAAGTTTGACTAATTGATCATGTTCACGTCTGCACATCCAGCGTGCGCAAGAATGGTTTATGGGTTTGCGTTTACGCCCTGTAACGCGCAGCATGGTGGAATTTAATAGCTCTGTAACGCAGACGAATTTCAAGCCAGCAGCCTTTGCGGGCTTGCTGATGCCGCTACAGGCTTCCAATTTAATAGCCTGATTATTTCTCTCACTACAGTACAGCTGTTTATAATATTTACTTTATGATCACACACACACACCTGATTTCCATAATATAACAAATATAATGTGAAACTCCTTTGTTTTTTAACTCTGTTTTACTACTCTACAGAACTGCAACCCAAGACTGGTGGAACTGAATTTAGGTTTCCCACATTATTCTCTGCATTCTTTGAATGAAGCATTGAAATTATAACTCTTTTAGAACATTTGGAGATGTCCATACGTTCTTCTGGCAGCTACATCTCTTGTCTATTCCAAAAGACAACTATTACCGGCTTGATCTCTTAAATGTGTAATAAGAAATTGGAGGCAGCGTGTTTGTAATGTACAATCACTGAGAGACTAGAGACTCTGCTTTGTGTCAGTGTAATGCAACTGCCCAAGTAAAAAGCAAATACTGTCCTGGTGGAGGAATTGCCACCCCACAACTCCTAACTTACTATGTGGGAAAATCCCGAACAGTATTAGATATTGAAAGAGACCCTACTGGACCCACAGCCACCTCTTCCAGTGTGTCCTGCCTGCTGACTGGATCATTGTCCACCAGACTCTTGCCCTCTTGTGTTACTTTCCCATCTCCTTTACATTGCAAGCTCTCGGGAGCAGGGTCGTCAGTTCCTCATGTGTCAGAATGTCTGTCCTTTGTCGTACAGGGTACCCCTTGTAAATAGTTATGTGTGTCTTCGTTTATACCTTATTATTATTTTGCAACATTTGTAAAAGGACACTGTGAAAAACATCAGCTCTTTACATTGCCATGCAGTCTCTATAATTATCTGAGCACTCACCTGAACCACTCAATGTAACAAACAAAGACTTTTATCTTGAATGAGTTATATATTGATAATGCTCTTTGTCATTTTTATATTTTTGTCAATGCAAGTAAAGTTTTAGCTCTATGGGATTTGGTCTTTCTTTCATTGTAAACATATCTCAGGCATCTTGAACTCTATTAAGCATTTGGTTTTTCTACTGGATACTTTTCTAATCTGCTCTCTATTGGTCAAGAGAATTATAGACCTAAACAATAGTGGCAAAAATATTTAAACATCTAGTGGTCACCACACCAGGAACTACTCATTTAGCCCTGGTGTATACTGGTATATAACGATAAATTGAGCAAGTCCTACACATTACAGATAAATAAAGATATAGTTTAGCTCTATATAACCATCCACCACACAGGTATATAAACATAGTATACTCCATATAGCCCCTACTCATTACAGGCATATAAAAGCAAAGCAAGCTCTATGTTGTTTTGCATATTAATGATATATAAAGACATAGTAAGCTCCATATAGCTGTGCACATTGCACTTATTAATAATGGTCCTTTTATTTCTCCATCCGCATCCTCCTAAGCATGCAGAATGGTTGGGGGAGAAAAGATTCAAGTGGCTTTGAACCTGCAACAGTCCAACCAAATCTTGATTGTGAATGTATAATCACACATTTAAACTTAAAGAGACAGTGATCAAAGCATTCTCATTCTTACTGCATAATGTATCTAGAACCCCTTTGACTCTGAACCGCCTAACAGTGTCTGTTGCTTCAGCCTTCCCCCCCCTTCCATAAGATGAGTGAGCGCTATATGTTCCATCCTGTCAGCTGTCATATACTCCCCTATATAACTAGTGCTGCAAGTAATCAAAATCAGTTGAGAGGTGGAGGAGTAATTAGGAGCACTCTAGCGGTAATGTTGAATGTTTGTGGGTAGAGTTAAATAGTGGTGCCTCTCACCAATGGGGGACAGCACTGGACCTAATGCAGGTAGGTGCATCACCAGTAGTTCCACTGATGCCTAGAGGTAATTTCCATTGCTTCCTAGAGGTAAGCAGAGAAAATAAAAAAAATAGTATTAATTCAAAAATGTATATAAATGGGCTAAAATAGCTTTCAATCATAGAACTGTTATGGAGTAATGGTTGCACAACAGAATACAATTTCCTCTATCAATTCTGGGTTATCCATGTGGTCATCTGATCTCTGCTAATAATGGGGTCAGCTGAAGCAGGTAACTGTTTTCCAAAAGGAAGTACCTGCATATTATGGTACAGTAAGTACAGCAGTCCACATGTGTGATATAGATCCAACAGAAACATGTCAAAGATTAGTAAAATTCTGTCAAGATAATTATATGGTCATAGAAAACAGCCTCTTCCAACTGCCTCAGAAGCTATTCTACACATAGAAGTAATTAGATAGACATTATAGAAATCAGATTGTCTGTATATTATAGCCAAAGATGTAGAAGCTCTATAAAGTCAGAAAAAAAATGTGGAGCTGATTGAGGCTCAGATCAGCAGCGGGTTTATCGCCCTCAAGGTACAAGGCCCTTCTCTGGCGGCAGCCAAGTGCAATCTAAATCTTGATATAAATATTTTTCCAAGGCCACCCAATCAGGGCTTCCTCTGTGGCCCAGCCACACAAATACCCCACCACCACCAATTGACTGAGCTGTGCAATAGATTTTGCGACTCAACCCTGTTTGTGCACAAGCAAAAATTAAAAAAGGTAAGGGGAGCTCTGCTAATGTGTTCTAGTAACAGTTACTGTAATTTTGAGATAGAAAGGGATACTATCACATTGCATAGACAATATGCTGGTGTAGACATGTATGTATGTTGGGAGGGCAGAAAAGGCAGAGCAACAGACCGGTTTTGGTGGTAGGGGACTCTATTATTAGGAAGGTAGACAGGGTGATTTGTCACCCAGATCTCAGCAATCAAACAGTTTGCTGTCTCCCGGGTGCTCCGGTTCGTCATGTTGTGGATAGACAAATTATTGGGAGGGGCTGGAAATGAACTGGCAGTCTTGGTACCAATTAAAAAGTGAGTGAAAGATGGAGTGTCCTAAAGAATGATTTTAGAGAACTAGGTAATAAGTTGAAGGCAGGGACCTCCAAGGTAGTATTTTCTGAGATACTACCAGTGCCACGTGCTAGCTCAGGGAGGCAGAAGGAGCTTAGGGAGGTTAATGCGTGGCTAAAAAAGTGGTGCACTAAGGTGGGGTTTGGGTTTTTAGAGCACTGGGCTGACTAGGTGGGGGGGGGGGGGCTAGATATAAATAATGGGGTAGAAAGTGTAGAGGGTACAAAGGATAAAGTTAGCAACTCATAGGGGAGGAGATGGGGGAGGGGTAGTATAGTCAATAGGGAGGTAGTATTAAGTAACTCAAGTACAGTGGCAGGCACTTCAGAACTACAGACTCATAACATAAGGTGTATGCTTGTTAATGCCAGAAGCTTGCCAGGAAAAATAGGAGAGTTAGAATTATTAGCAATTAATGAAAAATGGGATTTAATAGGCATTACCAAAATGTGGTGGGATGAATCTCATGACTGGACTGTTAATCTGGATTGTTATAACCTATTTAGGGAAGATAGGGACAATGGAGGGATTTGTTTGTATGTTTAGCCTGAATTTAAGCCTATAGTAAGAGAAGATATTTATGGTGGAACTAACGGTAATGTTGAATGTTTGTGGGTAGAGTTAAATAGTGGAGCAGCAAATTCCAAAAGAATATTGGTTGGAATATGCTATAAACCCCCAAATATAGCTTAAAGTGAGGAAATACAATTTTTGTTACAGATTGGAAATGCAGCTAAGCATGGGCAAGTTCTAATAATGGGAGATTTTAATTACCCTGAAATAAACTGGATAAATGAGACCAGCAGTTCAGCTAAGAGGAGCAGGTTCTTAAGTACACTTAGGGATCATTAGCTGGCCCAGGTTATACAAGAGCCTACTAGAAACAAAGCTATCTTAGATTAAGTCATCACAAATAATATTGATATAGTATCAAATGTTGGAATAGGGCAACCTTTGGGAAACAGTGATGACAACACAGTCTCATCTGAGATTGAATGAAATTTTTTTTTTTTAAGGGGCCAACAAAAATTTGTAATTTTAAAAAGGCAGATTTTAATGGTCTAAGGGCAGCAATCCAAAATATAAACTGGGACAGAGAACTGATAGGTTTAAAAAACACTGATCATAAATGGATAACATTTAAATCCTTACTAAATATACATACTTATCACCATATACCAAGTAGGAATAAAAGTAAAAGGAGTAAATCCCATCCAATTGGCTTAACAATGATTTAAAGATCAAGATACGGAGTAAAAAACAGGCATTTAAATTATACAAACAAGAGGGGACAGAGACTGCTCCATGGGAGGACAAGGAAATCAACAAGGCTTGCAAAAGCGCTATTAGACTGGCTAAAATAGAAAATGAAAAATTAATTGCTAAAGAGAGTAAGACTAACCCTAAAATATTTTTAAGTATATTAACAGGAAGAAGGTGAGGAAGGAAGCTATAGGAACATTACAATGTGACACAGGCCATCTGAAAATTAGTGACTAGGAAAAGGCAGATGAGCTAAATAGGTTCTTTTCTTCGGTATACAAAAGGGAGGTACCAGTGGTTGGGTCACTGCACCATAATGGGGCTACACTACCTTTCCTTAATAATTGGATAACACAGGAAGTAATTCAAAAGAGGTTGGAAAAAATAAATGTTAATAAAGCCCCGGGTCCTGATGGAATACATCCACGGGTACTGAGGGAACTGGGTTCTGTAATAGCCAGACCATTATATTTAACTTTTCAAGATCTCACTCAACACAGGGCCTCTACCAGATGGCTGGAGAAAAGCAGATGTGATACCTATATTTACAAAAGGGAGCAAGAGCAAATCCAGTGAATTATAGACCAGTGAGCCTCACTTCTGTAGTGGGGTAGCTTTTAGAAGGGTTAATAAAGGATAATATACAAGAATATGCCTATTTGAACAGGATTATAAGTAGGAGTCAACATGGATTTATGAGGGATAGGTCATGTCAAACAAATCTAATTAGTTTCTGTGAGGAGGTTAGTAGGAACCTGGATCAAGGCAACTCAGTGGATGGAATCTTTTTGGATTTTGCAAAGGCTTTTCATACAGTGCTACATGTGAGACTATTGTGCAAACTAAGGGATACAGGAATTGAAGTAAATATCTGCTCATGGATTGAGAGCTGGCTAAAAGACAGGAAGCAAAGGGTTGTTGTAAATGGAACATACTCTGATTGGACTAATGTGGTAAGTGGGGTTCCTCAGGGTTCAGTATTAGGTCCTCTCCTTTTTAACATATTTATTAATGACTTAGAGGTGGGACTGGAAAGTAGTGTCTCCATTTTTGCTGATAACACAAAGTTGTGCAAGGTAATTAAATCAGATAATCCATCCATGCATCTGGGAAGGAAAAATAGCCATGCAATTTATAATCTTAATGGTGCAAATCTAGGGGTATCAGATATTGAAAGGGATTTGGGAGTGCTTGTGGACAACCACCAAGGTAACAGTGCTCAAAGCCAAGTAAAATATTAGCATGTATCAAGAAGGGTATAGAAGCAAGGTAAGCAAATATAACTCTGCCACTATACAAATCTCCAGTACGTCCTCATTTGGAGTATGAAGTACAATTTTGAGCACCACTTCATAAAAAGGACATTTTAGATGTGGAAAAGGTACAGAGGAGGGCAACAAAACTAATAAGGGGAATGGAGGGGCTAAGTTATGAAGAAATACTAACAAAATAAAACGTATTTTCTCTAGAAAAAAGGCGTCTAAGAGGAGATACCTTATATAAATGCATCCAGGGTCAGTATAAATATTTGCCAAGGGAGCTTTTTGTGCCAAGAGGTTTTCAACTGACAAGAGGACATCCTCTGAGGTTAGAAGTAAAAAGATTCCACCTTAGGTGATGACAGCAGATTTGATAGATAACTTTAAAAGGGGACTGGATTTATTTCTAATTAAAAAGGGAATTCAGGGTTATCCTGCATAATTAGAGAGAGAGTATTGATCCAGGGAGAAATCAATAGTTGATTAATAATTAATTAACAGCTAATTAATTAGTAACTAATCTGCATATTGCAGATCAGAGGAGATATTAAAAGATTGAACTTGATGGATTGAAAGTCTTTTTTCAACCTTAATTGCTATGTAGCTATGGGCCTCATTCAAATGTGATTTGGCCAATTGAATAGGGCTCTATATAAGCACATAGCATATTTTTTTACAGAAGTTTTTAGTTAGTGAACTTCTATCCAAAAGCAAGGTCTTCACTAACTAAAAACTTCTGTAAAAAAATATGCTATGTACTTATACAGTGCCCTATTCAAGTGGCCAAATCGCAGTTGAATGAGGACCTATGTACTTACATACATACATATGTTTATATATATATATATATATATATATATATATATATATATATGGTTGGATCCCTCTCTCGATGGTCGAGGAAGCTGAAATAGGTGAGGGGTACCTCAGATGTATCTGAGTGCAACCATTGCTCTCCAGCGATGGGAACGTCCTCCCGGACATTTTTCTTTCACAGATATAAATTTGAAGTCGACCTCTCTCCTCGTGTAGTCGAGGTGTGGCCTGTAGCTACGCCCTAACTGGCCTGCTAAGAGGGCCTTGGGCTGAGTGATGATGAGGAGAGAAATTTATGAACACGTAATTGAGGCTGATGGAAAGCGTGAACGAGGTAAAATTAGCAAAGGCTGGTTTAGGAGTTATGATGAAAGCGTGAACGAGATAAAGCCTGTGAAGGATGCTTTAGGACATATGGAGAGCTCCATGAAAGTCAAAGATTAGCAGATTTGAACCAGAATCTACAAAGAAGACTTGAGAAAGCCTACAGAGCGTAACCTTGGACACGGATAAGGGACGCCACTTAGGAGATTCGGGCAAAACCCTGCCCAAGAAAGTTTAGGAAGCTTGAGAAGCTTAGTAGATTTGGTCCAAAATCTGCAAAGCAGGCTTGCGAAAACCTAAAAGAGCATAACCTTGGACACAGACAAGGGACGCAACTTAGCAGATTCTGTCCCAAACCTGCCCAAGAACGTTTAGGAAAGTAGAGAAACTTAGTAGATTTAGGCCCAAAACCAAGTTTATGAAAGCGGAAGCTGAATCTTGGACGTGAACAAGGAAGCAGCTTGGTTATTATGAGCCAAAATCCACCAAGGAGAGCTTGAGAAGGGTAGAAAGCTTACCTTAGATAATGGTAATGTAAGGAGAACGGCTTGAAGTGGAGGCATTGCTCTCCAGCGGTGGAGAGCAATAAAGGGCCAAAAGGCAGCAACAAGCTTGCAAGCATGAGGCTTGGAAAGCTGAAAGACAAGAGAGAGCAGAGAAACACCCTACTGGCACAGGCTCAGACATGAAATGAGCAACGGACAGAAAGTGCCTATGAAGGCTGAAGATGGCCCCTCCCGTTGGAAGAGGCTTAGCAAGAGAGGACCCCTCCCACAAATCCAGGTACCAACCTGGAAAGGTATGTGATTGGCCAATTATGAATTTTATGCTATTTTCGGCAGGGATTTTCAGGGGTGTTAACTCACAAAAGCTGCTGCTTGTAAACTCAAGAGATTTAGCAAACCTCAGGGTGAGTTTGTTAATGTTTATTTTGGTATTTTTTCATGCAAAAAATGTTTGCATACACTACTGATTCTCCTCTATCAAATGCATTCATCATCCAGGAAACTTAGATATGCCTTTAGGCGAAACAGAGCTAAACAGCGTCATTTTAACATAGGGAAGATAGGGGAACTAATTTAAAATACACAAAACCAATAGAATTTTGAAACAATTTAACGTTACATGAACTTTGAATGAACTGCAAACATAACAACAAGATAAAAATAAAAAAAATAAAAAAAAAAATTTAAAGGAACAATACAAAAGAAAACAGTCCACTTTAAGTGGCAGATGTTGAAGCTTCAGGGTTATCCTCCAACCTGGCTTTCTTGGTCACAAACTAGTCTAGTGACATCTGCCATTTTTTCCCTGGCTACCTAGCAGATGTTGATAGCAAGACATACCCCGAAGAAAGATGCATCTTGCATATCTTGTCCTAGATCATTTGCCACATAATAATCCATAATGTCACTGATTTAACTCAAAGTGTTGCTGGGAACTCAGTTGACAGTCAAAGCCCTTTAGCACCATTTGTTGTAGGTCCTCATTGGTCAAGCTCTCACCCAAAGCCTGGACCAAGTCCTCTATGTCCCAGGCGTCTGCATGTCCCAGTCTAGCTGGGGTCGAAAGGTCAACTATCTCCTCTATGATGGGTTCTTCTGGTTGCACATCGCCACACAGTTCTGGCCACATATTCTTCCACACAGCTTTTAGACATTGCTGTGTCACCTCCTTGCAGGACAAATCAATGTTCATGACCACCTGTATGTTGGTGTACTTCTTCCAGAAATCCATCATAGATTGTTTGTCCTTGCTATCCATCTGATCAATGAGCTGGCGGAATGTGCGTGGACCCCCTGGTCCATAGGCTGGATGAGTGAAGTAGTGTTGAATCGTATGAACACCACTTACACCAGGAGGCAGCAGTGAAGCCCAGCCAAGTTGGTAAGGTTGGTCTCATCCATGTTGAACACCAGTTCTGGTGGACAGTTGCCCCTTTCGAATGTCCTTAAAAGTGTCTGGAAAGGTCACTGTTTCTCCTGTTCAGGATAGAATTGCCAGGTATTTCGGGCTGGGTCACTCTAGTGAGAGGGACCAGACTGATATACTACAGGATATTTCTCCCTGTGAAGGGCACAAGTGAGCTAAAGAGGTTGCTCTTAAGAGTGGGTTATCATATCTATAGAACTAACCTATCAAGATAAGTTCCTTCTCTGATTGAGCACCTCTGATTTTGTTGTTTTGTCGCAGCAACTTTGGTGTCAGTACTTGCCTCTTCTCCACTGATTTTTTATGTTCTAGAGGTTGTTCCTATTTTTGAAGCAGTCAAAACAACCACTACTGACTGTGAATGCTTCTCGCCTTCTCCATTATGAGAGGCATGCTACACTCCAGTTCCTCGTCTATGCAGATGGACAGTCTCTTCTCTATCTCCTCCAGGGCATAGCATCCAGAATGAGTAATCTTCTTTGCAGAAGATGCAGTGCTGGTGGCCGCAGAAGACCTTATCTTCTCTTTGTTCTTTAGGGTGGTGCGGATTGTGGAGGTTGGGGCCTAGATCTCTAAAACAGTACAAAAAATAAATGAAATGAATGTAGATTTTATTAGACAATTCGCAATTAAAGAAGCACATTTTAAGAAGCAAGGGAACAATGAAAATATTCTGTACCTTGTCATTGGACTTTGTAGGTAGGATTTGGGGCTCTTCTGTGTGTGTCTCTCTGTTTGTCTCTCTTTCTTCTCTGCTTACTCACATAACGCTCTGATGCTGTTGAGAGCATTAAAAGCGGTCCTGCGGAGAAAAAAACAGTGGTCAAAACGAGGAATCATAGCCAGATAACTGCGCTATAACGGAGTTTAGCACAAATTTGAGAAATACAGGCGAAACAGTGCTATAGTAAATTAGCACTGAAAGGAGTAGCATTAAGCGGGGTATACCTGTAAAAATATATGTATATACTAGCGGCTTGCCCGTCAAAAAATGACTGCAATAAAATTGTAAGGCTGGGAATGCTGTTTGGTACACAATGTAAGGTTTTTGGTTGTGTGAGCACCTTCAGCGCTCATTGCAAGTCTTGCGCTGAGCGCACCTTTCCCCTGGTGTATTTTTGCTCCTCTGAGCACCCTCTGCGCTCATTGTGTGCCCCGCCCTGAGGTCTTTGGGGCTTATTGCGAGCCTCTCCCCTCATGTACTTCTGCTCCTCTGAGCACTCTCGGTGCTCATTGTAAGCCCCATGCTCAAGGCCTTTGGCGCTCATTGCTCTCCTCTACTTTTGGTTGTCTGATTACTCTGTGTGCTGATTGTGAGCCCTGCGCTGAGGGCCTTTGGTGCTCATCATGTGGCTCACAATGAGTGCCTTCGGTGCTCATTGTGAGGCTCTCCGCTCGTGAAGTTTTGGTGGTGTGAACACCTTTGTCAGTCATTGCAAGGGGCACGCTGATTGGCTTCTGTGCTCATTGCGAGCCTCTCCCTTTGTGTACTTTTGGTCCTCTAAGCACCTTTTGGCGCTCATTGTGAGCCCCACGCTGAATGCCTTTGTGGCTCATTGCGATCCTCTCCCCTGGTCCTTTTTTTTTTATATATATATTTTTTTATGCTAATTAATGAATTCATTAAATAATAAATTAATATACCTAACCTATTTGTAATTAATATATCCAGCAATCAATATCTTGAAGAGCTAACAATCTGTTTTGTTTTTCCTGCAGCATGCATTGTACATTTTCACTGTTGCTGACCTGAGGTGTAAGTGTCAGCAATGTGTGTGCAGTGTAAATCGGCTGCGTGCTCGAGTTAAACTGTTTGTTTAGCTGTGTAATTGGGCATTTTGTAATGGTAATGTTATTATTTGTAAGATAGCGTTGTAAAATTTTTGGTGTTGTTATTGTTGTTTTTGTATATGCGCGGTTCGGCCATTAATTTTTTTTGACCTCATATTTTGCCGGGGGTCGTATTTTTTTTTCCGTAAGGGCTGATTTCCTTTTTGCAAGTGTTACAGGCCATAATTTTTCCACTCGTTCAAACTGCTACAGGTTTTGCATTGTGAATGGTATGATTGCAGGCTCACCTTCGCGAGCCCGTAAGCATTAGCAACAACCCGTATTGCTGAGAACTACATATATATACTAGCGAATTGCCCGTCCAAAAATTACGGCAATAAGATTGTAAGGCAGGTAATGGTGTTTGGCTGCGACATGAATTTTGTAATTAATAAAATAATAAATAATATACTTTACCTATTTTTAAGTAATATATGCAGGAAGCATTTTGTTGAAGAGCTGGCAATCTGTTTTGATGTTCCTGCAGCATACAATGTGTGTTTTCACTGTTGTGGAGCTGCTGTGTGTCAGCAATGTGTGCAGTGTGTAGTGTAAATAGTGTGCGTGCGCAAGGAAAATCCGTTAGGGTAGCTGTGTACTTCCGCATTGTGTAAGTTAGTGTTGTAAAATGGCGCCTAATGTGTGTTACGCGGCTGTAGGTGATTTAGCGTCCTTGTTCTTGGACCTCATACAGCTTTTTCGGAAATTCTGTATGTGTTTCGTGTTTTTTTTTCTGTGTTTAGGGTCCTGTAGCCTCGTTTTCGTTTTTTTCGGTGGCCATTTTTTCTCTCGCTTAGGGGATTTTCGTGTGTCTATACTCTTGAATTGCTACTTAAATGGAGGTGTAACTTCACTTTCAGAGGTCCTGGGTGTTCCCCCTTGCTGTGGGTAAGCTTTTTGTTGTGTGCATTTATTGTGTTTTTAATGTTTTCATATGCGCGTGTTTCGGGCGCTAAGGTCGTATTTTTGCAAGCTCGTAATGTTTTTTTCTAAGTCCCTCGGCTCATATTTGTGGATGCTAAGTCCGCAAATTTTGAGGTGTAAGTCCCGTCGTAGGGATGAGCGCCTATGGCGCTCATCAGCCAGCGACGGAGGCGAGGGCCGCATCATTAGCAGCAACTTTTGCCAACCCGCACTGTTTACAGGTGTCTGTCCAGCAGTGGGATCTCAATAAAATCTGAGAACGCTAAGTCTGTACTCACCCCTAAGGGCAGGCCAGGACAGATATGCAGTGCAAATCTTCTCTGCATGGAAGGGACAGCAGCCAGAAATGTATGTTTCAGGTACAATTACGTTTTGTCAGTGGAAATCATACTGATCTTCCTAGGCACAATTAGCAACTCTGGATTATCCTGTAGGAGAGCCTCAGGAATAGGGGTAGTAAATTATATTTTACAAACTTCACCAAGGTCCAGATGTATTATGGAAAAGAAGTCAAGGTCCGGGATTCATGTTGGTTCGTACTGGAGCACAATAAAATAATTTAATATTGTTCCAAAGGACACAGAATGTGAGTCTATTTAGTGAAATTGTACATTTGAAAATGATATTGCTAGTGATAGTATATTGAAGAATTAGGAAGCACTAAGAGTGATTTATAATACATTTAGGGATGTAGTAGAAATCAGGAAGAATACAGTAAAAAGTTTTCAAAAATATCAGAAATATATACTCAGTGGTGTAGAAGTTCAGACACAAAAAGCTAAAAACATACATTTACTTAAAGTATAGACCCTTGAGAAACAAAAAAAATGCTGAGTTTTACTTCAAATATCTGCACACATCTAGTCAGTGTTTTGAAATATATTTATTCCAGCTATTTAATGTCAGCTATTTAATGGTGAGGTGGACCGTGCATCATCCTATGTTTGGAGGCTGAGAGGGTACTGCTATGGATTAAAACATTAATTCCCCTATTATGTGTGGACATTTTTCCCTTCTATCTGCCCAAATAAACCAATGTAATCCTTCAAGCCTTTGCATGGTGTGGCTGCATTAGTTCCTCTAATCTATTTAAAGACTAGAATATTGCCCGTCAAAAAATGACGGCAATGAAATTGTAAGTGAGCTAATACTGTTTGGTGTATGGTAATCAAATAAATAATACATTAATAAAGGAATATACTTGACCTATTTGAAAGTAATATATACAGGAAGCATTGTGCTGAAGAGCTGACAATCTGTTTTGAGGTTCCTGCAGCATATAATGTCGGTTTGCACTGTTGTGGAGCTGCTGTGTAAGTGTCAGCAATGTGTGCACTGTGTAGTGTAAATAGGCAGTGTGCGCGAGGGGAAGCCGTTAGGTTAGAGGTGTACTTCCGCATTGTGTAAGTTGGTGTTGTAAAATGGCGGCGAATGTGTATGTGGTACGCGGCTGTATATGATGTAGCGTCCTTGCTAATGGTGTATCTTGTAGCTCATACGTTTTTTTTTTTAAATGCGTATGTGCTTGGTGGTGTTTTGCGTGTTTAGGATCCTGTAGCCTCGTTTTCGTTTTTTTCGGCGGCCATTTTTTCTCTCGCTTAGGGGATTTTCGTGTGTCTAAACTCTGGAATTTGGACTTAAATGGAGGTGTAACTTCACTTGCAGAGGTCCTGGGTGCTCCCCCTTGCTGTGGGTATGTTTTTTATGTATTTTTTGTGTGTATTTATTGTGTTTCTAATGTTTTCAGGTTCACGCAGGTCGACCGTTAAAGTCGTAGTTTTGCGAGGTCGTAATGATTTTTTTCTAAGTCCTGTGTCTCGTATTTGGTTGTCGGAAGTCTGTAAGTGTTGCGAGGTCCCCAGTTGCTGACAAGGAGCGCCTTCAGCACTCCATGCCAGAAACTGAGGCCCTCGCTTTGGTAGGGCCGCAGGCTCGCTACGCAAGCCTGCAGCGCTAGCAACGACCCGCATGCTCACAACTATTATAGGTGATATTTATTTATGGATATAATATGATATATGTGTGTTACCCCAGCGTTGGTCCCATGCAGCCAATGCTCTCCTGGTAGAGGCATACTGCTCCATAGTGCTAGCAGGGAATGCATGATTAATTTTAATTTTACTATTTTGTATGTCCCTTATTCATATAATCTGGTTCAGAATATGTACTCCCACTACCCAGTTCCTATAACCCTGCCTGGGACATTCAGATCTGTGTGCCTACACCCCCCATATCCCTCTTGTAGCTCCTCCTTTCCCTTTTCTATATTGCCAATCATACATTTCTGTGTGTTTATGTATTTATATGGTATGTCAGAAGGTGCCAAGTACACTTACATACAGAAATATCACTGCATATAGACATTTCTGAGCATAGACATACATATTTCAATGTACTGCACTGGCATCTTCAGGCACCCTATTGCTCACCAAAAACATGCTTTTCTGTACCTAGGGCAAAAACATATATCTTAAAATACACAGGTTCAGATAGGAGTAATCTAATATTAGAAACAATATCCTTCAATTAATTTGATGTTTTACGTATTTGCTGTGTTTTCTGTATAAGCTAAATTCTGTTAGATCATAGAAAGGTTTAGCAGGCTGCATAAGATGTCTTCAAACAGTTCCTTCTTTCATATAATTAATAGTGAAGTAGACCTTGTATGATTTTGGAGGCTCAGAAGATACAAAGAGAAAGGGTTTTTACATTCTGAACACAAACCAGTTTCCACTGGAACAATTAAATGTGTTATTCCGAAAAATTATGAAAAAATACTTTTTATTATAAAATAATACTTTTACATTTATTAGATTAAAACCTATAAACAATCAATGAGTATCTTATGAGGTGACCGGGAAAACAACTTTTGATTAGAATGTTGGCAAAGATATCTCTTGGAGTTCTTTATCTATTCAGCCTCATGTGAGATGTGCTTACCAGTGAAAGGATATCCGTGTGCTGTATCATGGTAATACTAAATGCTGAGCAAACTAAACATATTTTATGTTTTGCATTAATATGTATCATTGTGAGTATTGCCTGTTCACCTATTAAAATCCATAGACAGATGTGTTTTATTGGTTAAATACAGAAACATAGATTTGATGATAGATCAAAATCAATAGGAACATCTAATCTGACCATTCTATCTACCTATTCATTTTGGTTTCTCATGATGACTTTATACTTATTCATTATTAGTTATACTTGGATTATTTCACTCAATTCATCGCTACCACATCCAAATGAAGGCTATTCTACCTAAATACCACCCTTTCTGTAAAGTAATATGTTACCCCCAAATCTCCCACCTTCCAATTTTAAAATATAGCCTCTTGTTTTTCAATTATTCTTTTTTTCTGGGAGAGTATACTTATTATTATTATCTTTTACTTATAAAGCACAAACATATTCCATAGTGCTAGGTACATGTGATACAGTGAATATGGCAGACATTATATACCTGTACAGATGGCATAGAGGTTACTGTTCTCATAAGAGCTTACAATTAAAGTGGGTTAAATGTATTAGAAATAAAAGGAACGAAGATACTTCCTCCTTTTGATATGTTTAAAGGTTTCTATCATATCACCAGGTCCCAGGAAGGTACTTGTCCTTTAGACCTTATCTGGTTGTTTTCAGAAACAAAGAGTGATGACAGCCTAATGATTTAAACATACCACCACCATTTGTTATAGTTATAAACAGATTATTGTTTAACATATCTCCTAATAAAATGTACTTAAAAAAAAAGCAAAACTAGGGGCGTGGCCAACGCACAAGAGCAGGCAGACGTGCTGTAGACCTGCTCTGCCACTATAGCACCCAAAACCGCGATAAATCCAGATCTCGGGGGGTCAAACTCCCCTAATTTGGGTGCAGGCAGGACCAGCAAGCCCCCAGGATCATTGTGATACCAGATCCGAGCAGGCTGCGCTGAGTGAGGGGGAGAGCAGGATAGAGGCCTGGTCCGTGCAGCCTCCCTGACCGGCCCCAACGCGTGGAGGAAGCAACACCCACCGAGCCCTTCACCCTCAGGTGGTGGAAGAGAAGAGGCCCGTTCGGGCTGACCTCCCCACGCAGCGTCGACCCATACCCCATCCTCCCACACCACCAACTGTGAGTACCTCATAGGGGGCCACCGGGGAATGCCGGGCACGGCAGGAAAGGCCGGGGCTCTGTCGGGGCGGCCCGAAGCCGAAGTGCACCCTGCGGGGGGCAGAGCGAAGAAACAGGGCGATATCCCGGAGGTCAGGCAAGTGAGTAGATCCCAGAAGACACCCAGTGGTCCGGGGTGAGGGAGAACACCGACGGGAGAAGGGGCGCCATCTTGGACCACGTGTCAAACCAAGGAGAACAGAGGTGGTGGCTAGCGGCGAGCAGGGTATCCCCTCCTCTCCATAAGAAGCCCTGAGTGAGTAGTGGGACTTCAGGGGGACCCCAACAAGCTCAGGCAGGTCGCCCAGTAGAATTCAGGAGGGGGCCCAAGAATCTGCCATCCATAAAGGCCCAAGAAGGAGGAGGCGGCCATTTTGTGCATCAGTGTGGTGGAGGGATAACAGCCCCAGCCACCCTGGAATGGAGCTGGGACCCTTGAACATAACACATTGGCATTATTAACCACAACTGCTCTGGACTGAGTTATGCTAAATCTCCCTGTCAACGCACAGGGTAAGCAAAAACATTTTCTTTTTTAAATACCTGGGTGCCGGATAAATTCCGGACACACAATTACCACATGTCACACAACCAGGATTATTCTCACAGGTCTCCCTAGCCATGTAGACAAATAAGGATGAAAAGGCCCTACCTGGGAATTTATAACGCAGTTCTGCATTACGACGATATGATAATCTAAAAGAAAAAGATAAGAAGAAAGGAAACCCTTCTGCATATAAGCAATTCCCTTGTTTCAAAAGCTGGATTAATAATGGTGCTGGGGATGCCCCAGTAAACTACAAACGATAACCTGTGTGGAAGATGAAGGGTAAAACACGCAAGAGCTCGGCAGCTAAAGGAATTCCAGAACACTTACAAACTCTCCCAAAACATCAGCCTTAGCCCCAGAGCCCTGCTGTAGACCTATCTGACAATTCGGATATGGAGGGGGAGCAGAGGGGTACACTACAAGATCCGGAGGTGATTGATAAAATGATGACAAGGTTTGAAACCTTATTAAAGACCCAACTATCCCAGGCCGTGCAGGACTTTAAAAAAGAATTCCAAGAGCTGAGACAGAGAACTCATGCCTTAGAAACCCTCACGGACCAATTGGTCTCAACCCAAGAACAGGACAGGAAACTCTTCCAGAATCACCCTCCTGGAAAACAAACTTGAGGATGCTGAAAATCGTTCTCGCAGAAATAATATTCGCTTTAGAGGAATTGACAAACGGGTGACCAACCTGGTACCCTACATCAAGCAAGTTGTTCGGGCCTTGCTACCGGGGGAAGAAGATACAGAGATTCAAATTGAGAGGGCACATAGGGCCCTGGGAGCGTCCTCCAACCAGAGCCTACCTAAGGACACAATAGTCCGATTTCTCCGACAAAGAACAAGGGATAACATCCTTTCTGCCGCGAGAAATGTTTCACAAGTTGTGGGCCCAGACGGATCCCGCCTGCAGATCTACGCTGATATTGCACCATCCACTCTGAATAAACGCAGGGAAATGAGACCGGCACTGAATATCCTTGTAAAGAACAAAATCCCGTACAAATGGGGTTTTCCTTTCCGCTTACTTTTCCAAGCAGGAGGCTCTACTTACTCTGCTTTTTCTCTGGAAGACTGTCAGAAACATTTGATCCATCTCAATCTTGCCACTACTGAAGACTTTAGTGAACAACGAGCAGAGAGGCCAAAAGAAAAGCCTTCAAGGCAGTGGACAGACGTACCTGTCCCCAAAAAACAGAGGAACCAGAGAGACTCTACTCGCACTTCGCAAACAGAGCCTGGGAGATCTGGCGAGTCCACCCCAGGCACTTCCTCCGCACTGGTTCAAGAAGGGTGAACTAACGTAATAGTCAGAAACTTGAGAACTCTTAAACAATGCATAAAGGGTCTGACAACAGTTAGCAAGTCTAAGACTGCATACAAATGTCATTACGTATTGTGAGCTTAAGTACATATTGTTCAGTATAAAACCAGGGAAGAGATAGCTTTTACCAAAAAGACTATAGATCTAGGTATAACTACTTCTCATGTTTTGCACTTCCCCACAGGTTTGGGCCTATTTCAGGGCTAGTGTGCTGTTAAGTAAAATACTAATTGTTTAGTTAGGAACTATTCAAGTATATTCATTTTCCTCATACTAGGGACAGAGGGAGGAGTGATTATCCTCTTCACCCTAGGCACTTGGGTGCTACCGGTAAAAGTCAATGAGGATCAGTGTTCTTGAAATGTTGTTAGGTTATGTTCACCTATTTAACAGTTATGTCTCATTCTTTAATCATTGTTATGTTGGCTTGCTGGCTGATCCATGTTCTCTCTTTCTGAATGTAAGACTCCCCAGGGGTAAATCCATCTGGTTAGAAGGCATCCTTCTCTCAGTCAAAAGACTCCCGGGGGGTAAGTCTGCCTGGTCAGGAAGTAGTCAACTCTCCCAGCCTTTCTCACCCGGTCATGGTGCTATCAGGACTATTCCAGCGGATTGGGGTAAGTCAGGACAACACAACACCACACTACACACATGGCGGAAAGTCTGAATAATTTAGACATAGTGTTCCTGACACATAATGTCAAGGGATTTAACTCCCCATTTAAACGTCGCAAGGCCTTTCTCTCTTATAAAGATAGCAACCCCTCTGTCATATTCATGCAGGAGACTCACTTCGTCCATAACAACCACCCAAATTTCCTTCACAGGAATTATCCAACAGTTTTCCTAGCCAATCAAAGAACTAAAAAAGGAGGGGAGGCTATACTCCTTCACAGGAACTTCCCCTTTACTTTAGAGAATAAACAAGTAGATCCGGCGGGTAATTTTGTAATAATCACAGGACTAGTACAGGGTTTTAGGACAACTCTGGTTTCCATTTACGCCCCAACAACAAACCCCCATCAGACTGTCATGAACGCTCTAAAGACTCTAGATAGGCCGGAGCTGGGAAAAATAATAATAGGGGGGGACCTAAATTTGGTGCTGGACCCGGCTCAAGATAGGTCAGGGAAGGGGGGACAAGAGAGGTTCTCTAGAAAGATGAAGAAAATTAAGCGCTTACTCCTTAAACTAAACTTGACAGATATCTGGAGGGAAACACACCCTACGGATAAGGAATATTCTTTTTTCTCCCAAGTACATATTACCTATTCCAGGATAGACTACATTTTAGCAGATTCCTCCCTGATAAACCAGGTAAAGAAATCAGAAATTATTCGCTGCACATGGTCAGACCATGCATCCGTAAAGCTTGCATTGGGCTGGGATTCAGGGGGGAGGCCCATAATCTCATGGAGACTGAACGAACGAATCCTAGCTAACCCAGAGGTCAAAGACCAAATTTCCCAGGATCTGGATCTTTTCTTCCAGGTAAACCTATCCCCAGAGGTAAGGGCAAGCATTGTATGGGCTACACACAAGGCTTACATTCGGGGATCCCTTATTAAAATTGCCTCCCATTACAAAAAACAATGAAAGGCCAGAGAAATTGAACTTCAAGCAGAACTGACTAAACTTGAAAAATTAAATCATCCAAGCCAGACAACAAAAATAGACAGGCAATAGAAAAGGTTAGGACAAATCTGGACGCTCTCCTCTCGGACCAAACTGAGAAAGCCCTAAGGTGGACTCAGCAAAAGTTTTTCGACAAAGCAAATAAACCGGGCCCACTTTTAGCCAGAAAGTTACAATCAAAGATTTCACAGAATAAAATTAATCAAATAAGAACACGGGAGGGAGAGCTCACAGCTAATCCAAGTAAGATTAAGTCCATTTTCACCAACTACTTTAATTCCCTCTATGAAGGCTCCACAACTCTCAACCTTAATGAGATGCAGGCATTTCTCAACTCAAGTGACCTCCCTACCATAACGGGGGAAGAGTTGGGAGCCCTTAACGCCCCAATTTCTTTAGACGAGGTACGTAAAACGATACATAAACTTAAAGCTGGTAAATCTCCGGGGCCTGGCGGGTTTACCAATAGCTATTACAAAGCATTTACAGAAACCCTTGGCCCGCACCTAGTCACGCTTTTTAACAACATTCTGGCAGGTGAGCAAATACCGGCAGAGCTTAATGCTGCTGAGATTATCCTATTCCCCAAGGTAGGAAGGGACCCCCTAGAAATGAAAAACTATAGGCCAATTTCAGTCCTAAATTGTGATATGAAAATTCTCTCCAAAATTATGTCAGACAGACTGGCTAGTATCTTGCCAAGACTGATTCATAATGACCAGGTAGGTTTCGTGGCTCACAGACAGGCAGGAGATAATATTAGGAAAGTCGTTAATCTCAGACATAAAGCCAAAACCTCCAAAATACCAGCATGCCTTATGGCCTTTGATATTGAAAAGGCCTTTGATTCCCTGGAATGGCCCTATCTATTTGCGACCCTAAGTAAATTTGGTATCAGTGGCCAGTTCATTAACTTGCTGAAATCTTTCTATAATTCCCCATCAGCCAAACTGAAGCTCCCGGGCCCTGCGATTCCGAATATAACAATTGGGAGGGGCACTATACAAGGATGCCCGTTATCGCCTTTGCTCTTCGCATTGGCTATGGAACCTCTAGCCAGGGGGATCAGGGCCAATTCAGGGATTACCGGGATAGACGATCTGCTCTGCGTGGTGTCCAACCCAAGTAACTCAGTTCCGGAACTCATCAAAACATTAGAAAAATTTGGCCAGCTCTCGGGCTTAAAATTAAATTTAGAGAAAACAGAGACTCTAGCTATAGATTTGCCGGCTGCAGAGAAAAAAAGGTTACAGGATAGATACAAATTCAATTGGGACATTAAATATATAAACTATCTCGGGATAAGGTTAACGGCAAATCTGGTCGATCTATATAATGTGAACTATTTAAAGCTACTGAAGACCTTGATGGCAGATTTGGGTAGATGGACGAAATTTTGCCTTTCCTGGGTGGGGAGAATTAATACGATAAAAATGAACATTATGCCCAGACTTCTTTACCTTTTTAGAACTCTCCCTATTCTGGTTAAAAATAAAGATTTATCTAATTTCCAAAGGCACATCTTTAGGTTTATTTGGAATCAGGGCCCATCGCGAATTGCGAAAAAAACTATGTATCTCCACAAACTAGATGGAGGACTATCCTGCCCAAATATTAAACTTTATTACAAGGCTGCTCAACTATCCTTTTTGCCAATTGCCCACTCCGTGACCCATCAACCGGCATGGATTTATATAGAAAACCAATCAATGAGACCGCTGACCTGGGACACGATTATGTGGCTGCCAGATGTTCCCCCCTAAATTAGAAACACATCCAATCCCATGATAAAGCAAACGCTAACAGGCTGGAAATGGGCCCGCAAGCACACAAAAATATTCCCAAATCCATCCTATATGATCTCACTCATTAATCATCCGCAGATGTCAATGAGTCTGAACTTGACCTCCCAACACTGGTGGAAGAATGAAAAACTAGATAGGCTGGGAGAGTGGATAGAGAAGGGTCAAATTATCTCCTTCGAAAAGTTAAGGGACAAACATGATCTGCCTTTGTCAGAACACTATAACTTCTGCAGACTTAAACATCTTGTACACTCCTTATTAAAGAACCACACAGTGCCGGAAATGAACTGGCTATCTAAAATATGTCAAGTGACCCCACTAACGAAGGGTACCCTAGGGATGCTATACAAAAAGTTTAATGCCCGGCCTGATGGACTCAAGTTAAAACACATGGTAGATTGGGAAACTGACATGAATACGAGCTGGGACCCAGGTAAATGGAGGGTGGCTTGGTCCAACATCTATAGGGGCTCCCTCAAGTACAGCATCCTGGAGACCGCCATTAAGGTGCTCCACAAGGTATACATAACCCCAGAAAAGCTCGCAAAATGGAAAAAGTCAGAAAGCCACCTGTGCTTCAGGGGGTGCCAAGAACAGGGACATTTACCCATATATGGTGGACTTGCCCCCAGGTAGTAAAAGTCTGGGATCTAATCTCAGAGTTAGCCTCGGATCTGTTCCATACCCCAGTGGACAGGACTATTGACAACATGTTGCTGGGGATTCCCAATAGCACTCTTGCACCCTCCCAAAATAGGCTGCTTCAATATATAACTTTGGCAGCTAAGAGCCATATTGCCAAATCCTGGAAATCCAGCAACCTTAATTTCCAGTTGGTTAAACAAAAGATTAACTATATTGCAATCAACGAAAGAATCACCCACCTACTGGCTGACTCTATGGATAAGTACAGGAAAATATGGGACCCATGGATAGTACATACAGGCATAGCCTTAGGGAGTTAAGGTTAGTGATTGGTATATAACTTAGACTATTTCCCCAAGAAGGTTGCCCAAGGGGGCCGGGGAGGGGAAAAGGGAAGGACTTGGGGGACAATTTCATTAAGGGTTTTCGGCTCCTAAGGAAAACATAGGAAGGGAGGGAGACAGGGTTGGCCAGCAAGCCGTTCAAGTTTTGGGTTATGTTGTATGAATCTAAAAAGTTAGAGTTCAACAAAAAAAAAGGGAAAGTCACGCATTATGTACCAGTAACAAACTGTTTTGACCTATAACAGTCTATTCTTCATCTTGTCTTCGTTAACAGTAATAGTTCAGAGTTCTCTGTAATCAGGTATATATTAATGTATCTATAATGGGTCTCATGGACTTATGATAAACTGTCAGGCCTGCGTGCCGAGGTCAAATCTGTGAATTGTTTCTTGCAATTGGTGACAATAAAACTCATTGTTTAAAAAAAAAAAAAGTGCAAAACTAGATGAAACTGTAGTGTAACATGATGTATCACCATGTGTATTACCCTCAGAAGTGGTGCCTTAGAGGGAAGGTAAACAGCCAGCCCACAGGTCAAACATGTTGAGAGCCACTATTTTAAGATATATATGTTGATGTTGTAACTTGGTTAATAGCTTATTATGCTGACATTTGTTAGAAGCTATCATGGGCGTAGAAGAAAAAAAAAATGACGGCAATAAAATGTCAAGCCCGGTAATTCCCACACAATCTGAGCACCTTTGGCACTCATCGCGAGCCTCTTCCCCCATCTAATTTATGGGCATTGTGATGAGCGCATTCGGCACTCATTGCAAGCCTTGGCAACCCTCAACTTTTGTGGTTCGCGATGTTCACCTTCGGCGCGGCGCTCAATGGCGAGGCTCTCCCCACCGTCTGACCTGTGTCTACTGGCTTCAAGGTCATTTTTACTGGCTTCAGCCTCATCCTGTTATGTTTTTTGGTCCGCTATTTTTTTTCTCGCTTAGCCGATTTTCAATTGCTAAAAAAAAAACGCCAAATATGCCTCAAATTAACTTGCAAACTTACTCATAGGCTCCCTGGTTCTCCCCCGTGCTGTGTCTGAGTGTGTAAGTTTTTTTTTTTTTTATTATTTAGCTTTTTGGGGTGGTCTTTCGGGTTACGCGTTTGAACAAATTTCGGCCCTTAAAATCGTAAAGTGCGTGCCTCACGATCAGCTGCAAAGTGCTCGGTGTTTCGGCGGTGATGGCGGCCATCAACACGAGCGCCTTCTGGGCTCATATGTAGGCTTTTTTAAAGTCCTGCGGGCCTTGTGATGAGCGCAGCCTGTGGCGCTCAGCTTGAGCCCTGCAATAAGCGCCTTCGGTGCTCATTTCAGCCTAAGTCCTAAGGGGGCGACAACTCGCAATTTCGACAACTATAATATACGATACAAATTGAAATGTATAGTGGCTAGTTTTATGTAACTAGTTCAACGAGTACCTAGTGGGTCTAATTATTTAATCCAGTGTTTATGGCAATGTTATTATGTGGTGTTGATGAACCCATACAAGGTGGGTTATGATGAAAAAACCTGGAGGGGAAGAAACAAAGCATTTGGGGGGTTAGTAAAAGAGACATATTGGTCCAGAGTGAATGAAATCCCAGAGCCAGAAGGATCTGATGAGAGCTGGGAGGAGGCCTGGATTGTTTTGCATCAGGACTCTCCATTCTCTAGATCCTCCACTGGTTAGAGACCAGTGTGGTGACCCATATGGTTTTATATGATTCTGCAACTATGTTTTTGGTTTGGTCTATGATCCTCTTGACCTGGAAGTTATAAAACTTAAAATGCTTAAAGTAATTTTGGTGAAATAAGATATTTTGGCTCTTATTTAATTTTGCAACTCTTATTGCTCGGCATAGTGGCTGTCATTTTTTTTTTTACTGGAAATATGATGTTACTGTTGGGATGGAGCCATCCACATAGCTAGCTAGGGTCAACTTACAACAGCCTTCAGACAGCTAGCCGTTATTTTATTCATTCAAGCTCTTCCATTAATAAAATATATTTGTACTAACATAATGTGTGTACACATGTAACAGGTAAATAGATATTCAGCTATGAAACCAGATATCTATATTTGAATTATGTATGTATAATTAATTTTTGATAATGTAAAAGGTTTGTAGACTACAGCGATAACAAGTTATTATGTTATTTGTTTAATGAACAGATAATGTCACTTAAGAAAAGAATAAGGACAAATCTCTAAGTGGAATAGAGTAAATAATAATATCAAATATGTGTTCCAAGTAATTCTGGATCCTATAAGTCTATGTCCAGTGTACTAAAGAACACCTAAGACTCTATTTTGGAATGTGTAGCAACTTGTTACTAGAAAAAAAACACAATAAACTTTATTAAAGAAAAAAAAAAGGGTGAATGAAGAATATATACAATGAGTGTAATAAAAGATATACTTAAGTATATCAAACAGCAGGCTAATGTAAAGGGGATCCTCTGATGAATCCGTAACAATAACAACGGGGAAACATACGTTGGGACCTTAACAGCAGGCTATAGGGGACAGTCTATCCCCATTGGTATGTACATATGTTGATGTCTGCACCATTACAAGGTAATGAGTTAAATCTCTCGTTTTCTGTTTTGAAGTAATTTTTGGTGCAGCAGACTATGTGTGAAACCCACCTAACCCTTAACTAAAAGGGAGGGCTTCTCTTGATTACAGCATTGTGCTGTGTTATCAGGATCATTACACTAATTTTTGATAGTGGATATTTTCTATGTTCCCTATTTTTGAACTTACTTCAGCTTATGGGATGGGGAGTGCTGTGTCGCTCTTATCTCCCATGGGAAACATAGAGACCCACTTGTTTTATTAACTGGAGCAACTGTTGACCGCCATCTGTCCTCTCAAATAGACAGGTGCTGACCTCTATATTATATTACCATTTGTGAGTACTCATATTATTACTTTGGGGTTTACTCATTAGACTGTACAACCCCCCCCCCCCCTCCCCCTTTACATTAGCCTGCTGTTTGATATACTTAAGTATATCTTTTATTACACTCATTGTATATATTCTTCATTCACCCTTTTTTTTTCTTTAATAAAGTTTATTGTGTTTTTTTTCTAGTAACAAGTTGCTACACATTCCAAAATAGAGTCTTAGGTGTTCTTTAGTACACTGGACATAGACTTATAGGATCCAGAATTACTTGGAACACATATTTGATATGAACAGATAATGAACTGATCCTTTCTTACCAGGGGGATAAATCAAACCAACAGTTTCACTGAAGGCTCCCACTGCCCAACAGTGACATCATAGTGACATCACATTGTGTTGCAACTTGCAGCTGAAAGGATGAATGATTTCAGTGAGGGTGAATATGAGCAATGAGTGGCAAAATAAAGCAATTAATTTTGATGCAATGTAAAAAATGTTTTTAAGAGTTTTGTGTTCCCTATAATAAATAGGGGGGGGGGGGTCAAGATGCCTGGGATAAACATGATTACAAGGAAAATCAGAGCTAAAAGTTGGATTTTATTGACAAACAAGTCATATTGATAATGCTCCTTGTATGTATTTTACACAATCTGAGATACAGACAAGTAAAGTTGCCTGCTCCGGAAAGATAACATTTAACAATCTATGCACAAGCTAGAGGTGGTAACACAGCCTAATGTGTTCATTCAGGGCTACGGCTGTGCTGGGCTGCTGATTCCTCACACAGGAAGTTGTGATGGCCCTCCTGCCCCGTCCCCATGCCACCTCGCCGGAACCTGCTCTCCCCTGTGTCGCTCCAGCTTCCTGCTTTCTGCTCTGCCTGCATAGGAGGAGCCACCTGGAGGAGGAGCCACCAGACTGGGACGTGAGGAGCAGCAGCAGCATGGAGGAAAGATACATTGCAGCGTGAGGGGGGGGGGGGAGACAGAAGATAGAGAGAGAGAGAGAGTGTGTGTGTGTTGAGTGAGAGAGAGAGTGTGTGTGTGTTGAGTGAGAGAGAGAGTGAGTGTGTGTGAGAGAGAGAGAGTGAGTGTGTGTGAGAGAGAGAGAGAGTGTGTGTGAGAGAGAGAGAGAGAGTGTGTGTGTGTGTGTGAGAGAGAGAGAGAGTGTGTGTGTGTGACAGTGAGTGTGTGTTTGTGAGAGAGAGAGAGAGTGTGTGTGTGTATGTGAGTGTGTGTGTGTGTGAGAGAGAGAGAGAGAGTGTGTCTGTATGTGAGTGTGTGTGTGTCAGAGAGAGAGTGTGTGTGAGAGAGAGAGAGAATGTGTGTATGTGTGAGAGAGAGAGTGTGTGTGTGAAAGAGAGAGTGTGTGTGTGTGAAAGAGAGAGTGTGTGTGAAAGAGAAAGTGTGTGTGATAGAGAAAGAGTGTGTGTGTGTGATAGAGAAAGAGTGTGTGTGTGATAGAGAGTGTGTGTGAGTGATGTATGAAAGAGGGAGTGTGTGAGAGTGAGAGAGAGTGTTGTGAAACAGAGAGAGAGAGTGTTGTGAGAGAGAGAGTGTTGTGAGAGAGAGAGTGCTGTGAGAGAGAGAGAGAGTGCTGTGAGAGAGAGAGAGTGCTGTGAGAGAGAGAGAGTGCTGTGAGAGAGAGTGCTGTGAGAGAGAGTGCTGTGAGAGAGAGTGCTGTGAGAGAGAGTGTTGTGAGAGAGAGTGTTGTGAGAGAGAGTGTTGTGAAAGAGAGAGAGTGTGAGTGAGAGATATATGTAGTGTTGTGTGTGTGTGTGTGAAAGAGAGAGAGTGTTTATGTCAAAGAGAGAGGGTGTAAGTGTGTGTGAAAGAGAGAGAGTGCGTGTGTGAAAGAGAGAGAGTGTGTGTGTGTGAAGGAGAGAGAGAAGAAGAGGGAGTTGCAAATTTTTTCAGTGGATGAAGTTGGGGGCATGGGGGTGGAGATGGGTGGGGGTGGCAAGCTCAGGCTACACCACTGCTGTAAATGCATATTTTCCAGTGTTCAATACAAAAGCAGAACATTTTAAGTGGTACAATAAACACATGAGACTAATAACTATTTACATGGGGTACCCTGCACGACAGAGGACAAGACAGACATTTTGACACATGAGGAGTTGAGGACCCTGCTCCTGAGAGCTTACAGTGTAAAGGAGATGGGGAAGTGACACAAGAGGGTGAGGGAGAAGTGTGATGAATGGTGGTCCAGTCAGCAGACAGGATACACTGGAATAGATGGCTGTGTCTCTGCTATGGGCTTCCAATATTCAGCATGGTTTTGAATTTCTCTCCAAGTTACGTGTTACATTTTATTTGCAGTACCGAGTCTCTCTGTGATTGTGTGCTACACATGGGCTGCCTCCAATTTCTTCTTACACAGCTGAGCCAGTAGTAAAATAGAGAGAAGAAGAAACTGCTTAAGGAAGAACTTGAAGATATCTCCAAATATTTTGCTCTTATCCTTTCAATGCCGCATTCAATGTCAAAGAATAGAGAGAATATTCCAGGAAACATAATTCAGTTCCATTTGGGTTATATTTTATATCTTGTAAGTATTGGGGTGCAGATCTGTGGAGAAGAAAAAACAAAGTTAAAGTATAATGGAGTTTTATAACACAAGGGTGTGTCTGATCTGTGACGGAGACATCCGAATTAGTAATCTTATATTTTTCAAGCTGGTTCTCTAATTTTGTATCCAATCAAAAACAACAACTGCTGAAATCCCATATATATAATACGTTATTGTTAAGAGCTACACTTGATAAAAGAGCAAAATATTTAGAAAGCAAAACAAAAGTAGTTTTTAAATGTCATTTTGTAGTGGGAGCCACCATTTCTGTTTCTGTTAAACTTCTTCTAAAACTTACAGGGAACATTGAAGAGAAAAATTGGATAATTCTTAGTGTATGTAAGTTCTTCCAGTAGTACTAATGGAAATCTAAGTCTACAACGTCCATATGTTGTGAAAGCATATACACAACTATGTCAATGACTGGCCAATAACAATTGAACAACTGCATATGATAAACAATGAATTAAAGTTTAAGTTTGCATACTACCAGTGTCAGTTTCTTCAAGAGTATAATGTAAGTATGGAGTTACAATGTTTCTTTAGGGTTTGTGTACATTAGACATATTGACTTGCACATTTACTGCCCCTACATCTGTATAGTAATTGGGCTTTGTGATGTCATCTATTGTGATATATGATGAGGGTAACTGTCCCTTCTGTGGTGCTTTGTTGGCAAAACAACTGTGTGATACTCACTAAGACAGCGCTGCTCACATAATTGCTCATATGTCATTATATATACTGAAAAATATCAATACTCGCACATTCAATGAAGTGACAACACCTCCCCTTTAATGGGGATGGATGTGAAAAATACAATTTGCAGGGCCGCTTTAAAAGTGCATCCCTGCCACGCCACTTATAGAAAAGGCCACGAATTAACATCACTGGTCTATACTCAGACAAAAATAAAACTAAAGCAAATACTATACTCACCTCATAGTCCTTTATCTCCTCACATGTAGACAACTTACAACATTACTGTATTTTTATAACGTGCTGCCATTTCTACAGAAAAATGCAAGGGGTACACTGAGATTGATTCTAACAGAAGAGGTCTTGGTCACCTTAACATATTCTAACATAGGTCTAGGTCACCTTAACATATATACACTGATGTCTATACTAACATAGGAGGTCTTGGTCACCACTTAACATACAATACACTGATGTCTATACTAACATAGGAGGTCTTGGTCACCCCTTAACATACCATACACTGATGTATATACTAACATAGGAGGTCTTGGTCACCCCTTAACATACCATACACTGATGTATATACTAACATAGGAGGTTCTTGGTCACCCCTTAACATACCATACACTGATGTCTATACTAACATAGGAGGTCTTGGTCACCCCTTAACATACAATACACTGATGTCTATACTAACATAGGGGGTCTTGGTCACCCCTTAACATACCATACACTGATGTATATACTAACATAGGAGGTCTTGGTCAACCCTTAACATACAATACACTGATGTCTATACTAACATAGGGGGTCTTGGTCACCCCTTAACATATCATACACTGATGTATATACTAACATAGGGGGTCTTGGTCACCCCTTAACATACCATACACTGATGTCTATACTAACATAGGAGGTCTTGGTCACCCCTTAACATACAATACACTGATGTCTATACTAACATAGGAGGTCTTGGTCAACCCTTAACATACAATACACTGATGTCTATACTAACATAGGGGGTCTTGGTCACCCCTTAACATATCATACACTGATGTATATACTAACATAGGGGGTCTTGGTCACCCCTTAACATACCATACACTGATGTCTATACTAACATAGGAGGTCTTGGTCACCCCTTAACATACCATACACTGATGTCTATATTACATATAAATAAAATGCAAATTGTATACTCACCTCATAGTCCTATCTCTTTATCTCCTCACAGGTGGAGTTATTCATTATTTACTGTATTCTTATAGCCTGCTAAAAATGTCTGCAGAAAAATGCAAGGGGTACAGTAATTACATGGGACTATACAGATTTAATAATACAGTAAGAAGAAACAGAACAGAGTACACACACAACCGAATGTACATGTTATGGCTTCTTATAAAATAAGAAAGTTAGTTATTTGACTTTAACTGGTGTAATCTAATCTCAATCTAATACATTTTTGCAGGGCTGCTTTAAAACTATATGCATCCCTATCCCTGCCATGACACTTCTAGGGGAGGTCTGGCCGCCTTAACATCCATACACTGAAGTCTATACCGTACTTTAGACAGAAATAAAACTAAAGCAAAATGTATTTACTCACCTCATAGTTATCTCCTCACAGGTGGAATTATTCATTGTTTACTGTATTTTTATAACCTGCTGCCATTTCTGCAGAAAAATGCAAGGGGTACATTAAATACACGACTATAAAGGTTTAAACATACAGTAATAGTAAGTCTCAAGAAGTGTAACATAACAGAGTAGCTTTGTATAAAATTAGAAAGTTAGTTATATTACTTCAGTTGGTTATAATCTGCTTTTCTGTCCATAGAATTCACTTAATCTCCCAGTTATTACAACTTACCTTTATCTACACTACCTCTCAGTCTCCATATGTACAAGTTTTCTCATTCAGGGCTTCACGGGTTATTCAGTTGCTCATCTGTTGGTCATCCTGCTGTGAATGGCTTTTCCTCCCAAGACAGCCCCTTATATAGGGTTTTAGGCTCTGTGACATCATCTGTTATGACATCTATTATGACACATCTGTGATGTAAGAAGTTGTTTGTTACCCGGGGGGAAGGGGAGCAGCTAGCCTTGTGATGTCTGCCATTAGACAACTTATCATACAGTGCTCTGAAAACAGCCCTTTCTTCTCTATTCTTCTTCTATATCATGTACCAACAGAGGTTCCTATACACACATTGACACATACCCTCAAGGGGCACAAGAATGTCCAAAACTTAAAATCCAGAATAATTTTTGAAAAAATCGCCTGCAAAAAAACACTTTGAAAACTAAACCGGCACTATGACAAATAAAAATAGGAATCGTAAAAAATACAAAGTTAATGGCCGAACCGCACACATCGAAAAACACAAAAAAAATACCATACAAAAAACATCACACGCAGCACGGGGGGACAGCCGGGACGTCTGGGAGTGAGGTTGCACGCAAATTTAAGTTGAATTTGCCAAGTTTTGCAACTCGAAAATCTCCTACACGAGAAAATAAATGGCAGACGAAAAAAACAAAGATGAGGCTACACGAACCCTAAGCATATAAAACACCGCCTGGCACATACGAGATACAAAATATACTATTAGGAAGGACGGAAAATGCTCCAGACCCGTGTAACACATAGACAATCGCCGCCATTTTACAACACTAACTTAAAACTAATAACATTACCATTCTAAAATGCCGCTTTACACAACTAAACAAACGGTTTAGCCCCGAGCACGCAGCCTATTTACACTGCACACTTGCCACATTGCTGAAACTTTCTCCTCAGGTCAACAGTCCAAATGTACATTGTATGCTGCAGGAAAAACAAAAGTGATTGTTAGCTCTTTAGGATATTGATTGCTGGATATATTAATTACAAATAGGTAAAGTATATTAATTTAGTCTTTCATTAATTAATTAATTCTTATAAAAAAATAAAAATACCAGAGAAGAGGCACGCAGTGAGCACCAAAGAAGCTCATTGCAAGCCACGCGATGAGCGCCAAAGGCGCTCAGTGCAGGGATCTCAATGAACGCACAGAGTGCTCACAGAACAAAAAGTACACCAGAGGAGAGCCTCGCAATGAGAACCGAAGGAGCTCACAACACTAAAACTACATCAGGGGAGAGCCTCGCAATGAGCGCCAAAGGCCGAAGGCGCTCAGCGCGAGGCTCGCAATAAGTGCCCCAGGTACTCAGAGGACCAAGACCCTTACATTGGGTGGCAAACAGCATTGCCTGGCTTACAATTTTCTTGCCGTAATTTTTTGACAGGAAAGTCGCTCGTTACATATAACAATCAGTCTCTATTCTATGTAATTTTAAATCAGTAATTTACATAAAACAAAAATAGACAACAAGAGAGTAATAAACCATCTATTCTAATTAACAACTTGATTTATTTTGCTATTTGTTTTCACTTATAGCTGACAATATTGTTGTTAATGTATTAATATCAGTACATAACTATTCATCTTAATAGGATTAGGAGTTCGCATTGAAATTTGTCTCTTATCACATATATAGTTGTGAGCATGCGAGCCAGCCAGAGCCGTTGCACATGCTTGCGGGCCAAAGGCGCTCCTTGCCAGCAACTGCGACCCTCGCAAACCCTTCCTATACTCCCCTATACTCCCCTCTGCCCCTGGTCCTGCCCCTCTCTCCTGCCTACCCCGGACATCATGTGGATCCTCCGCTGGGACCGGCTGCTCCTGCTGTCAGTCCTCTCTGCGCTCCTGGCCGCGGATATTTACTTCCACCTGTGGCCGCAGCTCTGGATCAGACTGAGCAGGAGGTGTGAGTGCGGGGAGCGGACACCCTGCGAGTGTAACACGACCAGAACTAGGACCCGGGGGGCAGGGGGCTCAAAGCTGCACCGGCTCTTCACTCATCTCCTGTACGCGGCCCCTGAGACCCCCATCCATCCAGGGACCCCGCTACTGAGCACCACAGAGATATACAAGACCTACAGGAAGAAACTGGGGTCCATCAACCGGTGAGTGAGGCTCAGAGAGGGGGGGGGGGGAGAGAGAGAGAGGAGGGGGGGAGAGATAGAGAAAGATAGAGGGGGAAAAGAGGGGGAGAGAGAGATAGAGAGAGGGGGGAGAGATAGAGAGGAGGAGGAGAGAGAGAGAGAGAGAGAGAGAGGGGAGAGAGATAGAGAGAGAGAGGGTGGACAGAGATAGATGGGGGAGAGATAAATAGAGAGGGGGGAGAGATAGAGAGAGAGAGGGTGGACAGAGATAGATGGGGGAGAGATAAATAGAGAGGGGGGAGAGAGAGAGAGACGTTAGAGAGATAGAGCCGAAGGCGCTCCTTGCCAGCAACTGCGACCCTCGCAAACTTTACCGGGCATCGCGAATAACATACGAGACACGTTAACACTCATTACAACCTTGCAAAAAACGTCTGCAACCCGCGAACAGGAAAAAAATCAAAACACAATAAGAGGGAGCATCAAAGGGGAGCATTTAAAAATAAAAGAGTTTAGACACCAAAAAATTCTCTAAGCGAGAGAAAAAATGGCCGCCGAACAAAACGAAAACGAGGCTACAGCACTCTAACCACGCAAAACACCACAACAAACTCGCAAAACAACACAAACGAACTACGGATATTACGCTAAGACGCATACCACACATTACCCGCCATTTTACGCTAATGCGGATGTACCCAACTACGCTAACGGTTTTGTCTCGCGCACGCACACTATTACACTGCACACATTCATCATGCTTACACAGCAGCTCCACACCACTAATGCTGCAGCAACATCAACACAGATTGCCCCCCCTCTCTCCCCTGTGTCTCTTTCCCCCTCTCCCTCCCCTGTGTCTCTTTCCCCCTCTCCCTCCCCTGTGTCTCTTTCCCCCTCTCCCTCCCCTGTGTCTCTTTCCCCACTCTCCCTGCCCTGTGTCTCTTTCCCGACTCTCCCTGCCCTGTGTCTCTTTGCCCCCCTCTCCCGTGTCTTTCCCCCCTCTCCCTCCACTGTGTCTCTTTGCCCCCCTCTCCCTCTCCTGTGTCTCTTTCCCCCTCTCCCTCCCTAATGTCTCTTTCCCCCCTCTCCCTCCCCAATGTCTCTTTCTCCCCTCTCCCTCCCCTGTGTCTCTCCCCCTCCCTCTCCTGTGTCTCTTTCCCCCCACTCCCTCCACTACACCCATTTTAGCCCTTGAAATGAGCATTGCAAGGGCCACAATTGTTTGCCCCAATTGCCGGACACAATTGCGGGCCTCCCCCGACCGCCTTCTTCACTCTGCTTACAACCTTCTTCTTTCCTCCTCTCTTATCACCTCCTCCCACTCCCGCCTTCAGGACTTTTCTCTTGCTGCTCCTATTCTCTTGAATTCCTTGCCTAATTTTTCTAGACTATCTGCCTGCCTGAAAACCTTCAAAACCTCAAAACGCATCTGTTTAAAGAAACTTACCCCTGTATAGAGATAAGAATTATATTGGCACATTAAAAATAAAGTAAATAATAATAATATATACAATATAGTCTAGATTCCTCCATCTTATTGTTGAAGTTCTTAGAGGTAAATCATATAATGAGGGATAAAGGTCAAGAGGAAGCTGCTAATAAGCAGAGGTAACAGTGGTTAATGGAAAGAAGCAGAACAAAAAGTAAAGATGGAGATGAAATGGGGACCCCCAGCATAGAGGGGGATTAATGTTAGGTTCCGAGGGGGTACTTACAGCACTCCCATGGCCGGGATTGGCTAATGGTGTGCCGCGGGCCCTTTAAGGAGCAGGAAATGTGAAAAAGTTAAATGCAGTGGGGGCCTGATCGATGGCAATCGGGGACCCCCCACTGCAAGGGGTTAATGTGGGTAGGCTGCAGTGGTCTCAATAGGGACCCCTGCAGCATGGGGATGTGTTTAGGGAGCAGGGGGGAGCATCAGACGGCGGTGTCGGGCTGCGCCGATGCAGCATGTATAGGCTTTAGGATCCCTTGCGAGCACTTTTTTGTGCCTGTAGGGGTTCTTCCAAGGTGCAAGGTTCACCTCATAGATTTATGGCTGCATACATATATGTTACTACATAGCTCTCCCAGAGCTAATTGTCAGATGTTTTTGGGTGTCATCTCGCAATGGAGGCTGCTAGAGACGTATTGAGGAATCGGTCCTCGCAATCAGCAAACAAATGTCTTTTGCAAGGACCGTGGGAACTACGAGGGCTAATTTCATGAGGCTGTAAGTGAATCATATCTAGCTTCTAAATTTATTCTGGATTATAAATTTTGGATGTTTTTGCTCCCCTTATCCATGTGTGTATGTGTCAATATGCATATAAGACTATCTGTTGGTACATGATATATTGGATTAGAGAAATTTGGGCTGTTTCAGAGAACTGTATGATGAGTTGTCTAAGACAGATATCACAAGTTTGAGTTGGACCCTCAGGGTAACAAACAACTTCTTATATCACAGATGTGTCATAATACATGATGTCAGAGAGCTCAGAGCCAGGGGCGGAGCAACCAGTGGTGCAGGTCATGCAGAGCACCAGGGCCCTCCTTTGGGAGGGGGCCCAGTGCTGTGTATTTTTTATTTTTTTGCATTTAATTTTTTTCTTCTGTAGTGTAGGGATAGATGCAAAGAGAGGTGGGTGCTGTGCGGGGCATGGATGATGAGAGGCACTGGGTGGGTCCGAAGATAATCTGCACCTTTTTTTCCGATTTTTGAGCTTGCGAGTTACGGGTGCGACTTATATTCGCGACTGTAAAAAAATCATTGCCGATTTGCAAACTTTGCTTGTTACGCGTGCAGCTTCTATTCGCGAACGCAAAATTACTGCCAATTTGCGCGATTGCAAGTTAAGGGTGCCGATTTTCGTGCTTTAGACTGCGGTATTGAATAGCGATTTACGGTTTTAGTGATTCTAACATCCTGTAAAGACTGTAACCTGCAAAAAAAGCTACAGTGCTAATTAGAAAGCCCGTTTCTTGCAATGGCTGATCACTTTGAGAGTCTTTTTCTCTCCAATTTTACGGGTGCGTCTTATATTTGAGTACTATCTTTTTTCTATTTTTTCCTTTTGAACTTTACGGGTGCGGCTTATATGCGGGTGCGGCTTATATTTGGCCAATACGGTACTTTCTAATTTTATAAACATAACAAATGTGTACTCTACTCTACTACTACTGTATGATTAAATCTGTATAGTCATGAGTTATGTCTTTACTGTACCCCTTGCATTTTTCTGCAGAAAATGGTGGCAATCTATAGCCTTTAAGTAATTATTTATCATATCCAATAGTTATTCCCTTCGTCAACCCATTCACTTAGTTCTGTATCCGCTTTGTCAATAGAGAAAGACTTTGTAAACTTCCATTAGTCCTACTGGAAGAACTTACGCTAAGAATGAACTCATCTTTTCTGGAAAAATGAAAAATTAAGATATCTAAATCAGGTCTCCATGACAGATCAGAAACACCCTTCCCCTCAGTAACATGACAAATCTGCTCAAATGTTGTTATAAAACTCCATGACCCAGGCATGACCTATTTTGGCTTTTAGGAAAATAATAGACACAACGACTGAGTGGGAGAAACACGGGCCACAGCTTTTATTCATAAATAACCATATAACATAAACATAAAATCCTGTATATATAATTTACATAATACTTTCCAGGGGGAGAAGCCTGGCCACATACAGTGACCTCACGCTTTGGGCCCTGCCCAAAGCCCCAATGCTTATATTAAGCACGCCCTGTGAGATAGGGCCACACACATTTGGCCAGTAGGCCGGGCAACTCACCTCACACCACAGAGCGAGTGAGGGACACCTCCTGAGACTGCCATCCCCCCCCTGCTGTCAATTAAAGCCAAGGCCCGCGCAACACTCTCCCTTAATTCCAGCATGAGTAACTCTAGCTCGATTTCGGTCAAATGCACTTTATCCTTTCTAAAGAACTTGTCGGTCCCGACCGGCTCGAACTCCTTGTATCGGATGGCGACGAAACCCAGCTTTCTGACGAAACTTGCCAACCGTTGGTTGATCTTCTGACGCGATCAGTCCAGCCCGACCGGATTCCGAGCGTTTCGCCATGAGCATCTTTTACTCATCTCGGACCATATCAGGAGCACCCCCGGAAATTTCTTCATCCAACTTACCACATCCCGCTTCATGACCTTCAACATCCTCTGCCTGGGGACTGTTCCCAAGTTGTTACCCCTGGCATGTAACAATATTACGCTTGGCTGTCCATACCGCTGGGCGTACGTGTCCTGTAGCCCATCCACCTGAGCCCACCGCAGGCCTCGAATCACGAACCACCGCAAGTGCAAGCCCGTAACAGGGAAACCCAGTTGTGTCTTTTCCCCAGTAACTGCGGCTAACCTGTGGGCCCAGTACACGTACGAATGGCCCACGATCCACAGTTGCTTCTGTCCTCCTGAAAGCAGAAAGCAACATCCATTTAGACTATAGCCCTAGGCCGCACGTAGGACTGAAAACGTTCCGACTCCCGATACGCTAAGCCTAACCTGATGCTTCTGTAGCAGCCCCAATTCAGAAAGAGTGCACCCTGAACTCTAACTGCTCTAAACCCAGACCTTGTAGTGAGCCTTAAAGCACCCTCTGAAATTGATAACGGGATAACGCCGTCCCATCGGCACAAACCAACAGCGAACACCGTCCCGCCAATCGCTGGTTAAGGTACTCCTCCGCACACACATAGGGGCAGCATTCCGTGCCAACAATGTGCAACACAACCTCTTTTCCTTTTCCCATCTGTCAGTCTTAGACCTACTGTACGTAACGATATTACCACCGTGCCTTCCCTTAGACAGGTATACACCAACTGCAATCCCCCGGAACCGTGTCTACTGTTCGCGACTAACTCCCCTATCTGCAACGCTCCAAAGAACGCCAGGGAAAAAGCCACACGGAAAAGCAGAGATTTAAAGGGGTTCCTGCACGTTATCACCAATACCTGCGCCAATCGCAGCAACAGGGAAAAAGTATTCGGCCGCCTGGTATCTGGCCTGCGATCACCATTAAACATGCTGCGCACCTTACTCACTATAAACTCCTTTGTAAGGTCCCTCTGCCCTGCCAGCTGAAACATTAAAGCAGGAGCCGTGACCTGTCTCCTTACTATAGCTTTCGTCTCGCCTTCCCTCGGCGCACCACAGCAGAAACCAAAGCAGTATCCCTAGGGTATTTTCCTCCGATGTAGTCCCACCAGCCGTCTTAACTAGGTCATTCCATTTTGCCCACACGCATCTGTACACGGCCCATGTCGCCAGGGCAACAGACTGTCTGATGAGTCTCGTTACCTGACAGCTCCAAGCTCCCAGAGCTTCACGGAAATGGACTCCCCCAGTACGTTCGCCTGCAGGGCCAATACCCTGAACCGCTCTTCCTGAAACCGAGAAAGGGCGTCAGCAATGCCATTTTCCAACCCCGGCACGTGCCTCGCCTGGAACCATATGTTCAGGCGGAGGCAGCACAGCACCAAGTGACGAAGTAATTGTAAGAGTAAATATCAAAGTATTTACCAGAAATATCTGTCCCTGTCCAAATTATCAGTATCTATATAGTGTGCACACTGTAGAGAAATAATACACCAACACAAAGTTCTGGTATAAGCTTTCTCCGTACTGCCTTTATTACGTCAGTCCTCATTTATATAGTTTTTAGTAATCAGATAAGAAGTTACATTAAGCAAAACATCAAGTTTATTCGGTAATTCATTGGTTCTGAGATGTCTGCTTCTACAAGACTACGGTCAGACATTGGGTTAAAACATTAAGGAGTCTCCAAGACCCATCCCACAAGAGGATGGGTCTTACTCTCATTGGTAAGAAGTTGAAGACAAAGACAAGATGGTGTTTCTCCTCCTCGTGTCCTGTGTGTGTTAAGACCCGTCATCTTGTGAGAAAAGGGGAGTGTCAAATCCTCCATTTTAGAGTCTCCCAATGATTCAGCATTTATTAGTAAAACTTGGTTATACGATAATACTGCAAAGATAAAATATATAAGTAGGTGTACGAATACATTTATGCATTTTGTACTGATCCTAATCCATAACAGTCCCCCCTAAAATGACATAATATATTCGTCACACTCACTGCTATTAGTAAAACTTACTGATTATAAGTATAACACCCTATTCTTATAACTGGTGTCTAAAACTAAATATCTTGTTATAATAGATATATGTCTCAACTATGGTCCTTCCAGAGCACTATTCTTTGTGTCTTCTATTTCCGGATGTTGAAAGCATTGCATGTGTGTAAGTCATAGGTTCATATCTTCATTCGATCGGGCTTGCCATGACCTGATGTCACACCTACCCTATGACCTATGTGGCATGGGGAAGACCTAACAAGCCTCTAATATCTAATAGTGTAGCTAGGCTTGGAGAGGGACCATAGTACTCAGATATAGTGTAGCTCAGCTCAGAAAACACTCTCCTTAGAGCCAGTTACAGTCTGCAACAGAAGACGGGATGTCTTACAGTCATCATTTTGTCCATGTAGGTCTGTGTCTAAATCTTGGTGGATAAAGGTGGGAGAAGCCTTATCCATAGCTTTCTGAAGGTAGTTGCGTATACAGGGGATAATGCAACATAAGAGGAAGGCTAACAAAATTATGACAATAAAGATAGCCATCCCTATCTGCAATAACACTTTCTGCCAACCATTCATCCAACCAAACCATGATTCCCAATAGTCTATAGTGCCAGAATTTTCTTTTAATTCTTGACCAAGATTAGCCAATTTCTGGATTGCCAGTGTGATCTTACCATTTGGACCTGTATTATCAGGAATGTATGTACAACATGTGCTAGTGTCAGGAAGCATTTTACATACTCCACCTTTTTCTGCAAGGATCATGTCTAATGCCATGCGGTTCTGGAAGGCCATGTGTGATGTAGCCTCTAATTGTTCTGCAATGCCTTTTAAGGCATCCTTGGTGTAGTTAACAAATCGTTGCTGGTTATAGTAAATATAATTGATCCAGGCAACGTTCTTATTTACTCCAATCATGGGTATCAGTGACTCGAATCCTGCTGCTACTTGGTTACGGGCTTTAAATTCATTGGGCACCCCCCTTGGGACTCCAATAGAATCTATGTACACATGGGAGTCAAAACTTTCTCTAGGCTCATATGATGATGTATGTCTCTTCCTTCTGAACTGTGTCTGAGGAATACCATCTGGATCACCATAATAGGTTGGAACAATGTGTAACGGCATTATGGCTTTAGCCAAGGTACATTCCCCACGCCATACTCCTGACAGTCTTACCCTGAGTTTCATATCTCCACACAACCAATATATGTCCCCCAAAGATCGGGTCTGATTGATTAACAGTGTAGATGACCCATCTCTATATGTGTGACAAAACCCACTTGGGAACCTCTGTAAGTTGAACCCCTGAGAAACGTTTCTCCTGTAACACGTATAATTTCCAGGGTACACAGTTATACCTCTCCCTGGGTGGGGATTACTAGTCATCACGGGGTACGTTTTCCTCCATTGTTCACACTCATCTGTATGACTATATGTTTTGAACAATTTTAGAAAACATGTCTCTTCTTGCAAAGGTATAATAAATGGAACAGTACCTAAGTGAGGCCTAGCATGGCCACATACATAACAATTGGTCTTATTACTTTCTTGTACATTATATTTCATCTATTCCAACCATACATTAAGGTCTGAGAATCCAGTCTCAGTAGCTAACGTGTCCTCATATGTTGGGTCACCAGTAGCAGTCATTGTTCCAATGATCTGGGGCCCTGGCTTCAATGTCTGTAATGCCAGAGGTAAGTCTGGGTGCTTATATAGATCTGCTATCTTAAACTCGCCCATCAGTTTAGCACTTTGCCCTCTAGTCATTGTTCAGGGATTGAAGGGCAAGAAACGATGTCGCAAAAGTCAAAGGTGTATGTGGCAACATGTGTATTACGAGAATTATACCAAAATGTAATACCATCTTTACCTTTTGTAATGGTTACCTGTTGAGCAATATTTGAAATTACCATGAGGGACAAGACAAACCACTGAAGTGTACTCATTGTGTTGGTTCCTGATCATCAGGAGGAGGAACCTTTTTGCAATGGGATGCGTGGACCCAAGTAGCTTTCCCTTCCAGCTTTACTGATGTAGCTGTGATCAGTAGTACTTGGAATGGGCCTTCGTATCTGGGTTCCAAAGGGGTTTTCCTCACAAATTTCTTAACTAGGACCCAATCTCCAGGAAGTAGTTGATGAGTACCAGTGATTACTTCCGAATCTGGAATAGAAGAGAACACTTGTGCATGGATTTTAGTCAGTGCGGTGGACAATGCAATTACATAGTCAACAAGTACATCAGATTTAAGTTGCAATTGCTGAGGAAAGTAGCACCCTAGCCTAGGAGCAGACCCAAACAAGATTTCATGGGGGGACAATGCATGTTTCCCTCTAGGGGTATACCTAACACTGAACAAGGCTATGGGGAGACTTTCAGGCCATGGCATACCAGTTTCTTGTGACATTTTCAACATCCTAGATTTCAAGGTACCGTTCATACGTTCCACCTTCCCACTACTTTTGAGGATGGTAAGGCGTATGAAAGGAGAGGGTGACTCCTAGGGCTGTCCATATTTATTTGGCCAGTACTGCTGTAAAAGCTGGTCCCTGGTCACTCTCTATCACTTCAGGGACCCCATATCTGCAAATGACCTCTGTTAATAGGCGTTTCACGGTTGTTTTCGCTGTCATGTTTGTGACTGGGTAGGCCTCTGGCCATCCTGAGAACATGTCCACAATGACTAATGCATATTCATACCGACCACTCTTTGGCATCTGTATGTGATCAATTTGTATCCTCTGGAATGGATACAATGGTTTTGCCAAATGTCTCTGTGGTGGTTTCTCGGTGCGGCCTACGTTGCATTTGGCACAAATACTGCACGATTTACAATAGGTGCTTGTCAGAGTAGTGATGCCTGGGGCCATGTAATACTTATTTATTAAGTTATTCATGAGAGTCTTTGACAGGTGTGCTGGCCCATGTGCCCATTGTACTGTTGCTGGGTACAAGCTTCTTGGCAAACACAATCTCAGATTGTCAACATATAGTCCATCTTTCAAAACTGTCCCTTTGCTTTCCATTTGTTCACTTCTTCTGGACTTGCCGTCTTTTGCAATTCTTTGAGCAATTTTAAATCTGTTGGCAGAGTCTGCATTGTATAAATGTTTATTTCTCCATCCACCTCTCTCCTTTCCATTTCCTGTGATATCATTGCTGCCTTCTTAGCCGTCTGGTCTGCTAGATGGTTTCCTCGTGCTTCGTCTGAATTTAGCTTCCCATGTGCTTTCACTTTCAGTATGGCTACTTCCTTTGGGAGTGCTAAAGCATCTAGTAGTTCACGGATGGCTTTGTCATGCTTCACTGGAGTACCTGCGGCTGTCATGAATCCTCTAGCTCTCCAGATTACTCCAAAGTCTTGAGTCACTCCTAGAGCATATCTTGAGTCTGTATAGATGTTGGCTCGGACTCCTGTCGCAATCTCACAGGCCTTGGTCAATGCGATCAACTCTGCTTCTTGTGCTGACATGGAGGGAGGTAGTGAGAAGGCTCGCATCACATCTTTTTCCGTAGTCACAGCGTATCCTGTGTGATATTTTCCATTCTCATCAGCATACCTTGATCCATCCACATACAGAGTGATGTCTGGGTCTGTCAGGGCAAGGTCTTTTACATTCGCAAGGTGTGAGGTCTCCATTTCCATTTGTTGAAGGCAGTCATGGGGTGGATTTGTGAGTCCTGGGACTGCATATGGGTCTCTGGCTTGTATACTGGGAGTGCTGTCTGCTTGCCAGTGGAGAGTTTTCTTTTCCACTCCTTCCTCTTCCAACTCCTCTTCCTCTGCAGATTCCCACCATTTTAATGCAGCTCCCAATGTCTTCCATCCATCCGGTGCGAACTTGGATATTGCAACATGTGGAATTTCTGTATCCCAATGCTTGTAGAGCGCTTCTGCTTCTTGTTGGAGCTCCACCGTAAATGCACTATCACCTGCTGCATTGTTGTACAATGTCTTTAGGTTTAAGGTGACCTGCTTCAATTTAGTGAGTCTTGCTTCATATTGGAAATCTCGGCCTGGAGATTGTTTATTCCACAGCGTGCAATATAAAGGGTCTTGTGTCTCATCTGTGAGCGTCTGGCCGTTTCCACCACCTTCCAGTAGATGTCTTTTTACATATAGATTGGTTATTCCTGAGTTTGGGTTCAAAATCAGGCTGTACCAAAAGTATCCATCTTCCTCATCTCCCCCCTCTGGAAATGGTAAGAGAGTGGCTGGATTGAGAACATAACATCTCTGTAAGGTAACATTGTCTGGTAGAAGGAGGGAACATTGCAGACGGAGGTGTCTGGCTGTAGTCATATGCTTAGGTTGAGTCTGCTGTATGATGGCCGCAATGTCATGTGGTGCCAGAACTGTCAGAGGATAGCCAAGGACTATGTCATTTGTTTTGTCCAGTAAGGCATGTGCTGCCAGTGCTGCTCTGAGACAAGACGGTCCTCCTCTTGCCATGGCATCTAATTGACATGAGAAATAGCCGATAGGCCGTTGTCTGTTTCCATGGGACTGTGTCAAGACTCCCATTGCATGTCCTTCTCTTTCTGAGACAAACAGCTTGAATGGGAGATCATAGTTTGGTAATCCTAGTGCTGGTGCTGATGAGATAGCTTTCTTCAGGGTGTAGAAATTATCCAGGGCTGTCTGTGTCATCTCATATGGTTCAGTCTTCAACACGTCATACAAGGGTTGCATCAGAAGGGATGCTTCTGGGATCCACGCTCTGCAGTAAGATATTAGACCTAGAAAAGCATGCAGAGGTCTGTGTCCTTCTGGGACTGACATGTCTTCTATTGCTTGCACACGGGCGCGTGTAAGATGACGCACACCTTTTGACAGGCAGTGTCCCAAAAATATGACTGCCTGCTTACACCATTGTAGTTTGTCTCTGGATACTTTGCATCCTTGTTCTGCCAAGTGTCTCAGCAGGCTTTCTGATGTCCTTGTAGCTGTGGGAAGATCTTCTGCACACAGTAAGAGATCATCAACATACTGCAGCAATACAATGTCAGGATTTGCTTGCTGCCAGGAGTCTAGGATATGGCCCATAGCTTTGGCAAACTGGCTGGGCGAATTCTGCGCTCCTTGAGGCATTACAGTCCATTTGTATTGATTATGATCATGCGTGAAAGCAAACAGATACTGGCAAGAAGGGTCAAGGGGAATACTGAAGAAAGCATTTGCTAAATCCACTACAGTAAAGTATGCAGCTGCTGGAGGTATTCCAGAAAGGAGAGGGTTCGGATTAGGCACTATAGGAGTGTCTAATATGGTTGCTTCATTGACTGCTCGCAAATCTTGTACCATACGATATTTTACTGGTTCTCCCTTTTTGGATTTCTTCTTTACTGGAAAGAGGGGCGTGTTGCATGGTGACGTACATGGGATCAACGCCCCTTGCTGCACCAATTTCTCTATCTGTTGAGAGATTGCATCTATTTGTGCTGGCTTCAGAGGATACTGTGGCTTGCGTGGTAACTCTGCTCCGGGTTTTAGTTTTACTGTGACTGGTGGCACCTTTAGGTGTCCGATATCTTCCGGTCCTTGTGACCAGAGAGTTGCTGGAATCTTGTCCAAGATATCATCTGGCCCTGTATTACAGATGCTATTGGCATCTATGTGTAGTAATATGGGCAGTGAACAGAGTGCTGACGTGTCAGTGACTTGTAGAGGTGAAGACACTTGTACAGTTCCATCTGGGGTGAATGAGATGGATGCTTGTAGTCGGGAAAGCACGTCTGCACCTAACAGATTTATAGGGCATGTAGAGGATACTACAAATCTTGCAAGTAGATCTGGAAATGGGCCTATTTCCATAGGTTGGGTTAAATGATTGGAGATGGGGACACCATCTACTCCTACACAAGCGACATCAATGTCAGACAGGTAAGATATATCGGGCAGATCTTGTTTTCTTAGAACGCTTCTGGCTGCACCTGTGTCTATGAGAAAGGTTGTGGGCGTCCCCTCTATTGGTAGTGTCACAATGGCTTGTGGTCCTATCTCGCCATCCCCTGAAGAAACTGCCAGAATAGGGGACACTGACACAGGCTCACCCCCGTCCTATGCTGTAGCTTGAAGCACAGGCGCTGCATTGTTATCATCTGTCTGCTGTCTAGGTCTTGCCTTCCTGGGTGCCTTGCAATTCTTGCTAAGGTGTCCTGTTTTCCCACAATTATAACACTGTCTTGTTTCTTTCCGTGGTGATTGCTCAGAATTCACCATAAGTACAGCCGTCTTTTTGGATGCTGATGATACAGGTTGTTTAGCCGCTGCTGTCTCCAGCCCTTTAGCAACCAACAGTAAGGTGTCTAAAGGTAACACTCTATATTCTGGTCTGGATGTCAATAGGCCCTTCTGAATTGTCTCATGTAATCCCAGCACGAAGGCTGTACTTAACATCTGCGTATGTGTTTTATTATGTGGACTGAAGCCAAGATCTGTAAACACTTGTGTGAGTCGTGCATGGTACTTTTCTACAGATTCGTCTCTGTCTTGTTTGATATCTTGTAAATTAACTGCTTGATCGGCTAATTTATCTTTTGCCCAATATCTTAACAGGTCGCAGAATTGTATGCCTGATGTAAAGTCATGCTTTAAACGGTGTGCATCATAAGGATCTATGGCATTCCGCATGATGGGCCAGTATGAATCACCTGCTTTAATCTCACATAAGCTGATGAGATCCTCCCAAGCTGCCGAGTATGTCTTTTGAATTTGTACAATTTTCCTATAAAAAGGCATAGGTTGTTTTTCAGGATCTGGCAATGTGTTGATAAGAGAGGTGGCTTGTGTCGGGGTGAATGCAACGTACATTAGACTTCCCCTTTTCTTGTTCCTCCTCTTGGATTTCACTTTTGAATCAGAGTTTCTATTTGTCCACTCTACGACACTCTCTCCTCCCCCTATGTCGTCACTGGATTCGTCTGAACTATCTTGTAGGTGATTGATAGGCAGAGCTTGTGCTTCCAGTGTTGTGGTCTGGTTGGGCAGTGGTCTGAACAGCGGACTTGTTGCCGAGTTATGTGAACTATGCACACTATGGGTGCCAGTACTGGCTGGTGGATGTTCTGTTACAATTGGTACTTCAACAGATGGGAATATCGGATATGGAGAATACAGTGTTCCGTTTGAAGTCAATACTGGATACAAGCAAGTGGGATGTGTTTCTGGTGCAGTGGGAGTAAGGGGCGGAGCCCTTTGGACAGATGGTGTGACGTGTGACATCACGTTATGTTGGGCAGTATTCAGGGGTGAGTGCAGCTCCTCCTTCGTGTGTGTGTGAGCGCCATCTTTGGACTGTGATTTTATGGAATGTCTTTGTTCGGGTGAGTTCAGAGGACTGACCACTTCACACGGAGCATGATACACATAAATTTTCCTTCCTTTTAATTCAATTTCCTTTTCTATCCACCCTTCCTGTGCAATTGCTCTAGCCACTTTGTACCACATCTCTGCACTAGGCAATAAACCACAATCTTTTAACTGTCCTTTATTATCTCTCAACACTTTACGCCACTCTTCTGCCTTCAAAAGCCCTCCTACGACACTGGTAATACCACAGATCTTGAACATCTTTGTACATCGATTTACTGCGGCTTCACCACCCCTGTTCTTAACTATCTCACGGGCTAACATGCCCTCAGACAATTTCACCTGATTCTGTCCCATATTTTATGTGAAATAAACACGTATTTAGCAGCAAGTTTTTAACGAGGTAGTAATATATATATATATATATATATATATATATATATATATATTGAGAGAGAGAGAGAGAGAGAGAGAGAGAGAGAGAGAGACTGAGAGAGAGATAGAGACTGAGAGAGAGAGAGAGAGAGACAGAGAGAGAGAGATAGAGACTGAGAGAGAGAGAGACTGAGATAGAGAGAGAGAGACTGAGAGAGAGATAGAGACTGAGAGAGAGAGACAGAGAGAGAGAGAGAGAGACTGAGAGAGATAGAGACTGAGAGAGAGAGAGAGAGAAAGAGATAGAGACTGAGAGGGAGAGAGAGAGAGACTGAGAGAGAGAGAGAGAGACTGAGAGAGAGAGAGACTGAGATAGAGAGAGAGAGACTGAGAGAGAGATAGAGACTGAGAGAGAGAGAGAGACAGAGAGAGAGAGAGAGACTGAGAGAGATAGAGACTGAGAGAGAGAGAGAGAGAGAGAGAGAGAGAAAGAGATAGAGACTGAGAGGGAGAGAGAGAGAGAGACTGAGATAGAGAGAGAGAGACTGAGAGAGAGAGAGAGACTGAGAGAGAGAGAGAGAGAGAGACAGAGAGAGAGAGAGAGAGAGACTGAGAGAGATAGAGACTGAGAGAGAGAGAGAGAGAGAGAGAGAGAAAGAGAGGGAGAGAGAGAGAGAGAGAGAGTCTGAGAGTCTGAGAAAGGCTTTGAGAGAAGATCTTAACTTGGTCGACTGTTTACGGAGGGTTAATCCGTACGTCTTCTCTAATACTCAGATTACGCCCTCCTAGGAGTACCTTGCAGTGTTTGTTTTTTTTTGTTTTTTTTTAAACACTTAACCACTAGGAACAGATAGAAACAAGGATAATGGACAGATACATATGAATCAACAGAACATAGTTGTATTACATTTATATTCTGTACTATTTACTTCTTAAATTAATCTCCCCCTGTAGTTTATACAACCTTAAACATTTGGCATAGAAATAGTTGTCTCAACCAGGACACATTCTTTGAAGGAGTTAAATGAAATGGCAGGGGGGGGAGTGAGGGATTTCTCTCTCTCTATGATTTCACTGCAGCTGTGTGATCTCAAGGTCAAAAACACACAGAGCGAGACCATGCTCGCAGCACCAGCACTTTGAGCAGAAACCTTTAGATTCAAAAGACATATGATTTCAAGACCATGCGCATTATATCTTATTAATTCACACACACGTTTTTTAACCACCCGCAGTGAATGACAGACGTCCCTTGAAGTTTTCAAGCTACTTTACGGCCTGAACATCATGACCTTCAAGGGATGTCGTCCATCCAGCATGCATAGACATTTCCCATGAAAAAAAATGTATATACAACAATCTAAATCCCCAGGGCACATATATGCAAGCCCGTATGTGTGACCTCTTGTTTATGTACGTCTCTGGGTACAAGTCATCCATCTTCCAGAGAGTCACAAATACACGTGTGTGTGTGTCCTGAATTATATGTCTAAGGAATTTCAACTCACAATACCAACAGACACACACACTACCAACAGACACACACAGGCGACAGATATCACTATATTTTGTACAGGGTTCTTAATGGACTTGAGGCAAAATATCACCTGTACTTTTGTAATCGTCACTTACAACAGAGCTAGACAACGGGCAGAATTCCAAGAACAGGTCTACACGGATAAGGTACTAATCATGTCCTTACCGTGTACCGGAGGTGATCAGGCTCCGCCTGTTCTCATGAAGTCTGTCCGAACTCCTCTTGTCCGTTGTAGTTCGATTAAACCTCAAGTCCCATCTGGGGTGCCATTTTGTAAGAGTAAATATCAAAGTATTTACCAGAAATATCTGTCCCTGTCCAAATTATCAGTATCTATATAGTGTGCACACTGTAGAGAAATAATACACCAACACAAAGTTCTGGTATAAGTTTTCTCCGTACTGCCTTTATTACGTCAGTCCTCATTTATATAGTTTTTAGTAATCAGATAAAAAGTTACATTAAGCAAAACATCAAGTTTATTTGGTAATTCATTGGTTCTGAGATGTCTGCTTCTACGAGACTACGGTCAGACATTGGGTTAAAACATTAAGGAGTCTCCAAGACCCATCCCACAAGAGGATGGGTCTTACTCTCATTGGTAAGAAGTTGAAGACAAAGACAAGATGGTGTTTCTCCTCCTCGTGTCCTGTGTTTGTTAAGACCCGTCATCCTTAACAGACCGGAAATAGTGCTGCCTCCATCTTGTGAGAAAAGGGGAGTGTCAAATCCTCCATTTTAGAGTCTCCCAATGATTCAGCATTTATTAGTAAAACTTGGTTATACGATAATACTGCAAAGATAAAATATATAAGTAGGTGTACGAATACATTTATGCATTTTGTACTGATCCTAATCCATAACATAATCGTACCTCCGGTATGGATGTTGCCGTGATGTTATTTACCGCTTGAGCAACCCAAATGTTATCTGTATAGAATAACACTCGCCGATCACGAAACTACGAGCCCCATATGTGCACCGCCGCCACTATGGGAAATAGCTTAAGAAATGCCAGGGTCTTTGTAAGACCTGCCTCCACCCATTCTGTCGGCCATGCCGCAGCGCACCATCTTCCCTGGAAATATGCGCCGCAACCAACTGACCCCGATGCATCAGTGAAAAGCTCTAAATCGGCCCTGGTGGCGCTCCTTTTATGAAGAAGCGCAGTCCCATTGAAATCGGCAATGAAATCGGCAATGAAATCCGATCATACCCTTGCAACATCCTGCATGGCCCTTAAGACTTTGATAAAATGATGTGGCCTCAAGATGCCTGCGGTAGCGAGCGACATTCTCCGACAAAATATCCTCCCCATGGGGATAATCCTGCAGGCGAAGTTCAGCTTCCCTATGATGGATTGCAACGGTCGCAGTGACACCCTATGCACTCCTTCCAGCACGCTGAGCTCCGCTCTCATGTTCTCCACTTTTTCCCGGGGAAGACTGCATTCCATTGTCATGGAGTCGATCTGAATCCCCAGGAAGGTCAACCTTGTTGTGGGGCCCTCGGTTTTGTTGTGGGCCAACGGTACTCCAAAATCTTGACAGATTTTGGTGAACACCTCCAAGATGAAATGGCAGGAATCTTGCCCTGCAGTAGTGCGTAATGCTCCTGTACCCCGCTTCCGCACGCGCAACCCATTGTAGGAATGTGCTGAACGCCTCAAAGTAAGCACACGATATCGAGCACCCCATAGGTAAGCATAGGTCGATGAAATAACTGCCATCGACGAAACAACCCAGGAGCCGGCGGCTTGACGGATGAACCGGTAACAACCTAAACGCCGCTTCAATGTCCACTTTTGCAAGAAGCGCACCAGTCCCAGCAAACCTAAACATCTCGGCAGCCCGGTCGAAAGATTCATAGGACACAGTCGACTGGTCTTCTGTGATCCCGTCGTTGACCAACCGCACCCTCGGATGGGAGAGGTGCTGGATCAACCCAAATTTGCACTTCTCTTTTTTGGGGACAACGCCGAGGGGGGAAACAACCAAATCCTGAATAGGGGGAAACCAAACTATCCTACCCAGATGTACCTCTGTCTGCACTTTTTCCCCCCGCTACCCCCGGGAATTCCCTCACCGATCTCAAGTTCAGTGTCCTGGATCCCTGCAGCTCTGTGCCGCATGCGATACGGAAGCCCTCTTGGAACCCCGTTACCAGGAGGCGAGCTGCGGCATCATTGCCCGGCACACTACCGTAGCGTTTTAGCCACGGCAGCATTGGTGGGGAGGCGTATGGGTGTATTGCCCTTTTGCAGGGGGCTCCCCTGCTCTGCCCCCTTCCTTAGATCTGGAGCATCTAGCTAGGGGGTGCTCACTGCCGCAGGTGAACACGCTTGCTTGAACCTGCAATTTGGGGCCCATCTACAGACCCCCTCATTGTAGGCAAAACAGGTCTTGAGACCTGTGGCCACGGCGGTGGTGGGGCCCTTGACTGCACCGGATCGGCTACGAAAGGGCGGCATGAGGAGCTTAGGTGTCATAATATTCAACCAGTATGCCACCGCTTTGTAATCGTTGGCCTGCATGCCAAATACTGGTGGAATTCCTCATCGTACCGCCACCACGCCATACCCCGTACACTTTGTGGGCATTGTAGACAAACAATCCCGGACTCTGTTCGATGTCGCTCACATAGCACACAGGCCATGATGGAGAAGGCCTGAAGCCAGGTATCGAAAGTCCTAGGCAGCCGCCTTAATGACTTACGACTGTCATCTCCCTCCCGAAGGCCCCTCTCGACCACATCCAGTTGTCTGGACATGGGAAGAAGAGAGAACAACTCAACAAATTCCCTCCAAATTTTTTCTTTAACATCCTGGGGAAGATGTGCCCCCAAGTTGTCCAATGGGCACAAGACAATTGGTCTCATGGCCGCATCGGTAACTGCTGCATTAGTACTGCCTGCTTGCGGACCCGGGACAGCCACCGCCTCGGAGGGCTCAGTCGCCGCCATTACCCCGGCCAGCGCTACTTGCCCCACTGCCCGCTGGAGGATTGATCGGCCCATGCGCTCCTCGCTAAGCCCCCTATCCACGCACCCATTTCCTGCTCGCTCACTGCAATGTTGTGTGTGGCTAAGAGGGTCTTAAGAAACCCCAAAAACCCAGCCTTTGTGTGTAGAGGTTCACATTTCCCTGTATCCTCTATCTGAACCACCATCGTGAGCTCACCTGCTTCTGGAAGCCTTGGAGTGGAAACCGCCAATGGGGTGTCCCTGCGTCTCTCCTGACGCACCGGGGACTCTGACCATCTGGCCCTCCGTGGGCTCCGTCCCCTCTATGATCCAGTGCAGGCGCAACTGCATCGGCAAGACCTCCTGCTCCTCGATCTTGACCTTCTTCTGGACCTGTGGGTGCAAGAGGAACAGTCACTAGCTCTCCGTGCCCTGCATGCCCGTGCCCATACCGTCTGCTCCTCCCCTGAGAACTGGTCATGGTCACCTATTCTAGCGCGGCTGGAGTAAGCTAGCGCTGCAGACTCTGCTGCCCTCTGGATGGGTTCCCCTGAGACTTTTTAAAGCAGTATAAGGTCTACCTGTGGATCGGGATTAGTCACCTTTCACTGTGGCCTAACCGTAACTCCCTCAGTCTCAGCTCCCTGTCGGCTTAAGGGGGTGTGGGTGAATAGCAGTGGACTGTACCTGCTTGTGGTCTTTTTTAGCTCTAGTGGGACACGCCTGCCTCGCCACTGCCGCTGTCACAGGCACGTCATCAATCCCCACCATGCGGTCTTGGCTGTTCATCTCGCTGACCACTCTGTTTCTTCTTTCTCGCGTCATCGCCATGCCCAGTTCCCCGCCGCAGCACTGTAAAGCACCAGAAGCGATGTTAGCACGAGAAACAGAAGGGACCGCATGGTCGGCACAATGAGGATCTATAGGAGCTTTTTTAGGGCTCCCGGATTTTTTATTACCGACCGTCGCCCCCTTTTCGGAGCGGTAGAGGGGTTTTCTTTGTCCTCTGCCGCGGCATAGACCCTTTGGGCAAAGTGGCTGGTGGCGGCCGGAGTTCTAGGGCCTCACCCTCACTGCCCGTGGGCCCAGCTCTCTCCTGCCTGAGGGGTATGGGGTCCTGGTTGCCCTGATCCATATCCCCTTTTGCCTTGCCCTCTGCTGGACGGGGGTCTGATGGCTCTACAACAGTGGAATGGGGAGATAGCCCGCTGGCACCTCCATTTTTGCCTAGGCCACAAGCCACTACAGGCTGAGCCTGTGCAATGTAATAAGGGCGCGCTGCAGAAGGCATGGGTGGTCCCAGCCTGTCCTACACCCACCTGACCCCTTGGCTTAAGGTCCGGGTCCTAACTTCGGCCACCAAGGCCTCTATGTCCTCAGCATCCATTACAGCCCAAGCAGAAAACACACAAAAGTAAACAGAAAAACGGACACCACAAACAGAAAAAACACACAAAAACAAAAACTTAGATCTCTTGCACACTGCCCCTTATGTGCTGTTCAGCTGGGGACCAATTGTCAGTGCTTAACCTTCTACTTTATAACTTTTTTGTGCAGGACCTCAGACCGTTTCAGGCTGAAGACTGTGCTGCTCTGCCCGACGCGCGAACAGGGGCGGAAGTGCCGCCCCAGGCGCTCCTGATTGGCTGCTTTACCGTACAGGCTCCGCTGGGTCACGTGACGTTACGTGCTGACCCAGGGAGCCTGTGCAGCCTCCGCGTCTATCATTATTCTTTAACTTTGTTTTTGCTTCTCTACAGAACTGCACCCCAAGACTTACAAGAAATATAATACAAATCGAACTGAATACAGTTTCCTGGAATATTCTCTGTATTCTCTGACATTGAATGAAGCATTGAAATGATTAGAGCAAAATATTTGAGGACTTTTGGAGACATCCATAAATTCTTCTCCCTCATTCTCTTGTGTCACCTCCCAATCTATAAATATAAATGAGGAATAATTCAATCTAAGCAGAGGAACTTTGAGGTGAGTATATAATTTGCTTCAATTTTTTTTATTTTTAAATATATATATGATATGACTGTTCTTCAGTTTATGACCAGACCTGGCCTTTAATTGGCATGGCAAGGATGCACATAAAGCAGCCCTGCCATATGTATTTTTCAGATCCCATTAAACAAGAGGTGTTGTCACTTGAATGTATGTGTGAGTACTGACAATCTTTCAGTGTATGCAACCTCTTGTGAGTAATTATGTGAGAGTTGTCTTAGTGCGTAGCAGAGTAGCAAATAACCATCCCTGTACACTAGCCCATAAAAGACTCTTGTACATTTTGGTATATGGTTTTAAAAGCATTATATACCACAATGGATGAAATCACAAAATCCAATGAATAAAAAGATCTAGGGACTGAAGATCTGTGAACTGCAAGTCAGTATCTGCAAGTCAGTATCGCAAATGTACAGTATCTCAAATGTAAATATGGATCTACAAGAGACCTTGTGGATCCACATTTACATTATACTTTTGAAGAAATAGACATTACGATATGTAATTGCTGTAGTCCCTGGGCCCAGCTATTCAATTACTTACTTAGTTGAGATTTGGAAGTCAATATCTCTAATGTACAAAAACCTTAAAGAGAAGTTGTAGCTTCATATTTTTACATTATACTTTTGAAGAAATAGACTTTCTAATATGAAATTGTTAGTCATTGGGGCAGTCATTTGTTGACTTACTTTGTTGTATATCTGCTTTCTTAACAAAGAGAAAGACTTACATTAGTTCTACTGGAAGAATTTACTCTAAGGATTAGCCATATTTTTCTGGAAAATATAAGATTAGTCAATATCTCAAAAGGTAATGTCTGTAGCCCTATATACACTTTTGAAGAAATAGACTTGGTCCAGCCTTTATTTTATTACTTATTATATGCAATTATTCTTTACTGGGGGCAATCATTGTCTAGGTTGTTTAGCTGCTATCTCAGAAGGGAGGGACAAGGGACATTGTAGACTTAGATTTCCATTAGTCTGCTGTAAGTACCTAACCTTGATGATTGACATTTTTTGTTGTACATTCAATGCTTCTTGTTAGTTGAAGAAACAGAAACAAACCTGTAGCCCTATTAAATTCCCTCAACCGTAGCCGTAACGTAGCCCCCAAGACTTACGGCTATTAAATTGGCCCCGTAAAGCTATCTGCGCATTGACTTGCGGGTTATGGGCGAAAAAACCCTACTGGATGTCGAAATCTGAACTCCGGACATAGATACTTTGATCTGTCAAACCTGTAACTGTTACGTTCGGAAATCGCTATTAAATTGCAACGAATCCACTGGCGTTCAACCCCGTAACCAGAAAATGGAGCCAAAAAGCCTACGAGTACTAGAGAGGACCCAAAAAGGGTTTAAAGTAAATGCAAATATACACACACTACTGTACTTATAATTAAAGGGAAAGTGATGTTAGGTATTAAAATGAATAGCACAACATTCTCAAGCTCGCAAATCTGCAATATAAAATACTTTATGTTAGGTTTAATTTCCGTGTTATATCGATCCTGGCAATCAATGTGTTAATACATATAATAGAACTCGCATGGTCTTGAATATCATATTTACTGATTTATTAATATTGTTTTATTTCTGGAATGTGGGTCCAATCAAAACTCATAATTGAAGCCCGTAAGGCTTTGAAATCTAACCTCCATTTATCAGTGATGTAATGATGACTAATTTGCCATTGATTCTGTGGCTCTGTGGCTCTGTGTAAACCTGTAACTACGAGTTTGACTAATTGATCATGTTCACGTCTGCACATCCAGCGTGCGCAAGAATGGTTTATGGGTTTGCGTTTATGCCCTGTAACGCGCAGCATGGTGGAATTTAATAGCTCTTTAACTCAGCCGAATTTCAAGCCAGCAGCCTTTGCGGGCTTGCTGATGCCGCTACGGGCTTCCAATTTAATAGGGCTGATTATGTCTCTCACTACAGTATAGCTGTTTATAATATTTACTTTATGATCACACGCACACACCTGTTTTCCATAACATAACAAATATAATGTGAAACTCCTTTGTTCTTTAACTCTGTTTTACTTCTCTACAGAACTGCAACCCAAGACTGATGGAACTGAATTTAGGTTTCCCAGATTATTCTCTGCATTCTTTGAATGAAGCATTGAAATTATAACTCTTTTAGAACATTTGGAGATGTCCATACGTTCTCCTGGCAGCTACATCTCTTGTCTATTCCAAAAGACAACTATTACCGGCTTGATCTCTTAAATGTGTAATAAGAAATTGGAGGCAGCGTGTTTGTAATGTACAATCACTGAGAGACTAGAGACTCTACTTTGTGTCAGTGTAATGCAACTGCCCAAGTAAAAAGCAAATACTGTCCTGGTGGAGGAATACCACCCCACAACTACTAACTTACTATGTGGGCAAATCCCAAACAGTATTTAATATTGAAAGAGACCCTACTGGACACACAACCACCTCTTCCAGTGTGTCCTGCCTGCTGCCTGGATCATTGTCCACCAGACTCTTGCCCTCTTGTGTTACACTGTAAGCTCTCGAGAGCAGGGTCGTCAGTTACTCATGTGTCAGAATGTCTGTCCTTTGTCGTACAGGGTGCCCCTTGTAAATAGTTATGTGTGTCTTGCGTTTATACCTTATTATTATTTTGCAACATTTGTAAAAGGACACTGTGAGAAACATCAGCTCTTTACATTGCCATGCAGTCTCTATAGTTATCTGAGCAGTCACCTGAACCACTCAATGAAACAAACAAAGACTTTTATCTTGAATGAGTCATATATTGATAATGCTCTTTGTCATTTTTAGATTTTTTTGTCAATACAAGTAAAGTTTTAGCTCTATGAGATTTGGTCTTTCTTTCCTTGTAAACATATTATTACAGGCATATAAAAGTATAGCAAGCTCTATGTTGTTTTGCATATTAATGATATATAAAGACATAGTAAGCTCCATATAGCTCTGCACATTGCACTTATTAATAATGGTCCTTGTATTTCTCCATCCTCATCCTCCTAAGCATGCAGAATGGTTGGGGGAGAAAAGATTCAAGTGGCTTTGAACCTGCAACAGTCCAACCAAATCTTGATTGTGAATGTATAATCACACATTTAAACTTAAAGAGACAGTGATCGAAGCATTCTCATTCTTACTGCATAATGTATCTAGAACCCCTGTGACTGTGGACCCCCTAACAGTGTCTGTTGCTTCAGCCTTTCTCCCCTTCCATAAGATGAGTGAGCGCTATATGTTCCATCCTCTCCTCTATAACTAGTGCTGCAAGTAATCAAAATCAGAGGAGAGGTAATTAGGAGCACTCTAGCTTTTGTGGTAGGGCAAAGGGGGCCTTGTGAGAAGTAGATTAATCATTTTAAAAGCATTTTTTTTTAAAGTGCCTCTTATCAATGGAGGACAGCATTGGACCTAATGCAGGTACATCACCAGTACTTCCACTGATGCCTAGAGGTAATTTCCATTGCTTCCTAGAGGTAAGCAGAGGAAATAAAAAAAATTGTATTCATTTAAAAATGTATATATATGGGCTAAAATAGCTTTCAAACACAGAACTGAGTAATGGCTGCACAAGAGAATACAATTTCCTCTATCAATTCTGGGTTATCCATGTGGTCATCTGATCTCTGCTAATAATGGGGCCAGCTGAAGCAGGTAACTGTTTTCCAAAAGGAAGTACCTGCATATCATGGTACAGTAAGTACAGCAGTCCACATGTGTGATATAGATCCAACAGAAACATGTCAAAGATTAGTAAAATTCTGTCAAGATAATTATATGGTCATAGAAAACAGCCTCTTCCAACTGCCTCAGAAGCTATTCTATACATAGAAGTAATTAGATAGACATTATAGAAATCAGATTGTCTGTATATTGTTGTAGCCAAAGATGGAGGAGCAATAACAAGACCTGGAGCTGATTGAAGCTCAGATCAGCAGCGGATTTACCGCCGTCAAGGTACCAGGCCCTTCTCTGGGGGCAGCATAGTGCAATCTAAATCTTAATATAAATATTTTCCCCAGGTCACTCAATCAGGGCTTCCTCTATTGCATAGAGAATATGCTGGTGTAGATATGTATATATATATATATATATATATATTTGTGGTTGGGTCCCTCTCTCGATGGTCGAAGAAGCTGAAATAGGTGAGGGGTACCTGAGTGCAAAAATTGCTCTCCAGCCATTTTCCTTTCACAGATATAAATTTGCAGTCGGAACCTCTCCTCATGTAGCCGAGGTGTGGCCTGTAGCTACGCCCTAACTGACCTGCTATGAGGGCCTTGGGCCGAGTGATGATGAAGAGAGAAGGAGGGGATCTATGAAAACGTGATTGAGGTGATGGAAAGCGTGAACGAGGTAAAAAACTAGCAAAGACTGGTTTAGAACTTATGGTGAAAGCGTGAACAAGGTAAAGCTTGTGAAGGCTGGTTTAGGACTTATGGAGAGCTCCATGAAAGTCAAAGATTAGCAGAATCCACAAAGAAGGCTTGCGAAAGCCTAAAGAGCGTAACCTTGGACACGAATAAGGGACGCAATTTAGGAGATTCGGGCCCAACCCCGCCCAAGAAAGTTTAGGAAACTTCAGAAACTTAGTAGATTTGGTCCAAAATCTGCAAAGCAGGCTTGCGAAAACCTAAAAGAGCATAACCTTGGACACGGACAAGGGACGCAACTTAGCAGATTCGGGCCCAAACCTGCCCAAGAAGGTTTAGGAAATTAGAGAAACTTAGTTGATTTAGGCCCAAAACCAAGCTTATGAAAATGGAAGCTGAATCTTGGATGTGAACAAGGAAGCAGCTTGGTCGTTTTGGGCCAAAATCCACTGAGGAGAGCTTGAGATGGGTAGAAACCTTATCTGGGATAATAGTAATGTAACGAGAAAGGCTAGAAGTGGAGCCATTGCTCTCCAGCAGTGGATATGCCCTCGCAGACATAAAGGGACAAGAGGCAGCAACAAGCATGCAGAAAAGCTGATAGACAAGAGAGAGCAGAGAAACACCCTGACAGAAAGTGCTTATGAAGGCTGAAGATGGCCTAGCAAGAGAGGGCCCCTCCCACAAACCCAGGTATCAACCTGGAAATGCATGTGTTTGGCCAAAACGAATTATGAATTTTATGCTATTTTTGGCACTGATTTTCAGCAGTGTTAACTCACATATGCTGCTGCTGATTTAGCAAACATCAGGGTGAGTTTGTTAATGTTTATTTTGATATTTTTTTGTGCAAAAAAATGTTTGCATACACTACTGATTCTCCTCTAATAAATACATTCATAATCCAGGAAACTTACATATGCCTTTAAGCAAAATAGAGCTAAACAGTGTCATTTTAACATAGGGAAGATAGGGGAACTTATTGAAAAAAATACACAAAACCAATAGAATTTTGAAACAGTTTAACGTTACATGAACTTTGAATAAACTGCAAACATAAGAACAAGATAAAAAAAGAAAAAAGAAAAAAAAATTAAAGAGCAATACAAAAAAAATCAGTCCACTTTAAGTGGCAGATGTTGAAGCTTTAGGGTTATCCTCCAACCTGGCTTTCTTGGTCACAAACTAGTCTAAGGACATCTGCCTTTTTCTTCTGTGGCTATCTAGCAGATGCTGGTAGCAAGAAATAGCACCAAGAAAGATGCATCTTGCATATCTGGTCCTAGATCATTTGCCCCATAATAATCTATGTCACTGATTTGATGCAGTCAAAGCCCTTTTGTGCCAGTTGTTGTAGGTCCTCATTGATCAAGCTCTCACCCAAAGCCTGGACTAAGTCCTCTATGTCCTAGGCGTCCGCATCTCCCAGTCTAGCTAGGGGTCACAAGGTCAACTATCTCCACTATGATGGGTTCTTCTGGTTGCACATCTCCGTACAGTTCTGGCCAGATATTCTTCCCTGCAGCTTTTAGACATTGCTGTGCCACCTCCTTGCAGGACAAATCAATTTTCGTGACCGCCTGTATGTTGGTGTACTTCTTCCAGAAATCCATCATAGATTGTTTGTCTTTGCTGATCAATGATCTGGCGGAATGTGCGGGGCCCCCCTGGTCCATAGGCTGGATGAGTGAGGTAGTGTTGAATCGTATGAACACCACTTCCACCAGGAAGAAGCAGTGAAGCCCAGCCGTGTTGGTAAGGTTGGTATCATCCATGTTGAACACCAGTTCTGGTGGAAAGTTGCCTCTTTCGAATGTCTTTAAAAGTGTCTGGAAAGGTCACTGTTTCTCCTGTTCAGGGTAGAATTGCCTGGTATTTTGGGGCTCTAGTGAGTGGGACCAGACTGATAAACTACAGAATATTTCTCCCTGTGAAGGGCACAGTGTGCTAAAAGAGGTTGCTCTCAGGAGTGGCTTATCATATCCATAGAACTAACCTATCAAGGTTAGTTCGATCTCTGATTGAGCACCTCTGATTTTGTTGTTTTGTCGCAGCAACTTTGGTGTCAGTGCTTGCCTCTTCTCCACTGATTTTTTATGTTCTAGAGGTTGTTCCTATTTTTGAAGCAGTCAAAACAGCCACTACTGGCTGTGAATGCTTCTCGCCTTCTCCATTATGAGCGGCATGCTACACTCCAGTTCATCGTCTATGCAGATGGACAGTCTCTTCTCCATCTCCTCCAGGGCATAGCATCCAGAATGAGTAATCTTCTTAGCAGAAGATGCAGTGCTGGTGGTCACTGAAGACCTTATGGTCTCTTTGTTCTTTAGGGTGGTGCGGATGGTGAATGTTGGCAATTTCCGATCCACTCCAATATCCACTGATGATGCTCCCCTTTCACCAAGGAATTCAGCCCCTGCATTTTTACATCCAGAGTAATGATCTGGCGCTTCAACTAGCCATGGTGTTCTTTGTGCTCAGACATGATCTGTAAAACAGTACAAAAAATAAATAAAATGTAGATTTTATTAGACAATTAACAATTAAACAACCCCATTATGAAAAATAAGGGAACAATAAAAATATTCTGTACCTTGTCATTGGACTTTGTAAGTAGGATTTGGGGCTCTTCTGTCTGTGTCTCTCTCTGTTTTCGGTCTTTCTCTGTCTCTATCTCTCTATTTGTCTCTCTTTCTTCTCTGCTTACTCACATAACGCTATGCTGCTGTTGAGAGCATTAAAAGAGGTCCTGCGCCCTCCGCACGGCCGCTTCAGAAAGGTATAATGGGACACGCAGAGTATAGGATTATTACACCTGACTACACATGACTGCTCCTGTCAAGATAATCACCCATAACGTGAAGGGGTTTAACTCCCCCTTCAAAAGAAGGAAGGCTTTCCTATTTTACAAAAATTTTAGACCTTCAGTCATCTTTCTTCAGGAAACCTACTTTGCCAATAACAATGCCCCTACTTATTTTAGTAAAGACTACCCCCAATACTATCATACAACCCAAACATCTAAGAAGGAAGGGGTAGTGATCTTGCTCCACAGGAAATTCCAGTTCCAACTGGAAGCAAAAGTAGTGGACCGGGAGGGGTACTTTTATGTCATAAAAGGTACGGTTCAAGGAACCTCGATCTCTTTAGCATCGTTTTATGCGCCCACTGTAGCTCCCCATAAGACTCTGATAAGATTTTTAAAAACCCTAGAAAGGGGGCACTGGGGACAACTAATAATAGGGGGTGACCTTAACCTGGTCCTGGACCAAGTGGCAGATAGGTCTAAACCTTCTGCTCATGACCTCTTCTCTTACAAAATCAAGCAGATTAGGAGGCTCCTGCACTCTTTAGACCTAGTGGATGCTTGGAGGTGGCACCATCCGCGGGGGAAGGAATACACTTTTTACTCCTCAAGTCATGGGACCTACTCCCGCATTGATGCTCTTCTTGTGAGCTCCGCACTACTGGACCACTCCAGAGAAGCAAACATAATCCCATGCACTTGGTCAGACCATGCAGCAGTCTCTCTGGAGGTGGATCTGGGGACCCAGACTCATCTGCCCTACTCCTGAAAAATAAATGAATATCTATTAGCGCTGCCCGCAGTTCAGGAGCAAATTGCAGCCGAGCTGAAGGCATTCTTTGAAATCAATGCGGGTGGGGAGTCGGAGGCGGAGTATGGGTGGCCCATAAGGCCTACATAAGGGGGACTTGCATCAAAATTGCCTCCCATCACAAAAAAAATGACCCGCCAACGGGAGAGTGATCTCATGAGGAATTTAGTGCAACTAGAGAAGCAGAACCAGCTATCCCCCTCTCCCTCTCTTAGGAGTCAGATAGACAGGGTTAGATTGGAGCTGGAAGGTATATTAGCGGTCAGGACTGAAAAGGCACTAAGGAGAACACAGCATCTATTTTACTCGAAGGCGAATAAGCCCAATAAACTGTTGGCGAGGAGCCTGAAGGCGCGATACGCACAATCTAGAATCTCCCAAATTAGGGCAGGGGTGCTCTTACATTCAGCCAGAATGAAATCAAAGAGACATTTAGGGACTTGTACCAATCTCTTTAATCCTCTCATAACAAGATCCCAGAACATTATATTACCTCATATCTAAACTCCCTTGATCTCCCGCAAGTTTCAGCAGTGGATTTGCAGAACTTAAACAAGGAGGTAACGGTAGAGGAAATCCTAGAGACAATAAAAGAGCTTAAGCTTGGAAAATCACCTGGTCCGGACGGGTTTACCAACATTTATTATAAGAAATTCTCAGAAATACTAGCCCCTCACCTATGTAATCTTTTTAATTCAATTCTGAGAGGAGAGGCAACCCCCCCCCCCCCCCCCAAGCTAAACAACGCTGACCAGACATTGTTCCCCAAGGAGGGTAGGGACTCTAAAGAGGCTAAAAACTATCGGCCAATTGCACTCCTGAATGGAGACATTAAGTTGCTAGCAAAAATCTTTGCCAAAATGATCTCGGCCTTCCTCCCAGCACTGATCCACAAAGACCAGTCAGGCTTTATCCCACACAGGAAGACGGGGGACAATATCAGAAGGACTTTAAATATCATACACATGGCTAGATCAGGTGGGCCCCCCGTGTGTATTCTTGCCTTGGACATTGAAAAAGCGTTTGATATGCTGGAATGGCCATTTCTGTTCGCCACATTATCTAAATTTGGGTTTAAGGGCCAGTTTATCAGCCTGCTGGGTTCATACTATACATCACCCAAAGCCAGCCTTAAGCTGCCTAGTTCTCAGAGAGCCTATATTAATATCGAAATTCAAGCCTGCACTGTACAGCTCTGTAAATGCTAGGGATCATATTGGGGGACATGAGGATTAAAAGTAACCCACTCTCAAGCTTGCACATCTGCCCAAACCCGAGTTCAAATTAACTGTTTATTTTCTGGCTGCGGCGTGGGTGTGTCTGAAGTGCTCCAAGCCCTATAGACTTTTTACATGGATATTTTACGGATATTAAAAATCAAATATTTTACGGATTTGAGTACAGGATAATTATGTGCTATTTTTTCTAACACCTAAAATCCCTTTATAGTCTTCGCAAAGTGCAGGATGGCTTTATTTGAGCTACTTTATGTGCTTAATTGGTGCTAGCGAGACCTCTTTCCTGCAAGTAAGCTGCGGCTCGCTTTTAGCCTTGCAGAGAGGTTTCCCGGAGCAATTGAATTGCAAAACTCTTGCGGCTGTTTTAGATCAAAGGCTTTCCTCTGGCGCGAGCGGCCGCAAGAGATAGCAAGGCACCGGCCGCAAGCCTGCCGGAGCCTCCGGCCGTAAGGGAATAGAATAGCCGAATAGCTTGCGGCCGGTCCTTGCGGCCCCGCAACGGCTGCGGCCGCTAATAGAATGAGGCCCCCAGGAATTAATCTAACTTCCCTTCCCTCTTTAGAACACTACAGAGAGACCTGAACATCTGGTCGAAGCGACATATCTCCTGGACGGGTTGGATTGCCACGGTCAAGATGAACATCTTGCCAAGGCTGCTCTACCTAGCCAGGACTTTGCCCATTCAAATAAACAATGCAGAGCTATCCCGTTTCCAATCCCTGGTATTTAAATTTATATGGAGGAAAAGACCTGGAAGATAATGTTTAGGCACAAGTCCAAGGGCGGTCTATCATGTCCTAATTTTTCCAACTAACTCAAGGCGGCGCAGCTTGCTTTTATCCCCTTGGTACACTCCATCCCTCACCAACCAAATTGGGTGTTTATTGAGGACGCATTAATGGCTCCCCTGACTTGGGGAATTATTTTATGGGCTCCTCCCTCGGAGACCTACGGGGACCGGATAAGTAACCCTATTACTAGCTTCACTTTGAAGATCTGGAATCGGGCCAGATGGGAACACAAATTAGACCACGCCTTATCTCCCCTAACTTTTGTATTCTCATCGCCCACCCTTTTAACCTCCTTATCAGTGGAATCGAGAAATTTTTGGAGTTCGCTCAACTTGGACAAATTGGGAACATGGGTGGACAGTGACAGAATCTTAACACTAGATACGGTGAAAAGGGATCACATAGTGCCCTAGCGAGAGCTATTTAACCTTATAAAAATAAGATATTGGATAGGGGAGGTGGTGAGGAAACATGGACCCCCGATGGCTACCTGGCTATCTACAATATGCAAGAATGTACTGCTCTTTAAGGGAACCTTGGGAAATCTCTATGACATATTAAACTCTCCCCCGGATCTTACAAAGCCCTCCTTCATGATAAAGTGGGAATTTGATCTACAACAAATTTAGGAGGGGAAAACTTGGGCCGAGGCCTGTTTGAATCTCTCCAGGGGCTCACTTAATTTCAGTCTCTTGGAAACACCGAGCATACATGACTCCAGTTAGATTGAACAAGTTTTTTCCAATAATCTTAGATAAGTGCTTTAGGGGGTGTCAAGGTAGGGGGGATTTCATTCACTCATGGTGGCAGTGCCCCAGGGTGGCTGAGATCTGGGATAAGGCAGTTACACTAATTTCAGGATTATTGAACACCCCAATTACACCTTCAATAGCGACATGCCTTCTAGGAATACACCATTCAGAATTAGGGAGAAAAGGCAATAGGCTGGCTCAAATGATTTATCTAGCAGTCAAGAACATAATTGCCAGGCGATGGAAAGACAATTCTATCAACTTTCAAGAAGTAATTAATAAAGTAAATTTTCTGTTCATTAATGAAAGGATGACTTATACTCTTTTAGACTCTCTTCCTCCATTTTTAGAAATACCAGACGGTACTCCTTGAGGAGGGATAGTCTGGGAGGTCGGGTTGGGCTTATTTTTTCTTGTGCGGCTAGGTGGGGAGTGGAGCGGGGGGCGGTACGATTCGGACGGAACTGGAAGAAGGCTGACTTTTCTGCTGCAGGTAAGGCAATAAGAAAATGACTACTTAAAAAAAAAAAAAACTGCCAAGGAGGCGGCGGAGGGGGGAAGTGACTGGAGGAATGTTGAGTTTCCCTTTGGTATGGCAAGCGAGAGCAAACTTTTATCTTTCTCCCCTTTTACTCTTTACACTGAATCTATTTAAGCTCAACTAGTTTACTATCTCTACGGAGTTGTTAGATATCAATATGTATTATAAATATCACTAAAAATGTTGAAAACAAGTTACTTTGAGGAAATATAGAACAGCCCCAGTAATACATTTTGGAGGACATCTATGTTTAGGTTTCAATGTATGTTCATTCCTTAAATGTTTTATTTGTTGCTGTCATTCATTCTACTCTCAATAAAGTTTATATGATAAAAAAAAAAAAAAAGAGGTCCTGCGAAGAAAAAAACAGCGGCCAAAACGAGGACTCATATCCAGATGACAGTGCTATAACGGAGTTTTAACACAAATTGAAGAAATACAGGAAACAGTGCAAATTAGCACTAAAAGGGATAGCGTCAAGGCGGGTATACCAATAAATATATATATATATATATATATATATATATATATATATATATATATACACACACACAGTCAGGTCCATAAATATTGGGACATCGACATAATTCTAATCTTTTTGGCTCTATACACCACCACAATGGATTTGAAATGAAACGAACAAGATGTGCTTTAACTGCAGACTTCCAGCTTTAATTTGAGGGTATTTACATCCAAATCAGGTGAACGGTGTAGGAATTACAACAGTTTGTATATGTGCCTCCCACTTTTTAAGGGACCTAAAGTAATGGGACAGATTAACAGTCATAAAACAAACTTTCACTTTTTAATACTTGGTTGCAAATCCTTTGCAGTCAATTACAGACTGAAGTCTGGAACGCATAGACATCACCAGACGCTGGGTTTCATCCCGGGTGATGCTCTGCCTGACCTCTATTGCAACTGTCTTCAGTTCCTGCTTGTTCTTGGGGCATTTTCCCTTCAGTTGTGTCTTCAGCAAGTGAAATGCATGCTCAATCGGATTCAGATCAGGTGATTGACTTGGCCATTGCATAACATTCCACTTCTTTCCCTTAAAAAACTCTTTGGTTGATTTTGCAGTAAGCTTCGGGTCATTATCCATCTGCACTGTGAAGCGCCGTCCAATGAGTTCTGAAGCATTTGGCTGAATATGAGCAGATAATATTGCCCGAAACACTTCAGAATTCATCCTGCTGCTTTTGTCAGCAGTCACATCAATAAATACAAGAGAACCAGTTCCATTGGCAGCCATACATGCACACGCCATGACACTACCACCACCATGCTTCACTGATGAGGTGGTATGCTTTGGATCATGAGCAGTTCCTTTCCTTCTCCATACTCTTCTCTTCCCATCACTCTGGTACAAGTTGATCTTAGTCTCATCTGTCCATAGGATGTTGTTCCAGAACTGTGAAGGCTTTTTTAGGTGTTGTTTGGAAAACTCTAATCTGGCCTTCCTGTTTTTGAGGCTCACCAATGGTTTACATCTTGTAGTGAACCCTCTGTATTTACTCTGGTGAAGTCTTCTCTTGATTGTTGACTTTGGCACACATACACCTACCTCCTGGAGAGTGTTCTTGATCTGGCCAACTGTTGTGAAGAGTGTTTTCTTCACCAGGGAAAAAATTATTCGGTCATCCACCACAGTTGTTTTCTGTGGTCTTCCGGGTCTTTTGGTGTTGCTGAGCTCACCGGTGCGTTCTTTCTTTTTAAGGATGTTCCAAACAGTTGATTTGGCCACACCTAATGTTTTTGCTATCTCTCTGATAGGTTTGTTTTGTTTTTTCAGCCTAATGATGGCTTGCTTCACTGATAGTGACAGTTCTTTGGATCTCATATTGAGAGTTAACAGCAACAAATGCAAATAGCACACTTGAAATGAACACTGGAGCCTGTATCTGCTCTTTGTAAATGGGATAATGAGGGAATAACACACACCTGGCCATGGAACAGCTGAGCAGCCAATTGTCCCATTACTTTTGGTCCCTTAAAAAGTTGGAGGCACATATACAAACTGTTGTAATTCCTACACCGTTCACCTGATTTGGATGTAAATACCCTCAAATTAAAGCTGAAAGTCTGCAGTTAAAGCACATCTTGTTCGTTTCATTTCAAATCCATTGTGGTGGTGTATAGAGCCAAAAAGGTTAGAATTGTGTCCATGTCCCAATATTTATGGACCTGACTGTATATATATATATATATATATATATATGCCCAAAAACATTTTTTTGCACCGGGGTCCTCCATTCACAGCTCTGCCACTGGCTCAGACCATGAGTTTGTTATTGCAGAGTTCAGAATTAAACTGAGGAAAAGAGGCAAAATCAGACAAGATATGAAATAAATAATATCCCCACTGAATATGCAGTGAAGGTAAAGAATAGATTTAAGAGACTAGATAGAATGCCTGAAGAATTCTTGACTGAAGTTTGTGATATTGTTCAGAAAACAGCAGCAAAGAATATCTCCAAAAGAAAGAAAACTATGAACTTAAGATTTTAGGTTAAAAAACAGTGCTCTTTATTTTGACATATGTTAAAGGTACAGTATATGTAAGTGAGCTGGGCTATGAGTGCATCTGATAGAGGAGAATTAGTAGTGTATGAAAAAAACATTTGCATGAAAAAATACCAAAATAAGCATTTGAACACTTATCTTGAAGTTAACAAAATATATTTTATTTTCTCTCAAACTGAAACTTAGGGTTAACACCCTCCAAACCCAGGCTAAATTGGTATACAATTTGAAAAATTGTTTTGGCCAATCAGGAGGAAGTAAAGACTGAAACATTTGTATCACAATCTAATGATTTTTCTGGCAGGTTTGTAACACTTATAAAGCTATGTGCTCTGTATTGTTCTATGTCAGTACTCCTGTAATACTCGTTTATGACATTTTTTTATTTTTTTTATTTCAGTTGTTCCATAGACCACATGAGTAAAGCTTGAGGGCCATGCATGGACGTCACTAGACTTTAGAAACTTCTGCTTAATAATATTATACAGCAAAGCTAGTGAATTAAAAATATGGTGACATTCTATTTTTGTTTCTATTAATACTACTTTTGGAAAATGAATCTTAGAATGAGAAAATATTTCTAGTATGGCCCTGCTTGTGGTCTGAGCATGCTAAGCCATTTGTTTTGCATATAACTTACATTAAAGACAATAGAGCCCCAGACATAACCACAATTATTGCTAATGATCTCTTGTTAACAAGAGATATGACCATTTAATGGTGGGTGGATAAGAAAGACAGACTGACGTGTAAAAATTGCAAACTTCAGTTCATTGTAGGAAAATGCAATTCTTAAATAATATTCAATTAATAAAGTATTAGATATTACCTACAGTTTTAAATGATACCATATTTGTAATCTCTGCTGTAAGTCAAAAACAGTAAATTCTTTATATACTACCATTTCTGTAAATTAGTCCTTTTGCACATTAACCCTAAATCTTCCAACATCCAACGTCAACTATACCTCTAATACTTATTATTATCAGTCATTAGGCCTACATATAAATAGGTAAGTGCATGACATTAGTGTAGCAATAACATAGGACTCCAGGATTTATACAATGTACGTCCCTTTATCATTTGCTAAACTAGTTTCCTGTGTTTGTGCCATAGATTTCCTATTCAGCATTTCTAGGGTCAGGTTAGGGCGAGATACTGTTGTGCTCATTCTGCTGACTCCAGAATATTTCTATGTAAAAACTAAATATATTGTCCAAACCAGAGCAGTTTATGAGCCTGAGCTATGTCTTCCACCACAAGATATCTGGTGTTTTCAGAAGTACAACCTGAAGAAAATAATGCAGAGAAAATATATGAGAATGTGTTCGCTGAGATAGAGACATTGGAGTTACCACTTGGATCTACTTTAAGGTACACATTATTTTAATAATATTTCACACAGCATGAATAGGATTTAATAAAAATCCAGTAGAATGTGAGCTCCCTGGGCTAGGGCCCTCTTCTCACTGTATTAACATATATTTCAGTACTGTTATGTATCACATATTTACTACATTCAGCTTATTTTCCTCTTATATATAGTGCTTTATAAAAAAGTTTATTATTAATAATCAACACATTATATACATCTTTATCCAAAATAACAGTAAATAACTATTAGTACTTTTTCCCATAGTTGCAATAACGTATTATTTATTTCATTTGCACAATTTAATTTACACAAACTTGCATATCGATCTTTATATATATATATATATATATATATATATATATAATTATTTTTTTTTTTATCTTTTATTTATAATGCGCCAACATATTCTTTATCGCTGTACAGGGGATGAGAGCAAGGAATCATACAATGTTAAGAAACTGCAGAAAATGAAGGGCCCTGTTTTGAGCTTAGAATCTTTGTAGAAAGTGATTTTTCCAAAGCATCTTACAAGATTAGAAGCTCGCTACTTACAATCTAAAGGGGATAGAAGAGGCAGAAACCTGGATAAGAATAACAGATGATGAATAGCAAGGGACAGGAAGGAAGTGAAAGTTTACTTAGGAAGAAAGGTATGCAATGTTAATAAAATTATTTAGTAGGAAAGTGAATGGATCTGATAGAAGTCATATGAGAGGAGTGGCTTTAGTATGTAATTTGTTATATGCACCTAGATAATATAACCTACAAGTGGAAATATCTAATGAGGGCCTGGGTTAGAAGATGTATAAGGAGTGAGAGAGATGTGAATGGGACTTGCAGAAGCGTTTCTGCTTGTGGACTTTAGAAGAGAGATGAAATTGAAGTGAAGATTGAAGAGAGAAGTGATTGGAGCAGGAGAGTAGCTCATGGGATAATAAAAGAGGAGAGGAGAGCATGGAAGGTGAGATGATTATGTTGGCGACATACAGCCTTATTAAATTGCGATTTGGCCAATTCTAAAGGGCTCTATATAAGCACATGGCATATTTTTTTACAGAAATTTTTAGTTAGTGAAGACCTTGGTTTTGGATAGACGTTCACGGACTAAAAACTTCTGTAAAAAACTCTGCTGTGTGCTTATATAGAGCCCTTTAGAATTTGCCGAATTGCAATTTAATAAGGCTGATAATGTGGAAAAGTTGAAAGGAGCCTGAGGAAAAGGTAGAAGGTTATGAGGAAGTAGAAGGCATGAGGAAACATTATGAAAATGGTTAATTAGGAATAGTTACCAGGTGTTGCTAATTGGTCAATTGATCAGATGTGAGAAATTCGTTATAAATTATGAGTGAGTAACTAATATATATATATATATATATATATATATATATATATATATATATATATATATATATATTCACACTAGATTTTTGCTTGATTTTAAGGAGAATATGTAAACATGATTCACTGCTATGTTACAAAATAAAACTGCCAACTAGAATACTAGACATTTTTGTAATCATGTAAAATTGAGCCTTGTACAGGTATACAGGTATGAAATGGCATCTATCATTTTACAGGCAGAAAATCTTTAAATGGAAGCAGAAATCACAGATTTGCTATAACTGGCTTAAAGGAGCATGCATTAAATATTAGAACCAAATTGGGAACTCCTTCTGATTAGTTGTACTTAAGGTATGTCCGGATACAGCATAAGTTGAGTGATGGTCCAGAAATCTATGGAAAAAAATCGGCTGCCCCCTCTAGTGGTTGAAGGTAATATAGCTAAAAATCCCATATAGGACGTGGTCCTGATTTTCCTTTAAAATCAGTTTTTAGAGAACTTAAAAGAGAAGCCAAACAAAAACTTGTAATGTTTAAAATCTCTTCTTTTAAATGCATGGCAACAAGTTTAAGAGTTTGATGTCCCTTTAAAGATCAGATAAAGGGACACAGAACAAAATTAACAAATATATTTCTTTAATTGCAAAGAAGCACACATTTTAACTGATTACCTTCATGAAAAAACATATATGCATCTTTGCAATTATGGAATATTTTAAAATTACTTACCTTTATACAGTATAATTTTCATTGTATTTTTTTTTGTCATGTTTTTTTATACCAGCTTGGGGGCCTATCTTAAAGCTAGGAAGGTAGATTTGGTGTCCTGAGCACTGTTCTATGCGGATTGCTATTTGGGGCTAAAAATTTACAACAATGGGTTTCTGAGGACTCCTGTTGTCGTACAGTGCCTTGCAAAAGTATTCACCCCCCTTGGCATTTTTCGTGTTTTGTTGCCTCCCAGCCTGGAATTAACATGGATTGTTTGAGTTTTTGCATCATTTAATTTACAGAACATGCCCACAACTTTGAAGATGTTTTTTTTTTTTTTTTTTTTATTGTGAAGCAAACAACAAATAGGACAAAATAACAGTAAAAGTCAATGTGCATAACTATTCACCCCCCTAAGTCAATACTTTGCGACAATCACAGCTCCAAGTCGCTTTGGATAAGTCTCTATGAGCTTGCCACATCTTACCACTGGGATTTTTGCCCATTCCTCCTTGCAATACTGCTCCAGCTCCTTCAAGTTGGATGGTTTGCGCTTGTGAACAGCGATCTTTAAGTCCGACCAGAGATTTTCTATTGGATTGAGGTCTGGGCTGTGACTAGGCCATTCCAACACATTTACATGTTTCCCCTTAAACCACTCAAGTGTTGCTTTAGCAGTGTGTTTGGGGTCATTGTCCTGCTGGAAGGTGAATCTCCATCCTAGCCTCAAATCACGCACAGAGTGGTACAGGTTTTGCTCAAGAATATCCCTGTATTTAGCACCATCCATCTTTCCCTCAACTCTGACCAGTTTCCCAGTCCCGGCTGCTGAAAAACATCCCCTCAGCATGATGCTGCCACCACCATGTTTTACTGTGGGGATGGTGTTCTTTGGGTGATGTGTTGGGTTTGCACCAGACATAGGGCCTCATTCAATTGCGATTTGGCCAATTGAATAGGGCTCTGAATAAGCACATAGCATATTTTAAAGAAGTTTTTAGTTAGTAAAGAGCTTGCTTTAGGACAGAAGTTCACCAACTAAAAACTTCTTTAAAAAGTATATGCTATGTGCTTATTTAGAGCCCTATTCAATTGGCCAAATCGCATTTGAATGAGACCCATAGCGTTTTCTTTAATTGCCGAAAAGTTAAATTTTAGTCTCATCAGACCAGAGCACCTTCCTCCATACATTTTGGGAGTTTCCCACATGCCTGTTTGCAAACTCAAAAAGTGCCATTTTGTTTTTTGCTGAAAGTAATGGCTTTCTTCTGGCCACTCTGCAATAAAGCCCAACTCTATGGAGCGTACGGCTTATTGTCATCCTATGTACAGATACTCCAGTCTCTGCTGTTGAACTCTGCAGTTTATTTAGGGTTACCTTAGGTCTCTGTGCTGCCTCTAATGCCCTCCTTGCCCGGTCTGTGAGTTTTGGTGGGCGGCCGTCTCTTGGCAGGTTTGCTGTTGTGCCATGTTCTTTCCATTTGATTATGATAGATTTGATGGTGCTCCTGGGGATCATCAAAGATTTCGATGTTTTTTTATAACCTAACCCTGACTTGTATTTCTCAACAACATTGTCCCTTACTTGTTTGGAGAGTTCCTTGGTCTTCATGGCAGTGTTTGGTTAGTGGTGCCTCTTGCTTAGGTGTTGCAGCCCCTGGGGCCTTTCAAAAAAAGGTCATGTGACACTAAGATTACACACAGGTGGACATAATTTCACTAATTATGACTTCTGAAGGTAATTGGTTGCACCAGAGCTTTTTATGGGCTTCATAACAAAGGGGTTGAATACATATGCACATGTCAATTTTCTGTTTTCTATTTCTAAAAAATAGTTTTATGTATATATTTTTCTCATTTCACTTCACCAACTTAGACTATTGTGTTCTGATCCTTCACATAAAATTCAGATTAACAAAACATTGAACTTAAGGCTGTAATGTAATAAAATAGGTAAAAAGTCAAGGGGGGTGAATACTTTTGCAAGGCACTGTATATTCAAACCATACTCATTTGCTCATTTGAAGAATTAAGCCTGTAAATATGTAAATTATTTATATAATGTAAAAAATAATAATACAGCATTCAATTTATTACCTTTGTATATACAATTATGCTGCAGTGGAGGCTGATATTTTAGTTACTATGGACTTACTTCCTGAGGTAGACTTTTAATTCACGGGAAGCTTAATTTTGGGCAAAGGATATGTGGCAGCTAAAACTGTTAGTGCTTTTAACAGGACTAAAGGAAAGATCATTTGTTTCCAAGCACAAATATTCCTCAGTAGAAAGCTGCTCAAAGCAGATCAAAAAAGAAAACTGAACCATGCTTTGAAGGATAATTGCATTTAAGTAAAAAAAATAAATTAAAAAGGTTGTGTTTATGTTATTTCTTTTTTTTTTTTTTTTTTAAATGTGACCGTAATGGTCCTCAAATCTTAGCTTGAGATTGGAAACAGCAAATTGCCCAAGAATACAAGTCCTGGAAAATGCACAAACAAATATTTTAAAAAATAAGATAATAAAAGGCAGTACTTTACAGTTCAGTTGTAATCTTGTTTTTTGCCTTCTCACTGTACTGTCCCCTTAAGTAATGACATGTATTACCTGGCTAGTCACTTGCCCATCAAAAATGACGGTATAATATTGTATAAAAAATTGTGTGTTCTGTCTTTTTGTGTGCCCTCCCTCGGTTTACCCTGTCTCTCTCTCTCTGTGTGCCCTCTTTCTCTCTGTGCACCCTCTCTCTCTGCGCCCTCTCACTCTCTGTGCACCCTCTCTGTCCCTTCTTCTTTCTCTCTCCCCCTCCTTCCCTCCCTCCCTCTCCTTCTCTTCCTCCCTTCATTGCACATAACAAGCCTCACATTGCACAGTGCACAACTCACAATTTCTTCAAGCGTTACACACACACGACAACTATATTAGTGATAGAAGGTATGTGTGGTGGTGTTGTTCTGCTGGTTTGTTCTGACATTTCATGGGTCATTGCTTTTGTATTGAAAGAATTTGTTACCAGCTACAAGTATGTGGCAATATTTATTTTTATTTTTTAAAACAAGGCTAATAACATTTTTTCTTATATAGATGTTATTAGCATTTATATATATACTAGGAAATTGCCTGTCAAAAATGACGGGAGTAAAATTGTAAGCCTGGCAATGCTGTTTGCCACACAATGTGAGGCTATAGGCCCTCTGAGCACCTTTGGCACTCATCGCAAGCCCAGCGCTGAGCAACGTTGGTGCCGCAACTTTCCTGCTTTTGAATGATCACCTTTGATGCTCCTTGCGAGCCCCACTATGAGCGGCTTTGGCGCTCATCGCGTGGCTCGCAAAAAGCACCTTCAGCGCTCATTGCCAGTCTCTCACCATGTGTAATTTATAGGCGTTGCGCTTGAGTGTTACTGTCTTGGGTTGTGTTACTGGCTTGCATTAAGTGTTACTGCTTAGGGCTTGTTTTTACGCCTTACGGACTAGTTTTCATTGTATTGCGTTTTTTCGGCAGCCATTTTTTTTCTTGCTTAGGCGATTACCGTTTGCGAAAAATGGCAAATATGTCTCAAATTAACTTGCAACCTCACTCACAGGCTGCATGGTTCTCCCATTGTGCTGTATGTGAGTGTGTAAGCTAATCTGAGGCATATTTGTTGTTATTTTCAGGTGTTTAGAGTTCTGTGGTTCCGCTATTAAAGTACATTTTTTGAGTCACACAGTGCATGTACAAGTTTTGGTCCTGTGTCGTACAGCTCATAATTCCACCGTGCGCTCATTGCGAGGCCTGCAAAGAGCACCTTGAGCGCTCATTTCAGCCTAAGTGGCGTGCCTCAACGTGAGCAACGTTCTTGGTGCGGGCGAGCTTGGCGTCTGATTTTAAATTTTGTTCTGGAGGCTATGGGAAGCCAGCAGATGTATGTTACGTGCACACATTATATATATATTTTTTTTTTTTTCTGAGCAGTAAATATGTTTTTTTAATTTATTTTATACTGTCAAATGTGAACACAAATTAACTATTTATTTACTGTACGGTGGAGGCTTCTATCGCTCTTTTGCCCATAAATTTAATGATTGCTGTGATAAACTACCTCCCCACAAAATCTACTACACAATCTAGGAACCAGCCCCACTTTGATGAGAGACAGTAACTTTGAAACAATGCTGTCTGTGGGCTGTACATAAGTCATCCTGAGCTTTGCTTAAATCTGTGTGATACATCCGGCACATTCTTAAAGGAAGCCAGGTTTAAAATGATATTGGATTACAAGAGCAAAGCCTTTGTGGGCACATTTCTCAGAATTCTAAGGATGTTCAAATATGAAAAAAATGTACTATTTATTAAAAAAAAAAAAAAAAAAAAAAAAAAATTATATATATATATATATATATATAGTTGAGCTCAAAAGTTTGCATACCCTAGAAGAAATTGAGAAATGGTGGCATTTATTTTGATAAAATATGACTGATCATGCAAAGAAAAGTATTTTATTGAAGGATAGTGACCATATGAAGCCATTTATTATCACATAGTTGTTTGGCTCCTTTTTAAATCATAATGATAACAGAAATCACGGAAATGGCCCTGATCAAAAGTTTGCATACCCTTAGTTCTTAATACAGTGTACTGCCCCCTTTAGCATCAATATCAGCGTGCAGTCTTTTGTAATAGTTGTCTATGAGGCCCCTCATTCTTGCAGGTGGTATAGCTGCCCATTCGTCTTGGCAAAATGCCTCCAGGTCATGCAAAGTCTTTGGTCGTCTTGCATGAACCATGCGTTGGAGATCGACCCCCAGAGTTGCTCAATGATATTAAGGTCAGGAGACTGTAATGGCCACTCCACAACCTTCACATTCTTCTGCTGTAACCACTGGAGGGTCAGCTTGGCCTTGTGCTTAGGGACATTGTCATGCTGGAAAGTCCAAGAGCGTCCCATGCGCAGCCTTCAGGCAGAAGAATGCAAATTGTCAGCCAGTATCTTCTGATAACATGTTGCATTTATCTTGCCATCAATGTTCACAAGATTTCCTGTGCCTTTAGAGTTCACCGCCACCACCATGCTTCACAGTGGGGATGGTATTCTTTTTACTATAGGCCTAGTTGATCCCTCTCCAAACATAGCGATTATGGTTGTGACCATAAAGCTCTATTTTGGTCTTGTCACTCCAAATGACAGTGTGCCCGAAGCGGAGAGGCGTATCAAGGTGTTGTCGGCCATATTGTAACCGGGCTTTTTTGTGGCATTGGCACAGTAAAGGCTTCTTTCTGGCAACCCGACCATGCAGCTTATTGTTGTTCAAGTATCGTTGTATTGTGCGCCTTGAAACAACCACACCGTCTTTTTCCAGAGCAGCCTGCATTTCTCCTGAGGTTACCTGTGGGATTTTCTTTGTATTCCAAACAATTCTTCTGGTAGTTGTGGATGAAATCTTTTTTGGTCTACCTAACATTGGCTTGGTATCAAGAGATCCACACATGTTCCACTTCTTAATAAGTGATTGAACAGTACTGACTGGCATTTTCAAGGCTTTGGATAGCTTTTTATATCATTTTCCATCTTTATGAAGTTTCATTACCTTATTACGCAGGTCTTTTAACAGTTCTTTTCTGCTCCCAATGGCTCCGTATCTAGCCTGCGCAGTGCATCCATGTGAGAGCTGACAAACTCATTGACTATTTATACACAGACACTAACTGCAATTTAAAAAGACACAGATGTGGGAAATTAACCTTTTTGCCATTTGAACCTTTGTGTGTCACCTTGTGTATCTGTAACAAGGCCAAACATTCAAGGGTATGTATACTTTTGATCAGGGCCTTTTGGGTCATTTCTGTTATCATTTTGATTTGAAAAGGAGCCAAACAACTATGTGATGATAAATGGCTTCATATGATCACTATCCTTTTTGCATGAGCAGTCATATTTTTAAAACAAAATGCAAAAATTTCACAATTTCTGCCAGGGTATGCAAACTTTTAAACACAACTGTGTGTGTATATATATATATATATATATAAAATTAATTTCATATTGTCTCTCCTTCTTCTTCCGTCAGGTTATTCGTTAAGTCTTCACACACACAAGCAGTCTATAATGAACTGCATCTGCAGGCAGTAAAAGGTTAATTGCTGAACACTGCCCGTCCCATGAATGACTCATCTGATTGTATAGGGCTGTTGTTCTGCACCTGCTGATCCTTGTTCCTAGCTTTTGTTTTTTTAGTGATGACTATAATAATAAAGTAATTCACTCCTTATTTTAGCATGATTTGTGAGTCTCCACTTTTACACTTGACATCTCCTCTGCTGGCCCATAATGCATATACTACAAGTAGTTATATGTACCACAATGTATAATGTGTTAATGTTCATTGTTTGCAAATAAAAGTCCTAAAGCTAAACCTACATATAGATCACAGTGGGGATTAAGGGGGTTTAAATATTAATTACAATGTCTGGTTCCCATGAATTAATAATAGAAAACTTTGCACACAGAGAAGAATCTTTATACCATTTAAAGGGACACTGTACTGCGTAACGTGAAGGCTGAGATTAGGTCGTTGCGACATACTGAATTATTTGCACTTTTACAACAGATAATTAACTTTCCTTATCAGCCATTCAAGCAGGACATAGCCTTAGAACTTCAGACATAACAATATTTATGACCATGCCTGCATATACAGTATTTGAATACAATAGATGGTATGTTAAGGTTTGCTTTCATTCTTTTAACATACTAAACAAATTAATATTATTTCTTCTAGTTATTTAAAATTGAGCTCTTAAAATAATGTTCTTTTGAATTTTGATTTGGGAATGGATCACCTAAATTCAATTCAACATCTGCATCAATAAACAGGGGGATTTAATTAAATTTGAAGTTTGCCAGAATAAACAGCACCAAAGCTTAATTGCTATTGAGGAACTGAGCATGTGTGGGACCCCAGGGAATGAGATCAATTAACACAAAAAGAGATATTAATTCCGCTCACAATGATTTTCTATGAATCCCACAATTTTAAAACTTATTACAAAGAAGATCAACAGCAAATAACTGAAATTGTGTTAAATAAATCTGTGTATTAAAGGGCCAGTGACTGTACTCAATAAAGGGCTCGGACTATCCAGATAGGGCAATAATGTTACCTGCCTGTGGGCATATCTCCACTTCCCACCTATCACATGACTTGCATTGTTTGTCTGGAAGCCATTGAAGTCATCTGCCAGCTTTTGGTGTGCATGTGAGACCATACTGTTTTTTGTTGTTTTTTTTTGCTGTTGTCTTATAATCCAATTGAAATGACTAAGCATTTACTCACCTGAGATGGGAAGAAGGGCTGTTTTTCCTTATAGAAAATAGTGCATAATAAACCAAGGGATCCATTTCTGGATTGCTACCTTGTTGTGCAGAAGGGTCTTGTGTACTTCAGTGAAGCTGTGAGCTATACCATGTAGGGGCACCCAAGATGAGCAGGTTATAGCAGAGAGGTCAGACAAATTGTGGTCCACTGGAGAGAGAACTGGCAATCCACTCCAGTATTTTTGCCATGAAAATCTTATGGATTAGCACAATGATGCACCTAGTGTGCAGCGGCCCATAGGGTTTAGGGAGAGCCCGACAGAAATGACTGAACAACAAAAATCAAGGGATGGCGTTAGATGCATTTGAGATGATTAGTAAATTCCCACCAATGGCTGGTTAACAATACTCTCACATGAAACATTTAAGGCATAACACTGGAATAATTAGACTAATGCCAGGTGACTTCAATGCTTTTCACACAAACAATGTGAGTCATATGACAGGAGGGAGGTGGAGACAGACCCACCGCCTCAGGTAGGTTGACATTTCTTTTAAAACCGTTTCATTTACATATGGTTTTTTTATTGACTGTATAAAAACCTGCGTTTATTGACCTAAAAAGTAGTGAACTTGATACTTGCAGAACTTTACCTGGCACTTACACTGGTTCTTTAAGTTCCCCTGGTCCTTTCCCTTTTGAAATTTGCCAGCAGTGGCAAAAGCAGTCCCGTCCACCAACCGCTAGATGGCGCTACCAATTTTGGTCCCTTTTCCCATACGCGAAACATTGGCAGCTGCAGTGCCGCCGCCAACCGCTAGATGACGCTGCCGATTTTCCGACAGTGCTGCACAATGTTAATAAGGCGAGCCGACAGCAGAGGCGTTGAGCTATGAGAGGTGCGCCCGAGGCCCTCAAGGGCCGAGTGCCCCCGCTGTACATAGCAATGGCCTTGATGTCGATTCAGAGCCATCAAGTTGTGCCACGTCGGAGGAGGGAATCCTTTTTGCCTTACCTCAAACTGGACGGCGCCATCTAGCGGCTGCTTGATGGCACTGCAGCTGTCAGTGCTGCGCTTACACCACAGGATAGATCCCCAATTTTCAGTGTCCATACTATAGGGTTAGGTAAACTTTTATTATTACGTTGAGGGTTAGGGTGAGGAATAAGGTTAAGGTTAGTTTAAGGGATAGGGTAACCTTCTAAGGTTACAACTTGTGTGAAATATCGGCAGCGCCGCAAAATATCCATCTAGCGGCCTCTTGCAGGCACTGCATCTGTCAGTGGGGGCGAATTTAAAATGGGATAGATCCGTTCCCCTGATAAATAACCACTTACTTTCTAAATAAAGCTTTGACTGCAAAATAATTATATATAAATATAAGTTATTTAAGGAACATAGAAGGTTCCCTGATTTTAATATTAAAATAAACTACCTAAGTATTTATTAAATATTGAAACATAATTTAATTAACAGGTGATTAAAATCTAAAAACTAGGCTTTTAAGTACTTAAATGCTGCTTCATACATATACACTAGTAAAATCCTGAAATTTGCCTAAATTGACCTAATATCTCTAATATAAACTCATAGTTTTGCTTGTTGAGCTATGAAACAGGACTACATTTCTGTCAATACTGTGCGTAAAAAAAAGATTTAAGATAAACTTTATATTGGGTGTCAACATTAAATCATGTTTACATAGACAGTCCTGTCCAGTGTATTTGGACTTTGGATGAATGCTTGGGTCCTATCCTCTTATGTTAGAGCAGCACAAGGCAGCAGCAGTGGCGGTGAGCACCCTCTAGATGGCGCTGCCAATATTTCAGTGCCATATCATAGGGTCAAGGCTTAGGTAAACTTTTAGGGTTAGGGTGAGGGTTATGCTAACATTATAAGCTTAGAACTTCTCTCACATATTCTCTTGCAAAATATTGGCAGCGCCATCTAGGGGTTGGAGGCCGCACTGCAGCGGTGGACCTGTCCCGACACCATAACAGGATAGATCCCATCATAGTGTTTCCCATATGTGCTAAGCTGTAATCAAATTGCAATGGTCAGGTTTGAATATAGTATGATTTGTGTGCCTGTCTACAGGCAAAACTACATTGCTTCCTCCATTTGATTCTTTAACGTTCTGCATGAAGTGACAGTATTGCTGCTGCACAAAGCTAATTATATGAGGCTGAATGTGCAGCCACTTCCAGCTGTTTGTGGAAATACTGGTGTGCAATTAAGTCTGTAAATGACGTAACTGATGATTAAACTCTTTGTTTTTTTGCAATTTTTAAATTATAAGGAAGTATTTACTTACTGCATAGGTATATGCACTGTAATGGTTTATAATTAGGTCTGGGCCATGGTAGCACTCTCCTCCTTAGGCCTGGGCCTTTGAAGCACTGTCCTCCCTAGGCCTGGGCCCTGGTAGCACCATCCCCCCAAGATGCCAGTGGGTGCCAATCTCTTGCACTGTGTGCTCCCAGCATTGCTAGAAGTACCAGGGGCCTTGGTAGCATCCTCCTCCCTAGGCCTTGCTAAAACCCTCCACCCTAGGCCTGGACCTTGGTGAAACTCTTCCTCTAGGACTGGGCTTTGGTGGCACTCTCCTCCCTAGGCCTGAACCTTGGTGGCACCCTCCTCCCTAGACTTGGGCCTTGGTGGCACCCTCCTCCCTAGGCCTTGGTGGCACCATCCTCCCTAGGCCTGCCCTCCTCCTTAGGCCTGGGCCTTTGAAGCACTGTCCTCCCTAGGCCTGAGCCCTGGTAGCACCATCCTCCCTAGGCCTGGGCCTTTGAAGCACCAGGGGCCTTGGTAGCATCCTCCTCCCTAGGCCTTGCTAAAACCCTCCGACCCTCCTCCCTAGGCCTGGACCTTGGTGACACTGTCCCTCTAGGACTGGGCTTTGGTGGCACTCTCCTCCCTAGGCCTGAACCTTGGTGGCACCCTCCTCCCTAGACTTGGGCCTTGGTGGCAGTGGGTGCCAATACATGCACTGTGTGCTCCCAGCATTGCTAGAAGTACCAGGGGCCTTGGTAGAATCGTCCTCCCTATGCCTTGCTAAAACCCTCCTCCCTAGGCCTGGACCTTGGTGACACTCTCCCTCTAGGACTGGGCTTTGGTGGCACTCTCCTCCCTAGGCCTGAACCTTGGTGGCAACCTCCTCCCTAGACTTGGGCCTTGGTGGCACCCTCCTCCCTAGGCCTTGGTGGCACCCTCCTCCCTAGGCCTGGGCCATGGTAGCACCCTCCTCCCTAGGCCTGGGCCTTTGAAGCACCAGGGGCCTTGGTAGCATCCTCCTCCCTAGGCCTTGCTAAAACCCTCAGACCCTCCTCCCTAGGCCTGGACCTTGGTGACACTCTCCCTCTAGGACTGGGCTTTGGTGGCACTCTCATCCCTAGGCCTGAACCTTGGTGGCACCCTCCTCCCTAGACTTGGGCATTGGTGGCACCCTCCTCCCTAGGCCTTGGTGGTACTATCCTCCCTAGGCCTGGGCCTTGGTGGCACCCTTCTCCCTAGGCCTGGGCCATGGTAGCGCCCTCCTCCCTAGGCCAGGGCCTTGGTAGCACCCTCCTCCCTCGGCCTGGGCCTTTGAAGCACCCTCCCACTAGGCCTGGGCCTTGGTAGCACCCTCCCCTCAAAATGCCAGTGGGTGTCAATCTCTTGCACTGGTGCTCAGAGCATTGCTAACAGTACCAGGGTCCTTCTCTCTAGGCCTGGGCCTTGCTAAAACCCTCCAACCCTCCTCCCTAGGCCTGGACATTGGTGACACTCTCCCTCTAGGACTGGACATTGGTGGCACTCTCCTCCCTAGGCCTGAGCCTTGGTGGCACCCTCCTCCCTAAGCCTGGTAGCACCCTCCCCCCTAGGCCAGGGCCTTGGTAGCACCCTCCTCCCTAGGCCAGGGCCTTGGTAGCACCCTCCTCCCTAGGCCAGGGCCTTGGTAGCACCCTCCTCCCTAGGCCTTGGTGGCACCCTCCTCCCTAGGCCTGGGCCATGGTAGCACCCTCCTCCCTAGGCCTGGGCCTTTGAAGCACCAGGGGCCTTGGTAGCATCCTCCTCCCTAGGCCTTGCTAAAACCCTCAGACCCTCCTCCCTAGGCCTGGACCTTGGTGACACTCTCCCTCTAGGACTGGGCTTTGGTGGCACTCTCATCCCTAGGCCTGAACCTTGGTGGCACCCTCCTCCCTAGACTTGGGCATTGGTGGCACCCTCCTCCCTAGGCCTTGGTGGTACTATCCTCCCTAGGCCTGGGCCTTGGTGGCACCCTTCTCCCTAGGCCTGGGCCATGGTAGCACCCTCCTCCCTAGGCCAGGGCCTTGGTAGCACCCTCCTCCCTCGGCCTGGGCCTTTGAAGCACCCTCCCACTAGGCCTGGGCCTTGGTAGCACCCTCCCCTCAAAATGCCAGTGGGTGTCAATCTCTTGCACTGGTGCTCAGAGCATTGCTAACAGTACCAGGGTCCTTCTCTCTAGGCCTGGGCCTTGCTAAAACCCTCCAACCCTCCTCCCTAGGCCTGGACATTGGTGACACTCTCCCTCTAGGACTGGACATTGGTGGCACTCTCCTCCCTAGGCCTGAGCCTTGGTGGCACCCTCCTCCCTAAGCCTGCGCCCTGGTGGCACCCTCCTCCCTACGCCTCGGCATTGGGGGCACCCTGCTCCCTAGGCCTGGTAGCACCCTCCCCCCTAGGCCAGGGCCTTGGTAGCACCCTCCTCCCTAGGCCAGGGCCTTGGTAGCACCCTCCTCCCTAGGCCAGGGCCTTGGTAGCACCCTCCTCCCTAGGCCAGGGCCTTGGTAGCACCCTCCTCCCTAGGCCAGGGCCCTGGTAGCACCCTTCTCCCCAGGCCAGGGCCTTGGTAGCACCCTCCTCCCTAGGCTTGGGCCTTGGTAGCACCCTCCTCCCTAGGCTTGGGCCTTTGAAGCACCCTCCTCCCTAGGCCTGGGTAGCATCCTCCTCCATAATGCCAGTGGATGCCAATGTCTTGTACTGTGTGCTGCCAGCATAGCTAGCAGTACCAGGGGCCTTGGTAGCATCCTCCTCCCTAGTCCTGGGCCTTGCTAAAATCCTCCAACCTTCCTCCGTAGGCCTGGACCTTGGTGACACTCTCCTCCCTAGGCCTGAGCCTTGGTGGCACCGTCCTGCCTAGGCCTAAACCTTGGTGGCACCCTCCTCCCTAGGCTGTGGTGGCACCCTCCTCCCTAGGCCATGGTGGCACCCTCCTCCTGGACCTTGGTGACAACCTCCTCCCTAGGCCTGTGCATTGGTGGCACCCTCCTCCCTAGGCCTGATCCTTGGTGACACTCTCCTCCCTGGGCCTGAGCCTTGGTGGCACCCTCCTTCCTACGTCTGGGCCTTGGTGGCACCCTCCTCACTACATCTGGGCCTTGGTGGCAACCCTCCTCCCTAGGCCTGGGCCATGGTAGCACCCTCACCCCTAGGCCAGGGCCAGGGCCTTGGTAGCACCCTCCTCCCTAGGCCAGGGCCTTGGTAGCACCCTTCTCCCTAGGCCAGGGACTTGGTAGCACCTTCCTCCCTAGGCCTGGGTAGCATCCTCCCCCCCAGGCCTGGGTAGCATCCTCCCCCCCATAATGCCAGTGGTTGCCAATCTCTTGCACAATATGCTCCCAGCATTGCTAGCAGTACCAATGGCCTTGGTTCCTCCCTAGGCCTTGGTGGCACCCTCCTCCCTAGACTTGGTGGCACCCACCTCCCTAGGCCTGAACCTTGGTGGCACCCACCTCCCTAGGCCTGGGCCTTGCTGGCACCCTCCTCCCTAGGCCTTGGTGTCACCCTCCTTCCTAGGCCATGGTGGCACCCTCCTCCCTACGCCTGGAACATTGGTGGCACCCTCCTCCCTAGGCCTGGGCCTTAGTGGCACCCTCCACCCTAGGCCGTGGTGGCACCCTCCTTCCAAGGCCGTGGTGGCACCCTCCTCCCAACGCCTGTGCCTTGGTGGCACCCTCCCCCCTAGGCCAGGGCCTTGGTAGCACCCTCCCCCCTAGGCCAGGGCCTTGGTAGCACCCTCCTTCCTAGGCCTGGGCCTTGGTAGCACCCACCCTCCATAATGCCAGTGGGTGCCAATCTCTTGCCCTGTGTGTTCCCAGCATATCTTTCAGTACCAGAGGTGCTCCCTCTAGCGGCCGCTCCTGTTATTGCTCTACCTCCAGAGCTACACCACCGCAGCGGCGCCGCCTGTCACCGGCAACCGGGCGAGCTCCTTCCAAGCAAGATGGCGGAGAGCGAGAGCCTGGAGACCGTCACAGAGCACGAAAGGATCCTGCAGGAGATCGAGAGCACCGAGACTGCGTGTGTGGGGCCCACCCTGCGGTAAGAACCAGGCTCCAGGTGCCACAGGATCGGCCTAGGCTATTGTCCCCTCCCGGCCTGGGGATGGAGCCGGGTGCTGCAGGGACAGCGAGTCCTCCCAGGCAAGGGGCACAGGCAGGGGACAGGTGTGGGCATGGGGGGTGTGATGCTGGGCATGGAACCGGGCACTGAGATGTGTGGACATGGGGTGTAAGGCAGGGCATGGGATTGTCAGTGAGGTGTGTGGGCATGGGGTGTAATCCATGGCATGGGACTGGCACTGAGGTTTTTTGGCATGGGGTGTAATACAGGCATGGGACTGGCACTGAGGTGTGTGGGCATGGAGTATGATGCTGGGCATGAGACTGACAGAGATCTGTGGGCATGGGGTATAATACAGGACATGGGACTGGCATTGAGGTGTGTGGGTATGGGGTATGATGCTGGGCATGGGACTGGCACTGAGGTGTGTGGGCATGGGGTGTAATACAGGCATGGGACTGGCACTGAGGTGTGTGGGCATGGGGTATGATGCTGGGCATGAGACTGACAGAGATCTGTGGGCATGGGGTATAATACAGGACATGGAACTGGCACTGAGGTGTGTGGGCATGGGGTATGATGCTGGGCATGGGACTGGCACTGAGGTGTGGGCATGAAGGATAATACAGGACATGGGACTGGCAGTGAGATGTGTGGGTATGGAGTATGATGCTGGGCATGGGACTGGCAGTGAGATGTGTGGGCATGGGGTATAATGCAGGGCATGGGACTGGCACTGAGGTGTGTGGGCATGGGGTATAATGCAGGGCATGGGACTGGCATCAGCTGCACAACAGTGTAATCATAATATTAATCATACTTGTGACAGTAATAGTAATAATGTAAACAATAGCAGTAACAATATATTAATACTGTATATGCAAATATAATGCCAGTGCCTGCAGAACATGTGTTATTGTGCCGCTATATCCCAGTCCCTATAATGCAGCCTTGCAGCAGCTGTCTGTGTTATGATGGGACATTTCATGCCTACCTGTGCTGTGGCATGCCCCCTTTGGACTTGTGTATAATGTGCTGTGATGTGGAAGAGGTCTGGGAGGTCTGTACAGCAGGGAACTTTGGGTGAAATTTCATGGTTTTAAAATAATTCTTTAAAAGTGTATTCAGGAAACTGTAGTCATTTATATATATATATATATATATATATATATATATATATATATATATTTATTTATACTATCCATCCAGTAAGAGTAAGAGTGGTTAATCGATCGATAACTTTAAAAAAAGGGATTGAATATATATTTAAATAAAAAGGGCATTAAGGGCTATCCTTGATAAATAGAGAGGGAGTATTGATCCAGGGATGAATCCGATCGCCAGTATCTGGGGTCAGGAAGGAATTTTATATTTTTTTCCCTGTTGAGACAATTAGCAAAGTTTCACTGTTTTTTTTTTTTCTGTTTGTCTTAATCTGGATCAATTAATAATAAATCTGCGTATTGCAGATCAGAGGACATCTAAAAAGGTTGAACTTGATGGACTAAAGTCTTTTACCATCAGAAATTACTATGTAACTGTGTAATTATATATATATATATATATATATATATATATATATATATATATATATATATATATATATATATATATTCTGCATCCTATCTATATTTCCCACTGAGGCCTATATCACCTTTATTAATGTTTTTATGATTTCACCAGTGTGTTGAAAAATCTTGGTGGAACATTAACTGATTTTTCTGATACTTATTTTAGAAATACAATATTTTATAAGTGGGTTCCATGGCCCACGCACTAACAAAAAATAACATTTAGTATCTACACCAGGGCTTTACAAAAGCCACAGGGCCACGGCTCCTAAAAGGTTACTGCTGGCTGCTAATATTTTATGCATTATACATATATTTGTATATATAATCAATAACTTGGCTCCTAACTATCCTGGCTGGCACATGAGTTTCAGACAAATTTGATCTATACATTACCACACTAGTTATTTGTGTTTTTATTTTTATTTTATTAATTTTCTTTTATATTATTTATAATCCCATAAGGTATATGCCATAGTTCAGCACAGCATTTTGCACTTAGACCTAATATAAATCTAGTATCTGAGTACATCTCTGGTACTTGTTTAAGTTTTTTAATGTTTTTACTTTATTTTTAACCTTAGTTATTCTGTGGGCCACCTAACATATTCAGTTGGTCGGCCCAGTTTCAGGGTCCACTGGTGGTCCAAAAACAAAAAGAAAGCACAGTTTGGGACGCACTAACTAAAAAGATGTGTTTTTTTTTATATAGTTTGTTTATGATCAGATCATGTTTATTAGATTTTCATTTATTACTTATATTTTGTAATCAGACATCTTTTATAATTGAGACAATTTTAAAATTACCAGGCTATTTGAAAGAACCAAATGTAGATGAACCAATGTCTGAGCATGCGTAGTCTTTCTGTGCAGGCGGCTGCACTCAAGACTGTGAACCCAATGCCTCAGGAGAGAATCAGTAATTAGTGGCAATTATTTTTGATTAATAAAAGATATGAATCTGTTTGTATGTGGATCAGAAAGGCTGTCTGGCAGCTCAAATGGCAAACTGCAAATCCAGTTTGCATTTTTTAAAAACATTCAGCTCATAAAGTACTTTTTTTTATTACTGATACTATTAAATGAAGCTTCAGATCCATTAGGTTCCCAAATAGTGCTATACGGACTCCGTTATCATTATATACTGTATCATGTGATCACTAAAGCAGACCTATAATGCACTAAGGTAGTAGTATCCTCAGCTGCAGAATACATTGATGCAAAGATTAGTGAAATAGATGTCTTGATATAAAGTTTTATATCCCATGTTTATGATGTACCAGCCAATTGTTCCTGTAATTTCCTTGAAAGCACTTCCTGAATCACTGCGATAAAAGCAACTATATTGAGAAATTCATTACTATATTAATACAAAGGCCCTTCTAGTGAACGTCCCCTGCTGGGTTAGTTTGATAATATAATCTCACTTTAAATAATTATGACCAGTATTAAAAATGAGAAGTGTGGCTATTTATAATTAGTATTACATATCACACACTTTTATGGTGAATAGCATGATATTTTTATTTTTCCAAACAAACATATATATATATATATATATATATATATATATATATATATATATATATATATATATATATATATATATATATATATATATATATATGTGTGTGTATATATATATATATATATATATATATATATATATATATATATATATATATGTTAAATGGCCACTAAAGTATATTTATAGTATCCTCTTATGAAAAAAAAAAATATAGGGGTTGGGGAGAGATAGAACACGCCACTTCCTAGTGCAGATAAGACCATTTTTATTAAATAAAAAATAAAATATATAGATGTTCACATGCCCTCTATATAAGAGGTAATCCAACACACATATCAGTCCAATACTCAGGATTCCTTGTCTTTTAATATGTACTAGTAGTATTCTTACATCCATGTTTATTTATCATGGGTATGACTGATACCTCAATATACAGAATAATACTCAAAAGGGTGCAAGTATGGTTAAGCTTATAAATAATGGTACCTTTTGGACCTTTTATAGTCCCTTGTGTATCATAGGCTCTATTAGGGGTAGTTAGCCCCAGTAAGACAATATATGACTACCTAGGTGTCCACCATTCCGGCAATATACCACTTGCTACCTCATAGGTTAGTACCGTATACCATGTGCATGAACAAATCATAAAAGTCCACTTCAGTATGAAATGGAATCCAAAGCGAAGAAGAACTTGACTTGCTAATGTGCAAAATGTTTTACAAAGTTTATAATAAGAAAGTACAATAAAGTGCATGTTTTCCAGGTGGTTACCACCAATAATTGTAAGAACTATAGAAAAAATAGGAAATTTTAGTCTCAAAATAACATTGCTTAAAATTACAATTATTTACAACAGAGGAATTAGAGCAGGAAATCACTGTGTCCTCAAGATCCTTGAGGGATTCCTCCTACTCTGGCCTCATTATTATACATAAGGAATAAGCTAGTCTCAAGATTGAGGGACATGAGTAAGCTTTTAGGTTTTCATCAGTATGAGCCTTCCAGAGAAGGAGGAATCCCTCGGGATCTTGGGGACATAGTGATTCACTGCTCTAATTCCTCTTTGTTGTAAATAATTGTAATGTATAGCGCCGTTGTTTTGAGATTAAAATGTCCTATCTTTATAATAATTCTTACAAAGTTTATGAGTAAATGCAGCTTTTAATTTATAACTTGTGTGTTGAAGTCTATTTTAATGGAGGCAGGCATTTGTTCCAAACTAGATTAGAGCGAAAGAGTGGATTCAGGTACAATCTTTATTTAGTTGCTATTAGGAATAACCACTTCACACTAAATTAAAGGGCATGTTCTAATACCATAAATCTCCTTCTCAGACTAGCAATCCAACATAGACATAAGAAACAAGCAGAGTCTGCTAACATAAGATTTTATCTTAAAATGTTTTTATGCTCCTGGTTTAGTAGTTTGTTACATTCTTCACATATGTAAAATACGTTTTTGTCTGAACTACGGGGTCTTTTATATCTAGTTATATTGACTTCAGAATGAAATCATTTTATATAGTATTTCAGCGTGAGAAACCTGGGAGGACAAGTATGCTCAGATAGTTCATTTGGCAGTAACATATTCTGAGGCGGATGTACCAATGTGGTGCAGGTGATTTTTGCATTTAACTTTTTTCTTTAGTATAGATCCCCCTGGGTCCCCCACCAAGTCCCCCTGGGCCACTTTTTGATCTACCCCTGGGCCTTTTTGGCCTTACCACGGAAACTGGTGCGTGTCTATTTAAAAAAAGAGCATTTCTACTGAAGCTCAAAAGGTGGCTGTGTGGAGTAGTTCAGCATGCTGGGAATGTGTATCAGGGAAGAAGGTAAAAGAGCAAGGGCTGCAAAGTGACAGCAAAGTAAAGGGAGATGCGTTCTGTGAGGGGGAGCAAAGAAAAAAAGAATGCTTGCTATATGAGGTGGGTGCTGGGAGGGGTTGGGTGCTGTGTGGCGATGGATACTGATGACAAGGACTGGGTGCTATATATAGGGATGAAGCTAAAAGGGGTGGGTGCTGTGTGCTTTGCACAGGCAGGAGGTAAGAAAAGGGGCTGCTATGGAAAGGGATTTTGTGGGGGGCAGCAATAGAATGGGGATGGGGCTCTGTTTTGGTAAGGGGTCTTAGGAAGGGGAGCTTTTCTGGAAAGGGGTCTTGGGAAGGGGCACTGAGTTAACTGGTTCCAGCGGGGACCAGGGCAAACAAATTGTTACAATCCCCCTTTGGGGGGCAGGGGCACATTTTTATTTTTGTACCAGGGCCCTCCATTCTCTGGCTCTGCCGCTGTTTCTATTGCTTTTATTTTTTAACTTTATGTAATTTTGAAATATGTCACATCCTGCAGTGAAGGTGTCGGATTAGACATGCTTGTGTTGCTGATGACCTTGCATTGCGGCGTCTGTGACACTATCAATGCAGATTGTATACCAAATGTGTGCAGATTATTGCTTAACAGCCATAGAAAGTGTACAAATATTGGCTATTTTTTTTTTTTTTTTAGTGCTTGCAGGTGCCATAGTTTCTTAGCTGTTTATAAATCCAAACTAATAAAGTAACTAAAGCATCACTGGGGTCCAATGGTGTTAAAGGGTTATGGAAGGTCCCTGGATTTTATTATATATGTAATATACTTGTGTATCTATCTACTGTTATGTACTTTACTTTTTTAAGACATTCTTATAAGCTCTGTTTCTCCTGCCTAAGATCAAACAAATAGTCTGAAGTTCATGCAGACATATACTCTGCTGTAATTGCTGTGCTGTGTCTCATACTAACAAATCAATGACCATCTCTCGGCAACATTCTGCTGAGAAGTGGTTCCTGATAGGCTAGAACACTACACTGCACATCCAGCCATGCAGAGTTTGTGTCTACATACACTGCAGTGGGCAGATCCGTAAGCACTTCTTAATACAATAAAGTACATACAATTAAATAGATAAATAGGTATATGATGTACATAGTAAACTCCAGGAACATTGCATGTCCCTTTTAAGTGTTGGTTAGTCTCCACAAGGGTGATAGGGGAATCCAGATGTGGACCCCTTGCTCACTGTGCCTTAGGGAGTTATTAGCTACACTTCACTGACGAGGCCCAATGAAGGCTGAAACGTACGTCTGGGGTTTGCGGTTTCTCCTGTTCAGGGTAGAATTGCCTGGTATTTCGGGGCTGGACCACTCTAGTGAGTGGGACCAGACTGATATACTACAGGATATTTCTCCCTGTAAAGGGCACAAGTGAGCTAAAAGAGGTTGCTCTCAGAGTGGGTTATCATTTCCACAGAACTAATCTATTAAGGTTAGTTCATTCTCTGATTGAGCACCTCTATTTTGGAATTAATAAGCTTCTTGTGTAATATTGTTATTATTATGTATCGTGTGTGTGTGTGTCACTCAGTCGTGCCTGTCTCTACGTGACCTCATAAACCTCAACACACCATGCTGATCCACTTGGTTTTCATGGTAGAGATACTGGAGCGGGTTGCCAGTTCCTTCTTCAGGTGGCCACAGCTTACAGCTCCTGGTATTACTAGGTGGTCTCCCATCTAAGTACTGACCAGGCGTACCCTGCTTGGCGTTAGGGTGGTATGACCTCTTGGTTCCCTAACTGGAATCAAACCCAGGTCATAGTGGTGAATGCACAGAATCCTAACCACTGGATCAATAGGGAACCTGTACAAGAAGGTTATTAATTCCTCTCCACATTTAACAAACATTATACATTTTGGGGCATATTCATCAAATGTTGTAAGAAGTTAAACTGATATAGTGAAGTTTTATCCATTGCGATAAAATAAACCCCCTCATTGTCTAATTTTTCATGCAGTCTGATAATGTGTATTATTTAAATGCATTGCCCCAGTTATATCTAATATCAGTAATATGTGTACATGTTCTTGGACTTTGAACATCTGTAAAGGTGTAAAGGATCAATATAATTCTCTAAGACTCTACATTGTCCACCTATATCTTTCATCAGAGATAGACCTTTTAAATGGATGGTTTCTCTAAAAAATATTAAAAAAATAGTTTAAAAGTCTGTAGAAGTTTCATGGACTATGAATGCATCTGATAGTGGAGAATCATTAGCAAATGAATTTTTTTTTTGCATTGAAACAAATCCCCAAATAAACTTACCCTAAAGTTTGTAACTATCTTCAGTTTTCTGGCAGTTGATTTTGAGAAGGAATGCCCCTGAAAATCTCATCTAAATTAGCATAAAATTCATAATTCGTTTGTGGCCAATCCGAGGTAGCTACAACATTGTTGCAATGTCTGTGGAATCAGTCTCTGCAGCAAAGCATCATGGGATGTGTAGTCTTCTGTCCCCCACTAGTTCTGCTCTCGGTTTCTGCATTGTGCTGTTGTTGTCTTGAAGATTAAAAAACATACTTGAATGCATTCTTTCTGTTGGTTAGTACAATGTTCCTATAGGTGGAAACCCATAGGAAGGGGAGAGGAATACACAGGGGAGAGGAAGACACGGGGGAGAGGAAGAGGGAGTGGAGGAGGAAGTGGGAGGGGTAGGGATGTTGGAAGAGGGAAGGGAGAGGGGGAGGAAGGGGGAGAAAGTGGAAGGGGGACAACTCAGGGAGAGGGGGAGGAAGTGGGAGGGGGAACGACACAGGGGAGAGGGGGAGGAAGTGGGGGGGAGGGGGCAAGGCACATGGGAGAGGGTGGAGAGACAGAAGAGGGGAGGAGACACGTGAGGGAGAGATACAGGGGGGGGGACATAGGGGAGGGAGAAGAGGGAAAAGAGATACAGGGGAGGGAGAGGGGGAAAGAGACACAGGGGAGGGAGAGGGGAAAGAGATACGGGAAAGGAGGGTGGGGGAAAAATATCTTGTAATTTATGGCGGGCAAACGACTAGTGTATACATAATAGAAAGTCATATTTAGCTATTGTTAGTGCTTTAGAATTGAGAATTAATTGGGAGGGGTACGACACAGGGAGAGGTGGAGGAAGTGGGAGGGGGGATGACACGGGAGAGGGGGAGGAAGTGGGGAAGACACAGGGGAAAGGGGGAGAGACACAGGAGAGGGGGGAGAGACACGTGAGGGAGAGATACAGGGGAGGGAGTGGGGGGTAGACACAGGGGAGGGAGAGGGGAAAGAGATACGGGTAAGGTGGGTGGGGGAAAAAATATCCCGTAATTTATTGCGAGCAAACGACTAGTGTATACATAATATAAAGTCATATTTAGCTATTGTTAGCACTTTAGAATTGCAAATGAATTGTCCTAATTTTGTAAGTATGAAAAAAACAAAAATGTCACATAAATACAGTTCTGCTACAATTTCTTGCAAAAGTTCAAAAAGCTTTTTTTTTTTATAACACTACGTACGTTCTGCAAAAACTATGCTGTGAAAACAAGTGTGAACAACGCCAAAATAATTGACAGCTTTAGCAAAACAGACCAAAAATTGCTCCTTATAGTAGTTAAATGGCAACTTCTATCGTTTTTAAGGACCAAACCCTGTACAGTTAAAAATATATATACATTTGAAAAATGCCAGTCTGACTAAGAGCATAGTGACGTCATTTTTAAAAAGACCTCCATGATACTTTGGTGGAAGTTCTGTATGCGAGAGGGAAGTTTATATTTCTGGAGATCAGTGCTGGATCTATTAATGAAAGCGAACTGCTTCTCTCAGCCTTTAAGTGAAGGGTTGGAGTGCCAATTGAATCTAAGCCAATTAGATAACAAAGCCTCCTGACCTCTCCCTTGTTCTCTTCTCATCCATCCTCTCCCAAATAATTCAAAAGATAAAAAGCACATTGTCAAGATCCTGCTCTCCAGAATGATATAACAAAGGCAAAATTGATTCCTCTATTCTTAAACAGTCTTCAAAAATCTGATTTTCTTTAAAAATGTGTTTTTTTTTCACCAGTGGTGGGCAAGTTTGGTCCTGAAGAGCCCCACACAGGCCTGTATTTGAGGATATCCTTTCTGTGCACATGCAAATCAATCAGGATGACTGAAGAAGCGATTCACTTACCTGTATGCAGCAGGGATATCATCAAATCCTGGCCTGTGTGGGGCTCTCCAGGACCGAACTTGCCCAGCCCTAATATAGAGTTTAAACACATAACATAAGACTAGGTGGCTAGTTTTTGCCACACTGTGTACAGGTGAGTCAATCAGGATGACTGAAGAAACAATTCACTCACCTGTATGCAGCAGAGCTATAATAAAATCCTGGCATGTGTGGGGCTCTCCAGGATCGAACTTGCCCACCCCTGCTATAAATGATTGCCTGGCCTATTATCTACTTAGATAGGTCTACAAGGGCTTTAAGAACAATCTCCAAGCCAGATGCACCCCTCATTGACTTACTAATTAATTTTTTTAAATTAATTTAAATAGTATTAATTTTCTTATTTTTTTTATTAGAAAATGTATTACTTATCAATGCACAATTAAAACAACTACAGTAGACTCTAAGTTAACCAGAACTCTCAGGCAACCAGAAAAAAATGAATACTGTACTTTAAATAAATAATGTCAGGGGTCAACAAATGCCAGGAGCCAGGTTGTAATGTCATATAATGTTTTTAGGCACCTAGATTATATCCACTGTACGTCTCTGCAATTCAATTTTACCTGGGTGCAGTGAAGGTGTTACACTCCCTTGGTTCAGCACTGCACCCTCCTGTCGAATGTACCTGTGTGTAAGTGAGGAGTGAAAGCTGCTGCTGCTGCTAGAACAGCCCTCGCTGACAAATATACTCAGCAGAGCACCCTATGTGCAGCTAACTCTGAAGCAACTACATTTATCTGGCATCTACCAATCCCCATGGGTGCAGGTTAACTGAGAGTTTACTGTAGTTCTTTTTGTTATTACACAAGACTGAAACAATGTTAAAGCTGCCTGTGATTGGCCAAAACAAATTATTAATTTTATGCTAATTTTTGCAGGGATGTTAACTCTCAAAATCAACTCCTTGCAAACACAAGATAGTTAGCAAATTTTAAGATAAGTTTAATAATGTTTATTTTTGACTTTTTTTATAAAAAAAATATTTTCCTTCACTTCTATCAGATGTAATCATAATCCATGAAACTAAAATATGCCTTTAGCTTCAAACTTATTGGTGGAGTGTGTCCTGAAACACATGAGCCATATAGATGTTTCCAGGGAAGGCACTCGGCCATTGTGAAGCAGGAAATATGCACGCTAGGAATTCCTGTTATATTCAGAGATCAGTAACACATGAGAGCCGTATTGTGCCTCTGATAATGCACTGGGGTGTTCTACAGACACATGATGTGCTTTACCCCCAGGCTCCAGCGCAGTAGCACAGGGATCACTTCAAATATAAACTGGTTTAGCCTCTCTTTATAATTTAGTGCCACTTCTTCTGGTGGGTGTGTTGTGTAATACTATGGTTAGTGCTTGGGATGATGACACTCTCCAAGTGAGCCATATTGCTGTTTCAGTTTCTTTATATTGTATTTATCTTTTTTATCTTCAGCTGCATCTGATTTTTTGGCTGTCACTTTTTATTCTGTATTCTTAGTGGTAAAGGCAAGTGGATGATAGAAATACATGTAAATATCACTTATAGGCATTAATTAGGCATTTTGTTTCTTTTATATAAATTGTATAACTGGGTTACTTGTTTAATTTGTCCACCTCAATGTAATATTTACACTCCCATACTTCTAAGAAGCCTCCAGATTAACAGTCTCATCTTCTGGAACCTCCACCTTTCTTCTTGTTCTCTCTCATGTAGGGTGCCAGGTTTAATAGCTGTGACCTAAAGAGACACGTAAGAATCCCTGTTTTTAATATTAAAGTAATCAACCTAAGTGTTTATTTGCATATTTAATAATCATTTTATTATCAAGTGCTTAAAAGTTTTGTTTTTACTCACAAACCTTCCAAGCAGTCCCTGCAAAGGTCCGCCTTCTTTGGCTCATACATACAATGTTTCTGTAGTACTACATTTACTAGCCAATGAAAGACGGTGTCTCAGCAGCATTTTAGCAACATGATGCTGGGACACACTGGGACTGTGCTAGATTTTATTAAAGGTATATCTAAGTTCCCTGTTTTTACCTTTTTCTGATCTAACTCATGCTGCTTGTATCAGAAGACACATTATATCGAGTCATTCTATACACATTTTTGTCCACACCCCCACAGCTGCCTACATAAGCACATTGAACCTCCCAATAGAAACACTGCATTTGGGTATGGATTTTAACCCTTTACTAACCTTCAAGCCAACAGCAGTACAATGCAGAGATCCACACAGCAGCCTCTGGCTCCTCCTGCTTTCTTGTGCAGGGGACTACATATCCCATGATTCCTTGTAGTAAAAACTGTTATCATAGATGTATACAATGTATTAGCTGCCTGTGATTGGCCAAGATGATTTATGAATATTATGCTAATTTTAGTAGGGATTTACAGGGGTGTTGAACCTCTTGAAAGCTCGTCAATATAAATAAGCGGTTTGTCCAATAAAAAAGGTATCATAATGCAATACTCATTATTAATCTATATATGTGGATTAATAATTACTATATATATATAGATAGATATATAATATGTGGTAGCAATATAAAATCAGCCTTTAAGACATTTTACATTTAATTGCACTTCTTATCAATACGCAAGCTCCTTTATCAGACTGAAGGGTGAATATGTAATTATCACAGTCCACAGATGACATAAACTACCGAGCTGTGCAAAATACGGCAGATGTCAACAGCTCTAAGCGATTAAGATTTTATGTAGGCCTTGTGTTTCCTGAAAGAACCTGTCATAGATTTTACCAAGAAATGAGACAGGAGGATGCATTTATGACGATATATGGTAAAATCACATGAAAACTGTTTTTGATCACACTGTACTAATGTAGTCCATTACCGTGAGAATGGATAATGGATAACATGAGAATAGATAATCTTCAACGTAAGGAAGATTAAACATTAAATAAATGTTGCTGCATCTGCTGGTTTTGCATGGCACAGTGTGTGGGAGTTACAAACATGTTCACGTACAATAACAATCATTAATGTGTTCTACATTCTTTCATAACTGAGTATCACAAAACACACTGTGTAATTAGCACAAACCAGCAATCAAAGTCCGTTCCACTGAATAGAAAAAAAAAAAAAATCTCATCCACTTGCTGTGGAAAGACGGTAATATAGGCTTGTTACAGAATCCTTTCCTGAATGCGGGGCTGGTCGGGTAGAGGGTTGGAAATCATGTGGGAAATATTTAAAATCGGTCAAGAATTGACTTACAATTTATAGTTGTTGCAAGTTGAAGCACTCCCATAAGAAACTGTATAGATAGTCATGCTGATTTGTATTAGCTTTATATATTTCTATACATAATTTTTATCATGCAGAGAGATGGGGATTAAATCAACTATTTTTTTATATGGTCGTTGTGAGTTAAAATCCCAGTTCTGCCCATTTTAAATCAATACCTTATGTATTTCTAATAATTATTTGAAAAGCACTACAACATCCATATTTGCCTAACCATTTACAGTTCATATCTGTTTTATTCTGTAAGCTAAACAAAATTATATTAAAGAAGGAACTTGTAGGATTTGAAGAAGATTAGGATTGAAGTGGTGTGCTAGAAAGGGTCCGGACTATTGAAGTGTATGAGCAATCATTCTGCTGCCTGTGTAAATGTGGAGAAGGAAAAGAGAGATAACAGATGGGGAATCCAAGAGAGGGAAAAAGAGAAATGGGGAGGAAAGAAAAATGGAGGTAGGAGCATGATCAGAAGAATGTTTTGATGGAAGATGGTAATGGATCAGTCCTACTGGCCTAACAAGTATTGCTGATGAAATGGGTGAACATTTACTCCACACTAATGTATAAAATAATATATTTCTCTTTTTAAGCAAGCTATATAAGTAGAAAAGGAATAATGTTCCTCCCTCCTTGGATGTATGTATGGTTTCTTTAGAAGCTGGTGAAAAGATGCACCCAATGTCTGCTTTACTTCTTGGAAACAGGGTCCATTGAGACCCCCCGAGAGGGCATGGAAAGAGCTACCAATGAGAGCTCAGTGACCATTCATATGTAAGAATCATAGAGCTGACAATGATAGAGCTGGACTGCCATAGAGGCTTAGAACTAGAGAAGGTGGCTATGCGAGCCTCTGTCCGTCTGTCCGTGGCACTCCAGGCACTCTGTCTGGGCACTGTGGACACAGCACCACTAAGTAATATAATCTCTATCATGATAGTTCTCCAATCCCTGCCATGGTTATTATTTCTTTATATAGGTCATCAAAGAAACATGGCAGGTTTCTGAATGTCACTAGAAATCTAATATACATTCTTACTTTTGTATACTTTATGTAATTAAGATTTGATTAAAAGCTATATTTTTTATGCCTGAAATCTTACAAATAGTTACTAATGATTTCTCCACTTATTAGTGTGTTTATCATATATTCACCAATTACGGTAACTTAATAGTAGCACGACAAGTGTGCGCTGTCATCTGCGCACCGACAACTGCACGCAGGACTTCAGATAAGGTGGGCTTAGGGGTGTTAGGTTTAGAGGTTTTAGGGTTAGGGGTCTTTGGGTTAACGGTTAGGCTTACAGGTTGAAGGGTTAGCGTAAGCCTTGGGGGTCTAAGGGTTAGAGGGGTTCTGGGCATTAGGGGATAGAACTAGTACAACTAGTAGAACCTTGCGTGCTTTTCACAGCGTTCATTTGGCACAGAGTTTTCAACAGCGCTCTGATGTCGGTGCGCACTTGTTGTGCGCGCAAAAGTCGGGGTGCCCACAATTACAGGCAAAGTTCACATGTTAGGTTGCAAAGCAAACGTGAAGGACCATGATAACGGTCCATCTTGTATAACTTGTAGGTAGCACAGATAGGTATAAATATTTTATAATTATTGAAAAAGTTAATCATTTATTAAAAAATAGTTGGCTTTCCCACCATCTCTAGGCGGTAGCTACACCCAACCTTTGCAAACTGTGGTAGAATGTGGAGCCCATTGTTGCACAGCTATGGTGGCCGAGGGCCAGGACATTTGTCAATGAGTATGACAGGTATGCAGATCACTGCTTTTAAAATAATTACATTTCAACATTGTTGATTACATGAAGTATATGCAAATCTTATTAAGTTTCAATCTATGCAAATCATAGCTGATCTGACTATTTTTCTTTAATTTGATTTATTTGAGTTGTATTGTTATCTAAGTTGGTCTTTTCTTGGACGTATCAGGTTTATTCAGCAACTTCCAGCTATCAGATGCTTTGTGATGATGCCACTAATGTGTTTCGGTTGCTATATTTTGGAGTTGAAAAGTAGTTTCTATTTCTATTTTATTGCAAGAAAAACATTATTTTTTTTTATATGTGTTATGATTTCCTTATCTATGTTGCTTGATTGATTAGCTTAGATATTAATCATGATCAGGAAATGAGAGAAGGAAATACACACTTTATCTCAACTTCCTTCACTCGTCCAACATATATACTGTACATATATATATATATATACCATGCGTATACATGCAGAGATGTGCTTATTGATAAGGCAGAATGTGATAGCAGCTTACATACAGTAGAACACAATTTGTCCGTTTACAATGGAGTATTTAGAGTAATCAGTTTTTACTTACAGGTGATGTGCATGTGACATTATGAAGTATTTGCCTGTGTAAATTACATATATGTATTCATGTATTCATATCTACATTCCACCAGATTCACTAAACTCCGCAGGGCTACTAGGTCTATTTCCTATGGGGTAAATTGGCATTACAGCCTCAGCATAACACTTCAGAGACCAAGCAAAGCTCAGTGAATCTCTCCCATTGTGTCCCAGTGTTTTCCCCTATTCCTACTTCCCCTGTCTTTCCCCCGCTCTCTCCCTTCACATCCCACATCTTATTACTTGGTGACGTACCATTTTTTTAGAATGTGTCCAGGAAAATATTAAGTGTACCATTGCTTCCCTTTGAGGATACATGTGCCTTGAATGCGGTCATTCAAATAAAATAGCACTGACTTACATCCTGACAAAGTACAGGACCAGTTGCAAATTATGTCATATTTAAAAAACACCACATATTGACTACATAGTTGCTTTCTAATAGTGCAATATGTTTTAGTTATATCTGAAAACTAGCCAACTTAAAGGAAAAGGGGTGAAGTGGCTCTATGTTATAAACCCAAGGTAAAAGTACATATAAGGTTGCTACCAGGGATCAGGCAAATTGATGCATCAGCAAAAGAGGACAGGAAAGGAATCCCTTTATCATGGTGCACACCTGAGACCCATCATGAAATCCAGGAAACGTGCGTCGGGTTGATGCTACGCTACCAATGCTCCCAAAGTCGCTGACCTATGATGTCATCATTGCACGCCCAGGGAGCACAAGGGAACGCTCGCACGCCACTAGGACAGATTCAATAGGATTTTCTGCAGCTATATTTAGATAGCCCCTATCAGAGACATCAGACAGATATGGATCCCTTAGTGGAGCAGTATATCCTTCATAGTTATGTCTAATTAATGTCCTTGTGGCAGTCCCTCAATTACCTGGCTCCCTCAATTACCTGGCTGTTCTATAATAATTACCCAATCACGTGGATGGATATAATACTAATTTAATTTTCAACATATTATTCATGCATTTTTAGCAATTTATGAATTCATTGTGGGAAGATCCTTCATTAGCACGCAGTCACTTTTTTTATCTTAGCAGCTTGCCCTTTTTTTGTGTGTTTGCACAGCAGAATACATTTGTTGTCCTTTTAGTATACTGAACTAGAAATACTAGGACAAATATGTCTGATCAAATCCCAATCTTGTAATATATTTACACAGAGAACTTAATCTTGAAAGTTTATACTAGAGCATAAATTGGTATTCATTTTTGAGTAGGGATATGATCAGTGGCTTGATGTTGAGGATGTCTATTGCTTGTAGACTTGTTACAGGTGGCCACTTGGTGTCTTTCCATGTGGTGTTCAGGTTGCCCACTAGACTACAATGAAAGGTCAAGTCATCCGTGCCGGGGGTGAGGATTATGAAACGAAAGTTCCCAGTCTCACAACCCATCTGACCAACAACATGTGTTTAAGAACAAGTTGCTCAGTCTGAGGTTCCCAGTATGACCGCCATAGCAAAGACAATAAAAGAAACACCATTAGAGATGAAGGTACAAAGAAACTCCCACATCATACACATGGTATATAACCTTGGATGGTACTCATGGCTAGACATCCACAGCAACATGATAAGGAATAGTGAATCTAGTTTTATGGTAGGTTAGGGGCAAAACACGCACATATTCATAACTTGAAAATGAACACTTTTTATGGAGATCATCCAAACGTTGAGCTAATATATAAGCAAGATAATTTGAATAACTGAAAAAGAACAAGGTAAGATGGACATGTTGTTTATTATATAGCATAAGTTAAACTTTGTAGTCTCAGATGTATGAGAAGGAAATGTTGTATAAATATATAATTTTCTTATGGAGTTGGCCTTTCTTCACTTGTATTCAAGAGGAAGTGTGTTGAAGCAATTTTCGGTTGTATTCCTATTAGATATAGCTTTCTGTCCAACCCTGGTAAAATCCCAATCATTGCTGGCTAGTGCTTATATGGATAACAAATAGCTATATGATGTTCTTTACTGGACCAGGTTGGGATCTACAGCCATAGGCCGAGGATCCTTGGACTTTCTGGATCAGTGCTTCCAAGAGAAAATGTACAGTACATTATATACATATCCCCTCGTTCCTTTATCCATTTTATGTCATACTAGAGACTTGCCTGTCAAAAATGATGGGGCAATAACATTTTAAGCCATGGGAATGCTGTTTGACACACAATGTCAATGTTTTTGTACTCTGAGGACCTTCAGCGCTCATCGCATGGCTCGTAATGAGCACCAAAGGCGCCCATTGCGAGCCTCTCCTCTTGTGTACTTTTGCTCCTCTGAGCACCTTCATCACTCATCAGAAAGAGAGATATATATTTATGTATATTTAGTTAACTAAAAATGAATGATTTAGTTCTTAAATAAATTAATATACTTTATCTGTTTGTAATTAATATATCCAGCAATCAAGCCTGAAGAGCTAACAATCTATTTGTATTTTCCGGCAGCATACAATGTACAGTTTGAGTGTTGTTGCCCTGCTGATAAAGTGTAATGAATGTCCCAGCTGTGCATTAGAAATAGGCTGTGTGCGCAAGGGAAATTCGTTTGTTAAGTTGTGTAAAGCGGCATTGTATAGATTCGTAATGTTATTAATGTGTTACTCGGCTCGCAAGCATTTTCCATCATATGTAATAGTGTATTTTGCAGTTTGTACTTTCCTGTGTGAAAGTGCCACGTGTTTGGCAGTGTTTTGCGCGGTCCGGGCTGTGTAGCCTCGTTTTAATTTTTTTGGGCGGCCATTTTTTTTTTAGCTTAGGCAAATTTGGAAAGTCTGCCAAATCGCCTTAAATTCACATTCCACCTCACTCCCAGACGTCCTGGCTGTTCCCCCTTGCTGTGTGTGATGTTTTTGTTGTCTTTTTAATTTTATTTTTTTGTGTTTTTTTTTCACGGTTCGGCTGTTAATCTATTTTTGGTAGCTCGTATTTTTTTTTCCCCAAAGTCCTGCGTCTTGTAATTTTTTTTTCTAAGTCCCGCGTTTGTCAAGTGCTTGGAGGCTAAGGTGATCCCGTGTTTACTAAGTGTTTGGTGGCCTGCGTGTTTCATTGCTTTCACTGCTCACCTTCGGCGCTCATTGCCTTTGTGCTGGGAGTTTTAGTGCCTTAACAGCTCGCCTTGCTACGCGTTAACAGCTCTCTTTGCGAGGCAAAGGCGCTCATCGCCTAAGTGCTACGCGTTAACGGCTCACAATCGATGAACGCCTGTGGCGCTCATCGCCTAACTCAGACGCGTGACGACGTCTCACAGTTTGACAACTATTATATGTGATACCACTCTACAAACCTTTTTTCTAACCTGTATGTTAAAAGGCTATTCATTTTGAAAGAACTGAGGTATGGTAGCTCTTCTGCGAAATTAAAATGTGCCTATGGCTTTCGCTTTGTTGCTTTCTCTCCACTAAGGATTACATACCTCACTGTGTAGCAGAAGTAACAAATAAAGGTACTCTTACAGGGCCAGTTACACAAAGCAAAGCAGCCATGGTTTTAATAGCCTAAGAAAAGAGCAATGTTGATGTGGTCCAGTCCATTATTTATGTTATGAAGTAAATATGATGTTGTCATCAGCCAAGCAGATAAACACAGTTATTATTTTATGTACACAAATACATGATAATAAGCTATTTTATAGGCTATTTCCTTTTTTTGCCGAAGCCAGTTACACCATCATATTCTTGCTAAATCTTCCTGCAATGTGAGCTTAAACTTATGTTGCAAAATACTAGTTGAGGAAATATTGCAAAAAACTAATACTTGACCACAACATCACATTTTGTACAGTGGATGGACTTTACTAGGCATGTCAAGTGGCTGAAATGAGGTGAGAAGTGTTGTGATCTGAATTGTTCAATCATTCAGTCGTGTCTCTGACCCTATGGACAGCAGCACATCAGGCACATCTTGTGTCTGGTTATGCTAATCCATAAGGTTTTAGTGGCACATATACTGGCCAGTGCCTTCTCCAGTTGATCGTGATCTGTCTGACCTCTCTGCTACGACATTCCCATCTTGGGTGACCCTACATGGTATAGCTCACAGCTTTATTGAGATACACAGGCCCCTTCACCACAACAAGGTAGCGATCCAGATGGTGCCATAGAAATAGTGCATATTAAATACAGGGATGCACATTTCAGCCACTTGGCATACTTAGTAAATTTGCCCAATTATGTTTTCATAACCCAAAAAGAAAAACATGATTTACAACAGATGAATCTCACTCATCAACGTATTAAACAAGTGCTAAAAATGACAATATAAGATTGATTCAGATTAGGCCTCAATCCTATTGGAGCACTAATAGATTTAAAGGCTTTGGCAGCACATGCGTTAGGCTGGATAAGGATATATCATTCAATATAAATATCTGGAAACACCTGCTTTCTACCCAAGAGAGACATTGTTTTCTGGGTAATTTTCTGGAGAAAACCGCTGTTAAAGAATGATTTAATAAATCACTTAGGGTTTTACATGTGCGTTTGTTTTAACACTTCATAAATTGGATTTCCTGTTTGTAGAGTTATTAATAATAGTTTATGTTAAAGAAGTGTTCCTTCCCATTCGGAAATTAAAACATTTTAAAGGTTGAATAGCCTCATGTAGCAGATGTGAAGAAACGCTGCTGAGAAATGAGTGGGGCAGGTTTAAATATAAAGGAATTCAAGTTTTATATAGAGCTTGGAAATTATCAACAAATAGTAAATGTATGCGGGCAATTGATTTTTTACATGTTATTAGTTTGTTTGGAGATCATAATATATAACTTCTCCTATATTACTTGGTGGAGTCTAGTTGCCAAGTTAGAAATTGGCTTCATAGCATTTGCTCTCAACATCTTTGGTGTGGGGACCCGCTGTCTACGACTAATTGCTTATAAGGAACGGCGCTGAGACCAAGAACATTTGTAACAGGCTGATACTACATGGGCGCAATACATTTTTATTTAATTTTGCACTGACTTCAATCGAGTGTTGTTGTTAAGTCGTTCAGTCGCATCCGACTATCCGTGACCCTGTGGACCACAGCACACCAGGCACATATGTCTCTATGTCCCTGGTTGTGCATGTCCATAAGGTTTTCCTGGCAAAGACACTGCAGTTGATTGCCAGTTCCTTCTCCAGTGTACAGCAATCGGTCTGACCTCTCTGCCCATCTTGGGTGAACCTACATGGTATAGCTCACAGCTTCATTGCAGTCTCTTAACCACAACAAGGAACAATCCAGAACAGGCTCAATATAGTACATTTTGTACTTAATTGTAGATCCCAGTTCAGCAAAAGTTACATAGTTACATAGTAATTTAGGTTGAAAAAAGACTTTTAGTCCATCAAGTTCAACCTTTTTAGATCTCCTCTGATCTGCAATATGCGGATTTATTGTTAATTGATCCAGAGGAAGGCAAACAGAAAAAAAAAAAAAAATGAATCTTTGCCAATTGTCTCAAGAGGCAAAACAATATAAAATGCCTTCCTGACCACAGATACTGGCAATCGGATTCATCCCTGGGTCAATACTCCCTCTCTATTTATCCAGGATAGCCCTTAATGCCCTTTTTATTTAAAATTATATCCAATCCCTTTTGAAACTGCTGTCACCACCTCCTTTGGTAGAGAATTCCACAGATTAACCCCTTTTACTGTGAAGAACCCTTTTCTTTCTTTAAGGTGAAATCTTTTTACTTCTAATCTCAAAGTATGTCCTTTTCATGTCGTGGTGCCCAAAATTGTACTCCGTATTCCAAATGGGGGGGTACTAGGGATTTGTATAGTGGGAGAATTATATTATATTTGCTTCCCTTGCTTCTATGCCCTTCTTATTACATGCTAATATTGTATATGCCTTTGCAGCTGCTGCTTGCCATTGAGCACTGTTACCTAGGCGGTTGTCCACAAGTACTCCCAAATCCCTTTCAATATCTGCTAGATTTGCTCCATTAAGATTATAAATTGCATGGCTATTTTCCTTCCCAGATGCATAACTTTACATTTATTCGTATTAAATCTCATCTGCCACTTAGATGCCCATTCCTCTAATTTATGCAAATCCCTTTGGAGGGAAAGTACATCATTTTCTGATTTAATTACCTTGTACAACTTTGTGTCATCGGCAAAAATGGAGACACCACACTCCAATCCCACTTCCAAGACATTAATAAATATGTTAAAAATGAGGGGACTTAATACCGAGCCCTGAGGAACCTCACTTACCACATTATTCCAATCGGAGGATGATCCATTTACAACAACCCTTTGCTTCCTGTCTTTTAGCCAGCTCTCAATCCATAAGCAAATATTTATGGCAATTCCTGAATCCCTTAGTTTGCTCAATAGTCTCCCATGTGGCACTGTATCAAAAGCCTTTGCAAAATCTAAATAGACTACATCCACTGAGTTGCCTTGATCCAAGTTCTTACTAACCTCCTCGTAGAAACTAATTAGGTTTGTTTGACATGACCTATCCTTCATAAATCCATGTTGGCTCCTACTTATAATCCTGTTTGAATAGACATATTCCTGTATATTATCCCTTATTAACCCTTCTAAAAGCTTTCCCCACTACCGAAGTGAGATTTACTGGTCTATAATTCCCTGGATTTGCTCTTGCTCCCTTCTTAAATATAGGTATCACCTCTGCCTTTCTCCAGTCTCAAGTTAGCAAAGTTGAGATGGGCATTTACATTTCTGGAGATATATTGTTGCAGTGAATGATGCAAGGTGATTGCTTCACGGCCAGTCAGGAGGAAGGCACATTCAAAGCTGGATGCAGTTTAAATCAAGCCCAGATATCTGAATGCACACTGCTACACAGAATATTACACAGAAACAAAGCTGGATGCAGTTTAAATCAAGCCCAGATATCTGAATGCACACTGCTACACAGAATATTACACAGAAACAAAGCTGGATGCAGTTTAAATCAAGCCCAGATATCTGAATGCACACTGCTACACAGAATATTACACAGAAACAAAGCTGGATGCAGTTTAAATCAAGCCCAGATATCTGAATGCACACTGCTACACAGAATATTACACAGAAACAAAGCTGGATGCAGTTTAAATCAAGCCCAGATATCTGAATGCACACTGCTACACAGAATATTACACAGAAACAAAGCTGGATGCAGTTTAAATCAAGCCCAGGTAATTTCAGAAGAACAGCCTCTCACCTGATCCATATCTACATCTACATCTACATCTACAATGAAATATGTCATATTATTCATATCTGTGTTATGATAATTGCTGAGATAGATTTATTTCTGTTAAATTGAAGTGTTATTATCAGGATATGTTACTGTTGATTTGTAAACCAAAATACTCTGTGTTCACTCACCCAATTTTATTGCTCTTATCTCTCCACCCACCTAAATAACTCCCTCTCTGTCTCTCAGATATCTGAATGCACACTGCTACACAGAATATTACACAGAAACAAAGCTGGATGCAGTTTAAATCAAGCCCAGATATCTGAATGCACACTGCTACACAGAATATTACACAGAAACAAAGCTGGATGCAGTTTAAATCAAGCCCAGGTAATTTCAGAAGAACAGCCTCTCACCTGATCCATATCTACATCTACATCTACATCTACAATGAAATATGTCATATTATTCATATCTGTGTTATGATAATTGCTGAGATAGATTTATTTCTGTTAAATTGAAGTGTTATTATCAGGATATGTTACTGTTGATTTGTAAACCAAAATACTCTGTGTTCACTCACCCAATTTTATTGCTCTTATCTCTCCACCCACCTAAATAACTCCCTCTCTGTCTCTCAGATATCTGAATGCACACTGCTACACAGAATATTACACAGAAACAAAGCAATCCCCTCCCTCCCTGCCCCTCTACCCACCCACCCCTGTTTACACTGAATATATTGAGGCATACTAATTACCTGCACCTGCTCAATCAGTGACATCCTCTAACCACCCCCCCTTTAAGAATACTTGTTAATACAGTGTCACAATGTTTTCTCACACCATCTTCCTCACTATAACCTGCTGCCTCTTTCTCAGACTCTCTTACACAGTCTCTAGACATCATGTCTCCAATAATATAACTATCTCACCTTCCCTGCTTTCCTCTCCTCTTCTCTGCTCCCATGAGCTCCTCTCCTTCCTCCAGTCACTATTTCATCCCTCCTCTAAAGCTGAAAAGCAGAAATGCTCCTGTAAGTCCTACTCCCATCTCCTTTTACTCTCTCTCCTTCTTCTGATGGCTTGTGGAGATATATCCCCTAACCCAGGCCCCTCACTCATTCCCACCTGCTGTCAGCCACGCAGAGTCCCCAGGGCAGCTAATGCCCAAAACACCCATAATCTAATACCCATCACTTGTCACAAACCATCTACTTTGCCCTTCTCCTGTGCCCTCTGGAATGCAAGGTCTGTTTGCAATAAACTTACCTTCATTCATGATCTCTTCATTTCCAACTCCCTCAATTTACTGGCTATCACAGAAACCTGGCTCACTCCATCTGACTCTGTCTCCCCTGCCGCACTCTCTTATGGTGGTCTACACTTCAGCCACACTCCTAGACCTGGGAACAAACAAGGTGGAGGTGTGGGCATACTGCTATCCTCTCGCTGCACTTTTCACTGCATACCCCCTGTTCCCTCCCTCCAATTCTCATCTTTTGAAGTCCACACTATTCGCATCTTCTCTCCTATACCTCTGCGAGTAGCTGTGATCTATCGCCCGCCTGGATCACCCTCTCAATTTCTGGATAACTTTGCCGCCTGGCTCCCTCACTTTCTCTCCTCCAATATACCTTCACTCATTCTTGGCGATTTCAACATAGCCACTGACACACCCACCTCCCCAACAACTGCAAAATTACTTGCACTCACCTCTTCCCTTGGCCTCTCACAATGGACAGATTCAGCAACTCACTGTGGTGGACACTCCATTGACCTTATTTTTACTAATCTCTGCACTATCTCCAACCTTGACATCTCCCCACTTCCCCTATCTGACCACCACCTGCTAACTTGCAACCTCACCTCATCTACCGCTCACCGCCCTTCTTCAAATCCTGCCATCAGAACACGCAGAAACCTGCAAGCCCTCAACCCACAACAATTTTCAAATGTACTAACACCCCTTCTCAGCCCCCTCACCACCCTTGCCTGCCCTGACGTCGCCACTTCACAATACAACACTACGCTAACCTCCACCCTTGACTCTCTTGCCCCCATAATCACAAGCAAACGCCCTCGCTCTCAACCACAACCATGGCACACCACACAAACACGCTATCTACAGAGATGCTCACGCACTGCAGAACGATTATGGAGGAAATCTCGCACTTCAGCAGACTTTCTCCACTACAAGTTTACCTTGCGCTCCTACTTCTCTGCCCTCAATCTTGCCAAACAACACTACTTCTCATCACTAATATCAAACCTGTCCTCCAACCCTAAACGTTTATTTGCTACATTCAACACCCTCCTCCGCCCACCCCCACCTCCTGCCCCTTCCTCTCTCACTGCTGATGACTTTGCCAGCCATTTTAAAAATAAAATCGATACCATCCGAAATGAGCTCTCCTCCCAGCTTGGCCCTACCACACCACCCTCTCCCCAAACCGACAACACCCAGCCCTTACCCTTCCCCAATCCCACCTCCACTATGGACTCCTTTGACCCTGTAACCGAGGATGAAGTATCTACTTTACTATCAACCTCTCACCTTACCACATGTCCTCATGATCCTATTCCATCACAGCTAATCCCTCCCCTATCCACCACACTTATCCCAGCTCTCACACATCTATTCAACCTCTCCCTAAACACTGGCAAGTTTCCATCCTCCTTAAAACATGCCACAGTTACACCCATTCTCAAGAAGCCCTCTTCTGACCCAGCTTCTGCCTCCAACTATCGCCCTATCTCACTACTTCCCCTTGCGTCTAAACTCCTTGAGCGGCTTGTTTACAATCGCCTCACTCAATTTATTTCCTCCAACTCCCTACTTGACCCCTTCCAATCTGGCTTCCGGTCCCAACACTCTACAGAAACAGCCCTTACAAAAGTCACTAATGACTTGCTAACCGCCAAATCAAAGGGTCACTACTCTATTCTAATTCTCCTGGATCTCTCTGCTGCCTTCGATACAGTTGACCACCCTCTTCTAATCCAAACTCTCCGCTCTTTTGGCATCCAGGACACAGCTCTTTCATGGTTCACATCCTATCTTAAAGATCGTACATTTAGTGTCTCCTTCTCTGGCACCTCTTCTTCACCTCTCCCTCTGTCTGTTGGCGTTCCCCAAGGTTCTGTCCTAGGCCCCCTCCTCTTCTCCATCTACACCTCCTCCCTTGGCACCCTTATAAAATCCTTTGGATTTCAGTATCATCTCTATGCAGATGATACTCAAATCTACCTCTCTGCACCTGATCTATCCCCCTCTCTTTTAGCTCAAGTTTCCAACTGCCTCTCTAGCATATCCTCCTGGATGTCCACCCGTCAACTCAAACTCAACATGTCTAAAACTGAACTTCTAATCTTTCCACCCTCTACTACAGCTTCCACACCTCAAATATCTCTCACTGTTGACAACACCATCATCGCCCCTACCTCCCAGGCCCGTTGTCTTGGGGTTCTACTGGATCCCGCCCTCTCTTTTATTCCTCACATCCAAGCAATAACAAAATCATGTCAGTTTCACCTAAAAAACATCTCCAAAATTCGTCATTATCTTACAGAAGACACAGCTAAAATTCTAATTCACTCTCTCATCATCTCTCGACTCGACTACTGCAATTCCCTCCTTGCTGGCCTCCCCATCTCTCGTCTGTCTCCCCTCCAATCCATAATGAACGCCTCTGCTAGACTCATCTTCAATACCAAACGATCAGTGTCTGCAGCCCCTCTCTGTCAATCACTCCACTGGCTTCCCATAGCTTCCCGAATCAAATTTAAAATCATGACCCTAACACATAAAGCCCTCAACAACAGTGCTCCCCCTTATATCTCTGCTCTTGTTTCAAAATACTCTCCCAACCGGCCCCTTCGTTCTGCTAACGACCTTCTTCTTTCCTCCTCTCTCATCACCTCCTCTCACTCCCGTCTTCAAGACTTTTCTCGTGCTTCCCCATCCATCTGGAACTCCTTGCCCCGCTCCATTAGATTATCTTCCTGCCTCAAAACCTTTAAGAAATTATTAAAAACACACCTGTTTAAAAAATCTTATCACCTTCAGCCTTAACATGTACAACTGAACACTCCACAGCTTAATAACACTTACACCCACAATCTACAGTACAACACACAGACCCCTCCACTTTACTGAACCAATTGCTTTCAAATGTATTTGTCACCCTCTTGTATCACACCTAAGCCCTTAGATTGTAAGTTTGCGAGTTTTCAATCTTGTGTCAGGCCTTGGAAACAAGCTCTATGTACATTTGATTTTATGCTCAAAAACAGGGCCCTCCATTCTTTACAAGGTGTTTAATTTGTTTTCTGCTATGTACTCAACCCGTGTACAGCGCTACGGAATATGTTGGCGCGATATAAATAAAGATAATAATAATAATTGTGTCTATTTGAGTCGTATGCAATTATCTTTGCAAATACTCTCTGTCCCCTACTTCCCCACCCCCTCTCCACTCATATAAAAGACACACATCCTCATAATTCAGCTCTGAGGAATTGTAAGAAACACACAATGAATTTTTGTTCTTATAAAAAAAAGATTCTACAAAATGTCAGATTTCCCCCAAAATGCTTTGTTTCCAAGGCTTTCACAGCAGTTATTGTTCATTTGTACATTCTTGACAAGCAAGTGTCTTTTTCTTAAACTGCAACGGCCCTTTAACACATCTTGGCTAATTGTATAATAAGGTGATAATTGCTGATTTACATAGACTGTAGCGTTTATCATAGGCTGATTATCACCTCAATCAGTTTCCAATTAGTACATAATTACCTGCCAGACTGTCATTACCATAAAGGGACACAAAACTCCCAAACTTCTCTGTCACTCATTTAAAGGGCAACATGTGTAGACAACAAAAATAGTATAGCAATAAATGTATAATAAAGACGATTTTATATTTTACTTACTTTTCTAGAAGTGACTCATTTCAAGATATTCCCACTTGTGCAATCTCCTCATACCTGAAACATAAAAAGTAATCAAACGGAAAATAGGCTTTATTGCACATTTATTGCTATCTACATGAATAGCTATTTGACAGTTGCCCTTTAAAAGTGCAGATTTAGTTTTGTTCATGAAAAATGAGAGCTCCTGCCTAGTAAATACACTTGTTATAGGGCGGCCATGCTTATCAGTGTTTGGGGAAGCACGGGTCGGACTTTTTCCATTCTCTCACTCGCCACAATAAAGTGTTTAAACACTATCTTTAACCCCTTTCAGTGCCCAGCATTGATAGCTTGGAGCCGGAGTGGTTGTTAACTTATGTATTAAGGGGGAGTGTAGTGGAAGAAGGTAAGAATTGAGGCAGGTTATATATGAAGCTAGCATTTGACATCTACTACATCTTCACCATGTGCTCAAGAGCAGGAAGTCCCAAAGATAACTATAAAACCTACTACAGCAGAAATATAAATGCCCCTCTCCTCTATGCAGTCTTCACTGTAGTATCATGGGATCCTTCAGGGATGTGCAGAGACATCAAAGCAATTCATGGCAAGCGCCTGTATATATATATATATATATATATATATATATATATATATATATATATATATATATATATATATATATATATATATTGTTTATTTGTAATGAGCCAACATATTCCCTATCGCTATACATGGGTTGTGATCAAGGCAAAACAATATTAACATCAGACCCCTGATTACAGACGAGATACATTCCTACCAACATCTTTAGGTCGGATTTCTACTCGGATCCCTAATGAATAATAATAACAATACTATAATGGCTCATATGTTATAATAATATAGTGTAATAATAATAAAAATAATACCCCTGTACTGTAATAATAAGATACACAAAAAAACGTAGGAGCCCGTCCCTAAGTATGGGTTGTCAGTGTAGGGGCTTGTATAGTTCAATGAGACAATGAGCTATACCATGTAGAGTCACCCAAGGGGGGCAGATCATAGCAGAGAGGTCAGACAAATGGTGGTCCACTGGAGAAGGAATTAGCAACCCACTCCAGTATCTTTGCTTTGAAAGCCTTATGGATAGGCACAACCAGAGACATAACGATAGATGTGCCTGGCGTGCTTCAGTCCATAGAGTCACAGACTGTTGGACATGAATGAACATGTGTGTATATATATATATATATATATATATATATATATATATACACACACACACACACACATTCCACATGGCCCCCATGTTCAATTTCTGTTTCTAAAAATCAAGCCCTTCAAGATACATTATAATTTGGAAAAATAATTAGGAGCCAGATGTATAACTTTTAGGAGCCTGGCCTCTAGTAGTCATCTAAACACTCCGTGTGAAGTTAGAGGCAGTCTTATAGCATATACAATGGGAAGTAGATAATAATTTATAAGAACACCTCTATCCCCTTTTCCTTTTTACATAACTTTGTGGGAACTGCATATCATATGCAAAATTCTCATGACCCTGTAAATGTATATTTATATTTAGCACAACCCTGAATTCCCACAGTTTTATTCTGAGAATAACGTAATAATTTTAGTTTGTACATATTCCAATCTATCAAGTAAATTATGAGGCTACTTTGAATTACTGCTTTTCCTTGCAAAATCTTCCTGAGATTTTTTTCATTGCATTGTTTTATCTGGTACTTTTTCTGAAGGTTACATTTTGTTAAAAAGCAGAAGTTAAAAAATAGTAATTCTAATGAATACTTCTATCCTCAAATGGACACAGAAAATTTAATATTTTTCAGTATAACAGCAGTATAAATTAAGCATAATCAAGCAAGTTAGAAATTAGAATTGCTATGAAAAAAGTAAATTGAAATCTTATTCAAAAATTCTGTTATGATGAGACCCAATAATCTTTATGCCTTGCCCAACCTATTATGAGTGCCACTTTGTGAAAACTGCCTCATTATGTGGGGATATTTACTAAGCTGTTACAGGCACTGCAAAGTGATGCACTGGCAATTGTTCCCAAAAGGAATGGAGCACATTGAAGCTTGGCGAAGTACATAGGAACCATCAGCAAATGCTTAGAACATATATATTTTTCTTTCATATAGTTTTATACACATATGTATGTATGTATATATATATATATATATATATATATATATATAGTAAATAAATATTACATCTGTGTTCACATTTGAATGTCTAAAACAAGAAAAAACCTGCTTCAAGCTCAGAATTCAGAGAAAAACAGTTATCACACTGCATTCTGGGAAGCTGAGCTGGGACATGCAAATGTGCCCACAAATGCCTCACTCTTCAATCCATAGCCATTATCAAACATGGCTTTCTTTAAGCGTATGCATGCTGTATTACACAGCTTTAATGCAAAGCCAAGGTTGAATTAAACAAAAAGTTGAGTATCCTATCCATGTACAGCTGTTTCAAGCTTACTGGCTATCATCAGCATGGAGCGGGATCTCAGCTTGTGTTGTGGACTTTATGAGTAGGTAGTTCACCACAACAATCATTTATAATATCTATTCACCCCCCTAAAGGCAATACTTTGTAGAGCCACCTTTTGCGACAATCACAGCTCCAAGTCGCTTTGGATAAGTCTCTATGAGCTTACAACATCTTACCACTACGGCTTATTATCGTCCTATGTACAGATGCTCCAGTCTTTGCTGTGGAACTCTGCAGCTCCTCCAGGGTTATCTTAAGTCTCTGTGCTGCCTCTCTGATTAATGCCCTCCTTGCCCAGTCCGTGAGTTTTGGTGGGCGGCCGTCTCTTGGCAGGTTTGCTGTTGTGCCATGCTCTTTCCATTTGGTTATAATAGATTTGATGTGCTCCTGGGAATCATCAAATATTTGGGTATTTTTTATAACCTAACCCTGACTTGTACTTCTCAACAACATTGTCCCTTACTTGTTTGGAGAGTCTCTTGGTCTTCATGGCAGTGTTTGGTTAGTGGTGCCTCTTGCTTAGGTGTTGCAGCCTCTGGGGCCTTTAAAAAAAAGGTGTGTATATGTAATGACAGACAATGTGACACTTAGATTGCACACAGGTGGACATCATTTCACTAATTATATGACTTCTGAAGGTAATTGGTTGCACCAAAGCTTTTTATGGGCTTCATAACAAAAGGGGGGGGAAAATATATACACACATGCCAATTTTCTGTTTTCTATTTCTAAAAAATAGTTTTATGTATATATTTTTCTCATTTCACTTCACCAACTTAGACTATTGTGTTCTGATCCATCACATAAAATTCAGATTAACAAAATATTGAACTTAAGGCTGTAATGTAACAAAATAGGTAAAAAGTCAAGGGGGGTGAATACTTTTGCAAGGCACTGTATATGTATGTATGTGTGTATATTTATATATATATATATATATATATATATATATATATATATATATATATAGTTTCCGCAAGTGCGTAACGCTCCAGTTGGAGCCATGCGCACTTCTGAAACTATTTTACGGATTCCGTATATGCCGCACTGCGCATGCACACATTCCTGCAGTAGCAGTGTATGTGCACGTTGCGTCGCACAGCGCTGCGCAAGGAACAGAGAGGGGGGAAAGGAACAGAGATGGGGGAATGGAACAGGGAGGGGGGAATGGAACAGGGAGGGGGAAAGAGACGCAGGGGAGAGAGGAGAGGGGAAGAGACACAGGGGAGGGAGGAGGGGGGAAAGAGACACGAGGAGGAGGGGGGAAAGAGACACGAGGAGGAGGGGGGAAAGAGACACAAGGAGGAGGGGGGAAAGAAACACGGGGAGGAGGGGGGAAAGAGACACGGGGAGGAGGGGGGAAAAGACACAAGGGAGGGAGAGGGGGAAGAGACACAAGGGAGGGAGAGGGGGGAAGAGACACAAGGGAGGGAGAGGGGGGAAGAGACACAAGGGAGGGAGAGGGGGGAAGAGACACAAGGGAGGAAGAGGGGGGAAGAGACACAAGGGAGGGAGAGGGGGAAGAGATACAGGGCAGGTAGAGAGGGGAAGGAGACACAGGGGAGCAAGAGGGGGGGAGAGACACATCTGATATTATACCGTCATTTATGACGGGTAAACGAGCACACATTGTAGCGCTAGCCGCGAATGTTCACGTTGCGTCGAACAGAGCTGCGCAAGGAACAGAGGGGGGGAAAGGAACAGAGAGGGGGAAAGGAACAAAGGGGGAGAAAGGGGAAAGCGACACAGGGGAGGGAGCTATTTTAAAACTTTATTATAATTTGTAATATATATTATTATATATTAATAATATCATTTTAATGTAACTATGCAATATAGATGATAGGGGCAATGTTGAATATCAACCGGTAGTTAAGAGCAAGATTTGTCTTTAATAAATTTGAAGAACTTGGGTTTTCGCAGTATGGCACACATAACACTCGCATTAAACACCTCATTAGGGTGTTAGGCTCACCCATGTTTGCAACCAAGCTTTAGTGAATCACCCCAAACTGTGCTTTATAGAGCTGAACACTTTTAAAATACATTTTACAAATCAATATGCAGTAATTAAATATACTACTTAAGTCATAAATTATCAGCCTTATTAAATTGCGATTTAGCCAATTGAATATGGCTCTATATAAGCACATAGCAAAACATTTTTACAGATGTTTTTAGTTGATTAACTTCTATCCAAAAGCTAGGTCTTCACTAACTAAAAACTTCTGTAAAAAAACATGCTCTGTGCTTACGGTATATAGAGCCCTATTCAATTGGCCGAATCACAATTTAATAAGGCTGTATATTTTTTAAGACCTCTGTAAGACAATGTAACGTTTTAATTAATTTAAGTGGTACTTTAAATTTCAAGATTTTTCTGTCTAGTAGTTAATGTTTTTTATTCTTTTAAAAAGCTAAACTTATTGTTATTTATGTCTATTATTTAGCCAAAGCATTTAGATTGGGATGTCAGTAATCGTGTTATTGGCACATTAATTACATCATTAGTTCACATTTTCTATTTTAAGAGGAACCAAAGAAAACATGAAAGGGTCTTTATTTTATTGTTTTCTTATTTCAACAGCCAACTGTAAAAGATAAAGGAAAGGTGCATATCTTGAGCCAGCACAATGAAACAGGAAAGAGGAAGTCTATTGCAAATCTGGAGCTGTAGATTATCTGGCGCTCAGTAAAGAAGGGCCGTTAGTAGTCAGTCATTGTAGCACTTTGGTTTTATCCATCTGAATAATGATTGCTGGGGAACCTCATACAGAACATTGACCCTGGCTATAGGAAGTAATGTTAATAAGCAAACTGTGCTCTACCCCTTCCTGCTCCAAGAAACAGGATGCTATTAGTGAGATCCCCCCACAACCAAAAGGCACCTTTAAGGAAACAGTCTACATTCTAAGATCTGAAATAAAAATAAACCTTTTTGTAATATTTTAAATAAACTTTATATTTTTTGCAGTACTTTTTAAAAAAAAAATTATGCTGAAATGTCTTTGTATATGCAACTTAGAAATATGTTATTTTGTCTCATTCCGGTAACAGATGAATAAAACCATGAGTTTAACTCTTTTTTTTTTTTATTTGCTGAAAACATTTCAGATTTATAACGCAAATATTAAAAGAAAAAGTATCAGTGAACTTATTTATGAATTATTCACTAAATTTTCTTTCGGCAAATTAGAAATTGCTTATATTTAATTTAATTAAATTAGCCCATGAGTAAGCCCCAGGAGGGGCGAAACAGGACCGTCGGGACTATCTACTAAGCGCAAGTACTCTGGTTATTGTTTCATTGATAACTAAAGGGAGGTTTATATATGTTTGGGCTATATTTGGCTTGTGTTACTTTACTCCTTGTGACTACTGTGAATTGCCAGTCAGCATTAATGACATATAGTAGTCTCAGGCAAACAGGAGTAGCATCATTATGTACTATTTTTTGCAATAGTTTACCATTTGTTCATAATTCATATAAACCCCCTCTACCAATACTCCACTTAAACTTTTTTCATATCCAGTATAGTACTTTAAATGCGCTTTTTTCTACATTGGTTTTAACCACACTTTTTTGAGCTAAACACTATTTATATATTTACATACTTCCGTCCTCCCAAGGATTAGCAAATTTATTTTGCCATATGAGGGAAGACTGTATGTACTTAAGGAACTACCAGCAAGTAGCTCGAATAGAGTAATCATCCATCTAAAACCCTTAAGTTCCTATATTTTTTCTATAATTATTATTATTTAATTTAATTTGCCACTGTAAAGCATTTTTTTCTAATTGAATTAACCATTTTATGAGTTAATCAGACACTCACATGTAATTAATAGGAGAGGTTTTTAAATACTTTTATGAACTGAGCTGTTTTTCTGTGATACCTTGGGTTTCTTTAACTCTTGGAAACTGCTCTGGATACTAGAGAAGAGCAGCCAAAATTATGGGAAAAGCTAATAAACATTTTCATTTGATGATCTTTTCACCGTTTTTTTAAAATCTTTATTGAAATACAAAAAAAAATACACAAAATCTAATTTATATATTGCACATTTGTTAAAGTATAATGGTATAGTAAACTTCCCCATGTATCTTCAACCTTTTCTGTCTTTTTCCTTTCTTTTTTCTTCTTCTTTTTTTCTTATTGATTTTGATTAACCATAAAGGCTTAATATTACACAAAACCAAATCAAAAATCACATCTATAGTTGTGAGCATACGAGTTGTTGCTAACGCTTGCGGGCTTGCGTAGCTTGCCAGCAACTGCGACCCTCGCAAAATTTACGTCGTAACGCAAACAAAATACGAGACACGTTACGACCCATTACGACCTCGCAAAAAACGGCCGCAATATGCGCATATCAAAACATGAAAAATACAACAAATACACACAACAAATACATAAAAAGCTTACATACAGGAAGAGGGAGCATCCAGGACCTCGAAAACTAAAGTTACACCTCAATTTAAGTCAAATTAGAAGAGTTTAGACACTACAAATTTCTCTAAGCGGGAGAAAAAATGGCCGCCGAAAAAAAAATGAAAACGAGGCTACAGCAGTCTAAAGACGCAAAACACCACCAAACACCTACGGATTTGTCGAAAAACACCTACGAGATTAGAAAACAAGGACGCAACCCCCAAAACATTACAAACACAACAAATACAAACAACAAACACATAAAAAGGTTACTCACAGCAAGGGGGGGGGGGCGCCGAGGACCTCTGCAAGTGAAGTTACACCTTCTTTTAACCACAAATTTCGGAGTTTAGAGACTTGAAAACCACCTAAGCGAGAGAAAAAATGGCCGCCGAACAAAAAGAAAACGAGGCTAAAGGTCCCTAAACACGTAAAACACTACAATAAACACGCAAAACGCCACCAAACAGCAACGGATTTTCCGAAAAAATTGCACGACATATAAAACGAATATTACGAAAAACTTGCACGACATAGAAAACGAACGACGCTACATCAGCCACATTATATACACCAAACACCCTTAGCTCACTTACAATTTCATTGCCGTCATTTTTTGACGGGCAATTCGCTAGAAATATATTAAAAAGGGGGGTGGGGGGTACGAAAGAGGGGGGATAAGAAATTTTGTGGACGCTCTCCAAAATGCAGGTCAGGCAATGAGTTTTATATTTCTCTTTTTTATTCCCAGTCCATATGTCCCAGCAGGATGCCCATTTTTTTTTATCATTTTCATCTAGTCCTCCTGAAATTGTACTCATCGTGTATACGTATTGCATTTTTCTCTTAACTACTTCAAATGTGGGAATGTTTGTTTTCCAATCTTGTGCTATGACACTTCTGGAAGCTAAGGAAATCTTGTTTGTTAGGAATTGTGATTCCTTCGGGAGTTTTGGAACGGGAAGTCCTAGTAATGTTACCTCAGATTTTTTGGGGAATATGAAATGTAACCAATACAATCCCGAGTTTCACAACCTCCCAGTGATGGCTGGCCCATTCAGTAGCATTGTTACTGGGTCTAACTTTATTTTATGAGCTAACTTATTATTATCATTTCTTGTACTGTTCTCCAGTATGTTTGAATTTTACGGCATTCCCACCATATATGAATGGACGTGCCCAATTCTTTCCATCCTCTAACACATGTTGGTGTTATGTGTGACTTGTACTTATTTATACTTATTGGGATTCTGTACCAAAAGGAATAATATGCTATAGTCCATTGCTTTAGGTTCCTTAATGTATAATTAGCTGTAGTTGCTACATGCCAAGCGCACTATTGTGTAAGACTATGCAACATGGTTTCTGCATGTACAATGGATGCTTTGATTAGGTCCATTGTCCTCAGTGTAGTCATATCCACATTGAGCATGTCTAGAGTTGCTGCACTGAAGGTAATAGACCATCATGGGCTTATTAGTAGTTAATGGCAGTGATCTCTCACTAACAAAAGATAAGCAAATATGTTTGTGGGTGGATCAGAAAAATCTGCCTGACAAAATAGCAAACGTTAAGCTTCAGTGTTCAAAATGGCTAAGTACTTTGCTACTACCTATAGAATTGACAACTTTGGATTGTGATGTTAGTGAAAACTACTTGGACTGCAAGAAGATCCAAGCAATATTTCATTAAATCTAGTCAAGCTGTTAACTGGACAGTATGATCATAAGGTTAAAACTCAAATATTTTGACCATATCATGCTGGAGTATACTGAAGGGGATGGATAGATAAGGTCATTGAAGCAATGAAGATGAGTTTGATGGAGCTCAGAGGGGCAGTGGTCAAAAGATGAGCCTAGAGCATAGGGTCACTGAGAGGGGGACTAAAAAACAACAATAGTTTTACGTTATACCATATTTTGGACCTTTAATAGTCCTGTCTATATCCCCTGTTTGAGGTTAGCTCCTTTCCCAGTGAAACAGTGGCTGTGTTTGTTGTCCTGCTGGGTTGGTTAATGTCTAGTAAGATATCAGCAATCTGTGTTTGCTGGAGCAGCTTCTGATGAATCACAGGAAGCACCTGGATATAGTCTGAAAGAGAAAATGATGCGTAGAATTGGAAGTGAATTTAATGACACATCTGGGGACACATTAAGTAACCAGCTTATTATATAAATGAAATTGTTTTCTTTTATAATTATGTGTCTTGTTTACAAAGCTGTCTTGTGCGTGTATCTTAAAGGACCACTGCACAATGATAAAACAAATATGTGTGAAAACCTTAGTCTGAGTAATAGGATAGTTAAGGAGGAAAAGGTTAGAAACTTGTTTTTAGTTAGAAAAAATGTAATTTGATAACTCTGCAGGACCCTGGAGGGATCCATGACACCTTGGTGAAAGTTGTGTGAGAGAGGGACGTTTATATTTCTGGAGAGCTGCCGTCCTATCTTTTGATACAACATCCTGCTTCTGGGCCAGTGACAGGGAAAGGGTGTGGTGTCAGTTTCAATGTTTTGGGTTATAAAACAATGGCTCTGGACTTCTGCCTGTTCTCTTCTCCCTCATTCCTCCCTCACTGATAACTACAAACACACACCCCCATACTCCAGCTCCCAGATTGTGATGTAACAAATACAAAATGAATTCTTGACCTAAATCGAATCTTCAAAAATTCAGAATTAGAAAAAAAAATGTTTTTTTATTCACACAGAGATATATGTATATATGCTCTACCACCAATTGTACTCGTTTCAATCTATAAGTATGTGTGTTGGTTTTATATGTATTCTATAGTATCTCTTGCATCCTCTGTATACTGGATGATATATGGAGACATACATTTGGAAAAAAATAGTAGGCTTCTGGTAGAATCTTATTTAAGATTGTAGTTTATTTCCATAGTATAAAACAATATAAAACTAAACATGTGAAAATATATAAAACAATCTTTGGATATATATTATCAATCAACTAGAATAGTTGTCAAATGTGTGTAACGCTCCATGGGAGCTTACACACATCTGTACACCTATCATGTTCCGTACAGAGCTGCGGACAGTAAGCGTTCGCGGAGATGGTGAGCGTTAGCAGCGCTGCCGGACGTAGTAAGGGGGTGGGAGAGAAATGGGGGAAAGAGACAACGGGAGGGGTGGCAAGGGAAGGGGGAAGAGATAATGGGAGGGAAGGGGTGGAAGGAGACAATAAGGAGGGAAGGGGGGAAAGAGACAATGGGAGGGGTGGCAAGGGAAGGGGTGGGAGAGATAATGGGAGGAAAGGGGTGGAAAGAGACAATAAGGAGGGAAGGGGTGGAAAGAGACAATAAGGAGGGAAGGCAGGAAAGAGGCAATGGGGAGGGAGGGGGGATAGAGACTATGGGGAGAGGAGGGAAGGGGGGATAGAAACAATGGGGAGGGGAGGAAAAAGAGACACTGGGGAGGGAAGAGGAAGAAAGAGACACTGGGGAGGGCAGGGGAGGAAAGAGACACTGGGGAGGGAAGGGGGGAGAGACACTGGGGAGGAAAGAGACACTAGGGTGGAAAGGGGGGGAAGAGGCACTGGGGAAGGGGGGAATGAGATAGAGGAGATGGGTGAGCAGGAAAGAGACATGGGAGAGGGGGAAGAGACACGGGGGGGGGGAAGAAACAGAGGGGAAGTAAGGGGGGGGGAAGAGACACAGGAAAGGGGGGGAGACACAGGGGAGGGAAGAGACACAGGTAAACATGAAAAATTATACCATAATTTTTTGCGCACAATTTACTAGTATATGTATATTTACTTTCCTGTGTAAGCTGTCCTGAGAGCAGGACCTGGGGTTCTCAACTCCTCCTTGTATATGTGTATATATATAATTTGGGGGTTTAGCCTTCTTAACATTTTGCCCTTTCAATTATGGAATTTCTCCTCTACACACTATTAAATTTAGAAATTACAATGTAATACTTGCTGACATACAGATATGATTGATGTTTGTAAGTTACCTCATAAGAACTGCAAAAAGATTTCCTTATGTTTAATTAAATTTAAGTAAAAATAAAACATTATTGAGTATATTTATCAAAGTTAAGTGGGGTTAAACAAGTTAAATATCACCAACTTCCTGTATTATGTATTGCTGCTATTTATCAGAGTGTAAGATTTTGTCCACATGATAAAGAAGCTCCATAGAAAACATAGGAAGTGGAGATATTTTTTGTTTTAACTCTTACATTTACTCTTGTTTGATAAATATATTAGTTTTGTTAATGTATCTTAAGAAAAAAAAATCTTCAATTTAACTATTCAAAAATGCATTACATTATGAAAACATGAAATAATTATTGTGAATGTTGTAATCAACTCCAACAATTAGCACACTCACAAAATCTAGGCCTTGTTTTATTCCAGGATAAGACTAAAGAAGGTTCTCTTAATTTGTATCATGTTTCACCTGCCTGATGGTGTCTATGTGCTGCCAGCGTCCTAAATAATGAATTCATACATTTTCCCACCCTCTTTAGATTGAAATTGCAGCAAGCTTTTTCAAACTATGGCAAAGCCTGCAGTTCAAGTCTCTGTACCTGCTGCACTTCCTGCCATAGTTTGAAAAAGATGGGAGGAGCCTCAGCATAGAGATGAGAGGAAAATCGGCTAGGTTTTCACATAAAATAGATTTCCTTTTTTTAATTACAATAAATTGAAAAGCTGTATATACTGTAGTTGTCTTTACTACTTAAAGGAATATGTACATTTGCTGGATTATGAATGCATCTGATAGAGGAGAATTACTAGTGTCTGCAAACAGTTTTTGCATGGAAAAATCCCCAAATAAACATTTAAGCACTTACATTGAAGTCAGCAAAATGTCTTGTAATTTCTGACAGTTGAACATTAGGGTTATCACCCTCCAAACTCAGGCTAAATTAGCATCAAATGTAGAACGATTTATTTTGGCCAATCAGGTTATCTGAAACTTTTGAATTAACTTGGAGTACCTGTTTGTGTTGAAAAGCAGCCTGGGATATGTAGTGTATCACTGATATGTGCTATGTATTGCTGCTGACATAGAGACAAGAAGCTGCAAGGAAATTAGCCGAGCAAACAGCCGGTAAATAGTGGGTTAATATTGCTAACATAGGGCACAGTAGGCCTCGATCGACCGTGGCACATCACTCATTAGCACAACTTAAGTCTCAAAGCAATTTACTAAATCACAGGGATTATAATTAGTTCGGAAAGCGGTGGGATAAAGCAATGGTTGATGTAGCATTATGTATCCACCATTTACACATCATGAAAAGGCACAGTAGTGGTGGGCAAAGATGCAATGTAGGGTATGACGTCAAATGTTAAAAATAAATGGAGGGTGATTATTAGCCTCTATGCAATGGGATTCCCTATGGACCCCCATTGTATACTAATCCTTTTTTGGATATTGAGCACTGCACGTTTCAGTCCCACTATAGCAGTATATATTTTTTTATTTAAATAAAATTATATAAGCATTATTCTGACTTTATCATACAACATACGCTTCTAAATAAACACCTAGCATCATATGTTTTATTTTAATAGCTGAATGTTAGTTAAATCATTTTATTTAAACTTAAAATATACTTATTTTGCAAGGTTGAGACACACAATGCTGAATATCAGCATCACAGGAACGTGACAGGCAGGATAAGAGTTTAGTAAATCTGGAGAACTTGTATTTTCATGGTATGCCAAACATTACAGACCCATAATACACCTCAATTCACCCATTAAACACCCTGTTCACAATAAGTTGTGATAGACCCACATTTAGCTAGCTGTTACCGGGAGAAGGGTGTATTTAGTAAATCACATGATAATTTGAGAAGTTGGAGCAGAAGGTAAAAGGATTTAGCCAGAAAACATAACTTAAAAATAAATTTTCCATTAATAATGAATTTGCTTCAGTACCATCTCCCTCCTTGTCCTGGGCACTACTGCCAAGAAGGCAAACACAATCATCAGAGCTTGGACTTATTTCTCAGGTCAGATTACCTGGTGCATGCTCACTTTGGAGATGCAGGGTTATGGGATTGCAGCCATAGCACCCTTATCCTGCAGAGCATGCTCCATGTAATCTGACCTGCATATATAATACAATCTATGATGATTTTATTGGCTTCTGTACAATAGGGCCAGTACAATGAGGGAGGTGGGGAAGGACTACTCCAGTGGTCATTATAGAAGGGAACTGTGTTATCACATATAATAGTTGTTGTAATTGCGAGTTGTCGTCACGCAATGTTAAAAGTTATGGGTTGCGCATGCGCAATGAGCGCCAAAGGCGCTCATCGCAAGGGCCCGAAAGTTACGGATTTGACGGGGGCTTCAGTGAGCGCCAAAGGCACTCATCATGAGGCCTGCAAGACTTAGAAAAAATTACGGCGTTAATGGAAGCCCGTAAATCCGAAGCCTTTCGGGGGTCGCCAAAAGACCCCAATTGATTACCAAATTAGCTTACAACCTCCCACACCACAGGGGGAGAGGCAGGGAGCCGAAAAGTGAGATAGCAAGCTAATTTGATATTAAATTGGCGTTTTTTGGCATGATGAAAACGGCTATGCGAGAAAAGAAAACGGCGGCCGCAATTAAGCAATTTTCCAAGCCCGCAAATGGTTTCAGACACGCAAACAGGACCACAAATGAGGGAGAGGGAGGAGAAAGACATAGGGGAATGAGACACAGGGGAGGTAGAGAGGGAAAGAGACACAGAGTGAGAGAGTTGGGAGAGGCAGAAGGCGCTCATTGTGAGGCCAGAAAGTTGTGGGTTGCACGACGGCTGCAATGAGCAGAGGGGGGGGAGAGGCTCGCAACGTTCGCCGAAGGTGCTCATTGCAAGGCATGAAAGTGGCGGATTGGCTGAGGCCTGCAATGAGCAGCAATGCTGCTCATTGCGAGGTCCGTAAAGTAGGGGTAGGGAGAGGCTCGCAATGAGCGCTGAAGGCCCGCTAGTTACAGGGGGGGAGAGCCTCGCATTGTGTGGCAAACAGCATTGCCAGGCTTCAAATTTTATTGCCGGCATTTTTGACGGGCAAGTCGCTAGTTAAAGTATATTTTCTGCCTGAAGCCTTCTGTTCGCACTTCTATTTTAATGTTAATTAATACTGAAATAAAAAGTAAATTTAACTTCAGAATCCCTTACACTGGCCCTATAATACTGTTATTATATGCACTTAGTGGATCTCCCAAATAAATGTAAATAGGGAATGATGTATCTTCACTAAATGATTGTTCTTTATAGAGATCCTATCAACAGATAAGGTTGGTATATCATCCCTAAGACAGTGTCAAAAACATGGATCTGGATCTATTTGTAGATCTCCAATTGGTGACAGAAAATGTAATCTTAGCATTTTAAGATTTTTTTTGAGTCAGAAAGTTATTAACAGTTGATGCATTAAATTAATTTATTTTATTCTCCTGATATGCATTATATGCTTTTAACAGAGTCCCTACAAAATCTGTACTATATATATGACATTAACAAGCACATTTAGCCCACTAAAAATAGGATGTAATTGAATTTAGTTCTGGCCTATTTATATTTTTTCACCTCATTAGAGCTTAAATCATATTATGCAAATTTATAATTAGGTCATATTTGCTAATTTGCATACAATTTAGTGATTTATTTTATAGATATATCTTGTGTGTACACATGCAAATTTGTAAATGGAGCACTATAACATTAGAATGAACGACCTGTACTATCCCGCCAATCAAACTGATGCCTAAACCAGTGCATTAAAGGGACTTAAATGTGTCACAATCCTCACAAGCCACTGTGGTGCTTTTTACAATATGGTTTAATTCAAATAAATAACAATTAAATCAGTATTTTAATAAAACTATGTCAATGTATGTTTTAAAAGTTGTGTATGAACTTTGGTATTTTTGGCTTAGCTGCTTCTCTCCACCCCTATCTGGTATCTAGGAGGGTGGGAGAGGATCTGTCCATGATGCTGTCCTGAGTCTCCTTCTGTGCAGTGATTACTGCCGACAAACCGAGGCTGTCAGAAACAAATTAGGACGGCCTCCTTAGCAGATCTTCTCTCACCCCTTGGACCTAGGGGTAAAGAGAAGCAGCTCTGCTAGTCCATGAAACACTAACATTCAAATGTAAGTTGAAAAAGCTGCTTGAATATTTTTTTTCAAACACTGATTATTTTATGACTGCTACAGTCCGATTAAAGGGATGGTTTCTTAGGTATACAATATACCTATATCTTTATTTACCTTTATTTACTTAACTTCATTAAATAGTTCTTAAAGTCTCTGTTTTTACAGTCTACAACTATACAAAGTAGTTTTAACAGAGCTTTTAAGTGATTCTTCCCCCCCTTCCCCTGTGTCTCTTCCCCACTTCCCCTGTGTCTTGTTCCCCCTCCCTCCCCTGTGACTCTTCTCCCCCTCCCTCCCCTGTGTCTTTTCCCCCTCCCTCCCCTGTGTCTCTTCCCCCTCTCCCTCCCCTGTGTCTCTTCCCCCTCCCTCCCCAGTGTCTCTTTCTCCCTCCCTCCCCTGTCTCTTCCTCCTCCCTCCCCTGTATCTTCCCCTCTCCCTACCCTGTCTCTTCGCCTCTCCCTCCCCTGTGTCTCTTCCCCCTCTCCCTCCCCTGTGTCTCTCCTCCTCTCCCTCCCCTGTGTATCTCCTCCTCTCCCTCCCCTGTGTATCTCCTCCTCTCCCTCCCCTGTGTATCTCCTCCTCTCCCTCCCCTGTGTCTCTCCACCCCTCACCCTCCCCTGTGCCTCTTCCCCACCTCACCCTCCCCTGTGCCTCTACCCCACCTCACCTTCCCCTGTTCCTCTTCCCCACCTCACCCTCCCCTGTTCCTCTTCCCCACCTCACCCTCCCCTGTTCCTCTTCCCCACCTCACCCTCCCCTGTGCCTCTTCCTCACCTCTCCCTCCACTGTGTCTCCTTCCACCATCTCCTTCCCTCATCTCCATCCCCTGTGTTTCTTACCCCATCCTTCCCCTGTGTCTCTTTCCCCCTCACTCCCCTGTGTCTCTTCCCCCTTCCCTCCCCTGTGTCTCTTTCCCCTTCCCTCCCGTGTCTCTTTCCCCCACCTCCCTCCCCTTTGTCTTTTTTCCCCACCTCCCTCCCCTGTGTCTTTTTTTCCCACCTCCCTCCCCTGTGTCTTTTCCCCTGGCCTCCCTCCCCTGTGTCTCTCCCCCCTCCCGTATCTCTCCCCCCCCTCCTCTTTTCCCCCTCTTCACCAGTTACACACAAACTTGCAATTACGACAACTATATATGTGATTCTTCGTAATCCAGAAACCCTCCACATCCATTTAAGGACTCTGCAGCAAATGTATGTTTGTCCTTATAGACCTTTTAATGGTTATGGAGGACTAGACCCAGGCTTTGTTGGCCTAATCAGAAATGCATCACTGCTTGTTTCTATCAGACAATGGTCACTCACACAGCTGTATACTTGCTCATTGGCTGACAAAAATAATTCACAAAGCTGATTTGCTGATATCAGATTGAATACGGTGCATTATATAAAAGCAGACAACAACTTCAGCATACATTGCAACAATTCCCAGAGATGTGTAAACAGATGCATATTATTACAAACTAGCGAATTGCCCATCAAAAAATGACGGTCATAAAATTGTAAGGCACGTAATGCTGTTTGCCACACAAAGTAAGTCTTTTGGTTGTCTGAGTACCTTCGGCGCTCATTGCGAGCCTCTCAGTTGGTGTTTTATTGGTTGTCTGAGCCGATTGACTGAGCGGCGATTGTGTATTTGTTACGCGGGTGTGGAGCATTTAGCGTACTCACTAATAGTGTATTTTACACCTCGTACGGTCTTGTGTAGAAGTCTTATGTGTCTGGCGTGTTTTTGCGTGTTTATTGGTCATGTAGCCTCATTTATTTATTTTTTTCGTCCGCAATTTTTTTGTTGCTTAGGCGATTTTTGTGTGTGGAAACTTCGCAAATTGTGGTTCAATTGTCGTGCAACCTGACTCCCAGACGTCGTGGCTGTCCCCCCGTGCTTTGAGTGATGTTTTTTTGTTTGTATTTTTGTTAATTTTGGTGGTGTTATTCTTGTTTTTGTATGTGTGCGGTTCGGCGGTTAATTTTCGGCGCTTTCCTTGTTGCAAGTGTTACGGGCTGTAATTTTTTAAGGCAATTTTTTTTCAAACTGCTACGGGTCTTGCATTCTGATTTGTGTAATTGAGTTTTGTTTTGATGTGTAGTTCCGCGGGTCGTAGGGATGAGTGCCTACAGCGCTCATCTCCACCAACGCAGTGAGTGCCTTTGTCGCTCTCTGCCTAAGTCGTGCAGGGTCGTAGGGATGAGCGCCTACAGCGCTCAACTCCACAAGCGCAAGGAGTGCCTTTGGCATTCCTTGTCAGCAACTGCGGCCCTCATTTTGTGAGCCCGCAAGCGTTAGCAACAACCCGTATTGCTGAGAACTAGATATGTGATCCTGCTACTGGAATATTGATATTAAAAAGCAAACAGGCATTACGTAGCAAGAAAATAAACTTTATATTGAGTGTCAGCTCTTGATAAAATGAATACATTGTTGCTCAGGACACATCATGGGACACAACAAAGCAATAATATGTTATCATATTATCACTGGCAGAGACAAGGATATTCTGCAAGGCATGGTGGTGATCCCCTTCTGGATCCATATCATCGTGAAGAAGCTTGTGTACTACAATGAAGCTGCGAGCTATACCATGTAGGGTCACCCAAGATGAGCAGGTCATAGCAGAGAGGTCAGACAGATTGCACCCACTGGAGGAGGAACCGGCAACTCCCTCCAGTATCTTTGCCAAGAAAGCCATATAGATAAGTACAACCAGACACAACATCTGCTTGGCATGCTGCATCCATAGGGTCACAGAGAGTTGGACATGACTGAACGACTTAACATGAAAGCAATAGGCACAGGGAAAAAAAATAATTAAATAAATCTTGCAAAACCTGAAAATGTACAGTATTAGGTATTAACTGTCAGAGTCTCATATCAGCCACAGGTTCCCATGCATCAGGTTATTTCTGCAGCATAACAGTGACCCCCAGTGGCAGAAACTGCTCACTGAATTGCTCATACTGGCTCATTAAACATTAAAGAGCCGCTGTAGTTCAAGGAAAAGGCACATGTTTGTGAAGTACGTCATAAGCTGAAAACATTAACAGCTGTGTAAACCACGAACATAAAACATTTTCTAGAGAAAACAAGAATGTTTAAAGATTTTATTTACGAATAGAGGAATCCATTTCGTGTTACATCACTTCCTTAGAGCTGGGTCATAAAAATGTATGTATATATCAGTATGAGATGGGGAGGAGGCAACTGTGAGTGGTCTCTTTATTAGATAATTGGATCAGATTCCAAATTGGCACCACACCCTTTCCCCTTTAATGGCCCAGAAGCAGGAAGTTGGCCATCATCGCTCTCCATAAATGAAAACACACCTCTCACACACAGATTTCAGCCTAAGTATCATGAATCCATCCAGGGTCCTGCACAGACATAAAAATGTAACTTTGGGGGGTTAAAGACAGCTTTAGGGCTTTTTTTCCATGCTTATTTATGCTCAGTCAGGCTTAATGTTATCAAAAATATACAGTGGCCCTTTAAATGCATTCAATGTAACTTTATTAAACAACTTTATAAAATTAAGATCCTTTTATATTTCCTTCTAAGTGACAATTACTTGGCACGCCAACCTTCGCGTCCTGCAGAACAGCGTGGCGTCATCGGGGCGCCGAGAACTGTGCCCTGATGACGCCCTGCGCTCCAGCCTGCATCCCATCTGCCACAGAGCCCCATCTCATATTTACTTTAACGGGCTGGCAGGGTAAGGGTCTGACAGTCTGCCATATGGGCCAGGCATTGTTTCATGTGTCACTTGGAGCATGTTGCATTGCATGTTTATCATGTATGTAGTGCTAAACATGCAATGCATCATGCTCCTAGTGACACATGCACACAATGACAGTGACATTACATACAATATGCTCCTAGTGATACATGCCAGTCCCACATGGCACACTGTCAGACCCTAACCTTAGCCTTGGCAGCCTCCAGCAAGCAAGTCCAGTAAATATGAGATGGGTCAGATGGGATGCAGGCTGGAGCGCAGAGCGTAATCACAGCGCAGTTCTCAGCGCCCTATTGACGGCACGCTGGTCTCCAGCGCGCGAAAGACGTGCCACCCAATTACTTAGCTAGTAACCTGAATCATTTATGACGGTGACCTACCTGTGTTTGGTTGGACAATTTTACTTTCTCTTTAAAATGCCCATGTTGTCTTATATTTAAATTACAGGCTTTTAAAGGACACCAAAATATGGTTGAAAAGAGCTCAACCCGCAGCACACTTCATTAGGGTATATCATAATTGCACCAATAAAAACTTACATTTTATTTCGATATAGATAAAACAATTAAAAATAAATAAAATTCTACAGAAATCACCAATAAAATAAAATGTATTGGTGATTTGAAGAACAAACCATAGGCATAAATTACATTTATTTTTGCCAGTTTGGCTATTATTTATTTCAGTATCCAGATTATACATCATGAGGCTAGTTTCTTTTGATTGTGGATTTTAATAATTGAATTGTAATTAAAAAAAATTGTGTTTTTATGTCTAATCGGGGCAATTGTGTATACACCCTAAATGCCTAGAATTGTGCTCTTTTCTACCATATTGTGGTGGTCTGTTTCATACATTTGTACCTATGGGGAATTTATTAAATGAACGGCCCAATTGTATACTTTTTGGTATTCACTCTTTTAAAAGAATATACATGATAATACACAAACTGATTTTATAAGTAAAAACATAATCTAGACTTTATACCTTTTATATAAAGTAATGCTGCAGGAGAATGTACCATTTTTGGTTTCTAATGATCTACTTCCTCAGATGGACTGAGACTTTTACAGAACTCATTTGTTTACAAAGACACCCTCCTAAAACCACAGCAAAAAGCAGCAGTTCAGTAAAGGAAATGGAACTCCACAGTAAAAGTATAATCGCATATTAAAGAGAAATATGTAAAAATTGTGTTTATTTTTTGTTGATTTCTAAAACTATTGTCTGTTTTTTCGCTGTGGTCTTAGGAGGGTGTCTTTGTAAACAAATTACATTTAGTTATTCAAAAGACCTCATATAGGAAAATATGGCACCATAGTGGCTCTTTAAGCAATCACAATATCAGGGAGCTTAGAGATAAAGATAAACTAACTTTACAATACAGCTTTTTTTTTTTCTTTTGCGTCATTCAGTTGTTTCCGACTCTCCGTTACCTCATGGACCATAACACACCAGGCACATCTTTATGTCCATGGTGATCCACTTGGTATTCATGTCAGAGATACTGGAGTGGGTTGCCAGTTTCTTCTCCAGTGGGCCACAGCATACAGCTCCAGGTATTCCTAGGTGGTCTACCATCCATGTACTGACCAGGCCAAATCCTGCATGGCTTCAGGGTGGTGTGACCTCTTGTTTCCAGGTCACAGCGGTGAAAGCACTGAATCCTAACCACTGGACAACCAGGGAACCCACACAATAAAGCTTAGTACATACATTAAAACATGTGTATCCCTTAAAGGGACACTGTAGTATCATATTTACATATTTATTTCTTGAGAAATTAGGAATCAATAAAGGGTGAACTGTTTTTAAAAGTGAAAAAAGTAATATTTTACGGCCTATTATATTTAGTGCTGGCCATCTCCGTCGTCATCTTAGAAGACGTAAACCATGCCTTCGTAAGTAAGATTTCAGGGGGTCTGATTATATGAGCTCTCGATATTAAACCAAGTCCATAATTTACTTTTTAGACACAGCGAATAGAAAATGAGAGTAAATAAAAGGATACTGTATAGACCTGCAATTGGAGACTAAGCATTAATTAGAGCCAATAAGTAATGTTCGCCCATCAGGCTAGCACTCTAGACAATGCATTAGAGCATCTTGTCTAGTCCATGTGGGTTTCATGATATGTATTAACCCCTTGAGTACCGGCATCGATATCACATATATAGTTGTGAGCGTACGAGTTGTTGCTAACGCTGCGGGCTCGCGTAGCGAGCCCGCGGCCCTCGCGTAGCGAGGGCAGTGGCCGAGGGTCTCAGTTGCTGGCATGGAGCGCCAAAGGCGCTCCTTGCCAGCAACTGAAGACCCTCGCAAAGCGAGGGCCTCAGTTGCTGGCATGGAGCGCCGTAGGCCGTAGGCTCTCCATGCCAGCACCTGAGGACCTCGCAAAGCGAGGGCCGCAGTTGCTGGCATGGAGCGCCGAAGGCGCTCCATGCCAGCAACTGCGACCCTCGCAAACTTCACGTCGCAAACCAAACAGCACAACACACACATTACGACACTAGCAAACAACATACGACACGCGTTCACACACATTACGGCCTCGCAACACTCGGACGCAACTCGCGAACATTACAAAATGTAAAACACAATACATACACACAGCACATACATAAAAACCTTACCTACACCAAGAGGGAGCACCCAGGACCTCAAAAATACAACTTACACCTCGATTTTACTCGAAATAAAACAGTTTAGAGACTAAAAAAAAATCTAAGCGAGAGAAAAAAGGCCGCCGAACAAAACGAAAACTAGGCTATAGCACTCTAAACTCGCAAAACACCACAACAAACTCGCAAAACGCAACAAACGACCTACGGATATTCATACCACACAGTGCACACATTCAGCATGCTTACACAGCAGCTCCACACCACTAATGCTGCAGCAACATCAACACAGATTGCCAGCTCTTCATCACAATGCTTCAAAATAGGTACAGTATATTCATTTACTAATGTATTACATATTTCATTATTATACACCAAACAGCATTAGCTACCTTACAATTTCATTGCCGTCATTTTTTGACAGGCAATTCGCTAGTTGCAAATAAATAACAGTTAAAAATAATATTTTTTAATTGCATATTTGTGAGTTTGATACCATGCAAATAATTCTAATGTCTTCCCCTGCATTCTAAAGTACAGTAGTGTGTGTTTAATTGCTGTTACAGCTATCAGAACTGGCATTAAAACCCTTTGCGAATCTTATATAATGCTCATAATGTTTTTGACAGAAACTTGATCCTTTTTCTAGTTGCGGGTCTGACTTAATTTGCAAGCTAGATGTAAAAAATAGAAGATGGATTTTGTGTAACTTTAAGTATGTTGCATTCATAAAGTTTGAGATGTCCAAACATCCATGGAGAGGCTAGCCCTAAGTTGCGTCTTTGGCTTGTCATTAGTGATTGTGCGTGGGTAACTCACAATCAGGATGTGGGGAGCTAATAAAATATGGGGCAACTTTACTGAAATCTTTAAGTATGTGTAACATTAGGATCTTGCCAATAGAATAGGGCCCATTGTAAGTATATGAAGGTTTCCTTTTACTTTTTTATAGTTCTTCTGATACCGACAATGAAATATATGCTGACGTGTTCATAAATGGGTCATATATACCATACAACAAGATAAAGGCTTTTTAAATGAATGTTTTAAGTGTTCATGAAGCCTACAGATAACTATTTACCTGTCTACCTGTGGCATGAGTAGCTTTGTATTTGTACTTGTGTTAAAGTGCTATTTTATTTTGAGAGAAAAAAACTTGTCATGTTTCTGAAGTTTTGTAACAAATTAACCACATAGCAGCTATAAGCATAAAAGTATTTGGAGACAAAATTAGGTTTCATCCTACAGGGACCTGCTCTTCTATTTGATTCCATTGTCATGTAGCTATACACGGTGACAGTCTTTCAACAGAATCAAATAGAGATCGTACATGAATCCAAGGTCCCTCACAATCTAACCATGTGTCCAGTTTTATTAGGAATAAAATAAAATATCTGCCAAAGTAATTGCAGAAGTAATAGTTATTTAGATGGTGTCAGAGGGGAATGTGATTGTCAATGTGCTATTAAACATGTACATATACGCAGGAATGATTTACCGGGGTGGCAATTATTTCTTTGTCACCTGGGTGGAAGCCTTAAATGGCGATACAATCTGTGTTTACATGTATAACAGGCTGCCCACATGCCAGACCTGCAGTTACAGCTCCATATAGTGAGCAAAAAAAAAAAAAAAGAGTCAACCCATAACAAATCCATTTGTGCAGAAAATGGAATGCTGGAATCACCTAAACAGATCAGTTATGGGTTAACTGGTCAGTGCATTCCTGAGTTCAGGGAAAAACTGCTATCAATCACTGTCTTCACCGTGAGGCTCTGCTGACTGTTATTACTCATGCAATAGACAGGCTACACTTTGTTATGTAAACATACTTAAAACTTTAGATGTTTTAGTGGTTATTAGTGTAATAAAAAAATAGATGTAAATGGCCCTATAATAGTTAATGTCTATATTTATATATTTTTAAATTTTTCTCATTGTGAGGATTAGGTATTTAAAATTGAATGTAGTATGTATAGTCCTTTAATGCTTCTATATTGGTTTTCTACACTTAATTAAAATGAATAACAGGTATAAAGGGCGTTCTACTACTTCCAGTAAGGTTAAAAAAAATTACTTTTATGACAAACATTTTGCCAGGTATTTTGCTGTAACAAGAAAATAATCAGAATACATATTTCCAGAGTTTTACATAGTTTTAAATACATTTTTACTGTCACAGTGCAGGGTACAGAGAGGTTTACATTTGTGTTTAATTGTGTCATGAAATGACCTTTTATGTAGCTAAATCCAGGTAATTACTTGGCTACAAGTCTCATATCTATTATACTCGGAGAGGGGTTATAATGCCATAATACATATTATACTTGTACACAAACCTTATCTAGGAAGTGGAATATCATTTGATACGAATGATATTATGTAAACCGCTTTTTGGAAATATGCCACGTTCGTTAATTAAAACATTGTATTTTTGGTTTATATTCATTTGTTAGCAACATTTTATTGCATTAATAACCCGGGCAGTGTCAGGATTCATAGAGAGCTGGGTAAACACATAGGGCCATGCATGAATTGAGTGTATTGTAGTGTTATGTGCATTTACAAACCATGCCTTGTGTTTGGATTAGGTGTTCCAGGCTTAGCTTTATTGCCAGTTTATTGGTGGCTTGTTGGCATTACCAGCCCGAGACACACAAGCAATGTGATCCAATGTTTACCGCAGCAGCTGGATGCAATATCAAAACTTCCTGCACTGCAATCACCGCCATGTTAAGTAAACAGATATATAACCTTTTTATTGGCTCCGTTTTTTCGGCTGCACACTGATTCCTTGTTCCTTGTATAATGTTCCTGAAATATAAGGTGTTTTCATATCATTTCAAAGATCTGTGTTGATATTGGACAGTTTCTGATGTAATGTATACAATACATAATAGTTTTTTTCCAACATGTGACCATGGCTTCCACAAGACAACAACCTCAAACAGTGGAAATATTTGTGGTAGCCTTGAAAGGATCATGGAATAATATTGTGGGATTATAAATTTGGATGTTAAGTTCTTGTGGCCTGTTTTGGAGTCTTCAGAGACGTTTTGGACCATGAGAAACCATTGTTTTGATACAGGGAGACAATCTAAGGGTTCCATTTTGGAGTCCTGTGCTTTAGGAAATACTGGTTTATACTATAATGTAATTACCTACAAAATGTATTTTATCAGCAGGAGTGTTATTTTTTATTTTTTTTTGCTGGGTAGAAGATTATTTTTATGGTTGTCCAAGAAGATTTCAAGGGCCTGTTGTGAATATTCAAGATAGTTACACATTTCTCGCACTTTTCTTGGCCATTCTCTTGCCCTTATCTCATTTTACTTCTTGAAGTGCATCTCCCTGTGTATTGGGGCATGCACACTTGTCTGCATCCACTTTGCACAGTATTGTATTCTCTGTTCTCATGTCAGCCCTGATGTACCCTCACATGCATGGTATAGCTAGAGTCACACAGGAAGTGCCCTAACTGGCGCCTATTTAAAGCCCCAGTAACTGAGCAACTATGCTCATTTGTTCTGGTGTGTGCTACAACTTGGCGTTCTTTCATTTTGATTGTGATTACAATTTGTGTTCTGACAACCAACCCTTGGCTTGTTCTGAACTTCCTGATCCCTGGCTTCCAACCCTTGGCTTCTTACTGGACATGTATCTTATACTGCCTGCCCTCTTTTGTTTCTGCCTATTGTCTCTGGTACTCTTTGTTACTTGTCATACTGATGCCTAACATTTTACAGGACCCCACCACCTTAATACTCAGCTGACACAACTGGAGTGAAGGCCGGTAAGGCTGTGGAAAGGAATAAGGCATTGGCAAGGCTGCTACATCAGTAAGCGTTTAATACAAAAGCCTTTATGGACAACAAAAGTCTTTACCATTACATAGAGGGTGAAAAATCAAGTGGAAAAAGTGTTTATATTTTTAAAATTGATGCTGAATTCATGCAGTTTTTTTTAACGTTTTATTCTCTTAACATTACCACAAATAGAAATACAACTTTTCATGAGAATAATTATTTTTGTACTATCAACAAGTCTATATAAGTAAAGGAGGAAGAAATAAAAATAATACAAATTCGAAGAGCAATCAATATTGATGATTGTGTCTAATAACTCTTGCAAAACAGGGATAGGGAGGAATAAACAGAATAAAACAAAGAGAAAAAAAAAAGGTAAAGGGAAGATGGTGGAAAATAAAATAACAATAGAGAGAGAAGAAGAAAAATAAAGAAAAATAAATAAAGAAATAGTAATGTCGCCTACATTGGTTTTCTTATTTTCCTTAGCTTTTAGCTTTTAAAGGAAAGGATATCTTACTTCTTTTCATAAAGTTATTGTGTCTTGTCGGGTCCAAGACCCCCTCCAGGTTATTTCAGTGTGTTGCCTTTGTCTGAATGAGTAATGAGCTCTCTACCATGCAGTACATAATGAATATTAATTAGAATCAGTTGTAGAAGCTTTGAATCAGGCAGTGGCTAAGTGATTTGTAAATACTTGTAACTACTCTAGCATCTTGAGTAGCAGTAGAGCTGGAGGCACAGTAACTAGGATTACTGTCTGTGGTCAAGAAGCTTCTGTGTTCAAATCCTATAAAGACATTTTTTTCTGTTTAAAAATCAGAAATATGTCCTTTAGGTTATCTCATATTCACGTATGTTTTATGATATAAGTGTGGATTTTTTGTTTATTTACAAAAATAGAATAATTATATATAAAAAATAATTTTAAATAACTAGTTCAAATAATTATTCAATATATATATATATATATATATCAACTGTAATAGTTGTTGATATACAGGCTGTTGGTCACGACCACGAGCCTCGCAAACGAGTGGAGCCGTTAGGGGCTGCAGGACTTAGGCTAGAATGAGCGCCAATTGCAAGGCCAGTAGGACTTAGCGCGGTGCACAAAATTACAGCCCGTAGGACTTAGGAACCGAAGCACGTAGATGGGCTGTGGTCCTCGGAAAATTACGACTTTAACAGCCAAACCACAGAACTCGAAACCACCGAAAATAACAACATATATGCCTCAAATTAACTTACACTCACACACAGCAGGGAGAGACAGGGAGCCTGTGAGTAAGGTTGCAAATTAATTTTAGCCATATTTGCCATTTTTTCACGATTGAAAATCGCCTAAGTGAGAAATAAAATGGCTGCCGAAAAAGACAGTAACACTATAAAGTACACAGGGTGAGAGACTGATAATGAGCGTCGAAGGCGCTCATTGCGAGCCTCGTGATGAGTGCCGAAGGTGCTCATCATGGGGCTCCAAGGAGTGACGAAGGTGATCATTCAAAAGCAGTAAAGTTGCGGCTCACAATAAGCGCCAAAGATGCTCAGAGGGCCCATAGCTTCGCATTGTGTGGCAGTATTGTCAGGCTTACAATTTTACTCCCGCCATTTTTGGCGGGCAATTTCCTAGTATATATGTATATATATATATATATATATATATATATATATATATATATATATATTGTGCTCGAAAGTTTTCATACCCTGGAAGAAATTAAGAAATTTTGGCATTTATTTTGAAAATGTGACTGGTAATGCATAAAATTATTTTATTGAAGGATGCCCACCCATGTTAATGAAACTTTCACTTAATCAAGTATCTCCCTTCACTGTTACGTTTAACCCACTTTCTTTCCACCAACTTCCTACTTAATCCTTTGAGGTCAAGCGTCCATGCTCATCAGTCTACATGGATAATCGTCACTAATGTCACCTATTACTTACTGCAGAGTCAAAGGCCACTTCTTTATTCCTAATCCATGGAACTTTCTGCTACCTTTGATAACTGTAATGTCCGCGACACATTCCTTGTCTCTCAAATCTCAAACTGTGAATGTCTCCTTGTCTGGAAACTCTTCTCCATCACTACCACTCCTGGTGTAGTACTTCTATTTTATGTCCTAATCTCATTGCTATTCTTCATCTACTCTTCCTCCTATTGAATTCTAATTAAAGGGCCACTGTAACTGTAAGAATGTCAGTATTTGGAGGAAAAAATTAATGTAGTGAAGATCTCTAGTGTCAAAAATGTTTTTCCCCAGGCCCTATAAGGTGCCCAGACGGATGAAACAGGATCAACCCAGTAGACTGTATACAATGCAGATGAGTAGGCAGATAATGACTGTTCTCAGTGCATCAGCTGACTGGGCAGACCCCCTTTTACTCTTATCACATAAAAGGGGTGGATAGAAGCAGATCTGTCAAAGACTAAAACATTAATGATCAATGCAGTTGTTCCTTCAGATACTGGTTTTATTGCTGATCACTTTTTAAAGAATCAAATGAAACCCTATTTTATGAAAACTACAGTGGTGCTTTATCTATTTTGGGTTTAAACATCATCTATACACAGTTTAGCAACTACCAATAAAACATCTCCTACTGGATATCCTCATGTCACCTCAAGGCTGAGCTCCCCGTCTTCCTTTACTATTAACAAATTCATCATCATTCTTATCCTCAGAACATATTGCACTTGGTCCTATTGGACTATTTAGGTCTTATTGGATTCTGCACTCTTGTTTACTCCTCACATACAATCAATAGCTACTGCCTAAAAACATCTCTGTAATAATCCACTTTCTCATTGAAAACACAATATAATTCTAGTTCATTCACTCCTAGTATTCTTCTTTGACTTCTGCTACTGGCTCTTTATTGACCTCCCCACCGCCATCATCTATCTTCACCCCAGTCTATCACAAATACATCCACCACTTATCTATTGTACCTTACTCACTTGGGCTCTTTATCTAAGTATATCCAGTGACTCCTCATAGCCTCCAGGATACGGTTATAAATAAAGCTCATAATAAACAGACTTCTTAAAATACCACTGACGTTTGACATTTCCACTATGCTTATTGAAGTAAATCAATAAAATCTTTCTTTTATTAGCTTTTATTACTAATTATAGTTAACAGGAGGAAGCTGTTGATTTTTTTAATAACCTAACCTGTCCCCTGGCATGTGACCTTGGATGTAGATATGATCTGCATTCCTTGTTATTGAAACTTACAATAGGATCTCTACTTGAACCTCATGATCTCGTGCCAGGGGAAAATCTAACTCCCAAAATAATTGCATCTTAATAGTTAATAAATTAAACATTTTTTACATATATTTTACCAGTTATCAGGGCTAAATCTTGAACGATCACATTGGAAATATGCGTTCATTATTAATAAAGTGCACTCCAATATATCTCTGCCCTTATCTCCAAATACACCCTAAGCTGCCTCCTTCACTTTTAACCTCCATCTCTTCTCCACTCTTGTTCCTTCTTCTCGCTTCTGTCCTAGAGTATTTCACGATATACTTACACTATGGAACTGGTTTACTTGTTGTATCAGATTATCTCTCTATTTTCATAGTTTCAATGTCATTATGTGGTTCCATTTTGTGTGGCCTGGACTTCCAAAAGAGAATGACCCCCAGAGAGATTCTTGAGCAGGGTTATAATATTATTGGGCGACCCTTTTTCTTTCAGGGGTAAATTATCACATGTGTTTTTTATTTAGACACTCAAGCTTGTTTTAGTATAGCAAGATTTATTTGACCATTGTTACATCCATGAATGTTACACCCATAACTGGCATTTACTCAATATGTTGAGGGTATTCCATTTAAAAATGTATAATAATAGTTTAGTCTCAAACTTCTCCAAGAACACACCGTTCTTTAACACAGTGGACAAAAATGCCAAAATAGTCAAATCTCAGTATGTTAGTAGGATTTAGCTGTGTTATATCACTATTTCACCACCAGATGTAGCCATTGACTAGCAGGTATATGTTCACCAGAATCTATGAGCCTCATTCAATTGAGGCATTGGGAGATCCGGGCTTCCGTAATGTAGGCCGTAACTTATTTTGCTATTCAATTGGCATATTTTTGCTGGCTCCGACTGGGTTACGGGCTTCAGCTTCTAATTCCTTGCGATGGTTAAAATCGCAAGTTAACGGCTGTCCAAGCCATTGATCTTTCATGGCCGGAAGAGTTACGATCGCTAAAATTGCAAGTCGCTATTCAATTCCCTCTCGCTAACCACCCCGCCAAAGTCCACAAGTTACGGGTTTCAAGGAGTACTCGCAAAGGGCTTAAAGACATGTCCGGAGCACTGTAAATGCAAATATAAAATCAATACTGCACTGTAAATTACGGGGAAAATGATGATGTGTCAAACCCGCAAATCAAAAATCATTGAATTTTCAATTCAGGGTTATATCGATCTCAGGAATCAATGAGTTCAGGCCACCCAGATGGACTAGAACAGTAGCGGCATTCATTTTTATTATTTTGTACATTGTGGATCCGATTGCATATCGGACCCCGAATCGCGAGTTGATTGACATGTGACCGCAATATTTTACTGACTGTTTCTACTGGCTGTTTCTAACTCGGGAGTTACGGCCTTGCTTAATTGATCATGATCATGCCCTGAAATGCTACTTACGATTGCATGGTTTACGGTTTCGGCTTTCGGCCCATACCTTGCGGGCTTTGATCAATTGAATAGCACGTAAGTCAAAGAGGCTGCGGGCCTGCAGCGGGCACACAGACATACGGCCTACATCCCGCGAGTTACAGCCTCCGAATTGAAGGAGGCTCTATGTATTTAACTTAATAATAATAATTGTTAATATTGTAGTTAATATCATGCGTAAAGAATTTCTATAGTAAAATCACATGACTGTGGTCACAAAGACAGAATATTGACAGGTGTATTGATTGATAAGAGGCACCATGTTATTGCAGAACATGTATGAGTAATGAGGTCTTTACGTGTGCATAGCCAAGCCACCTGAGAGTGGTAAAACCATAATAACGATATGGCAAAATATTACAATTTAAATTACAGTTAAAACTATATTATATATTTATAAATGCTATCTGCTGGAGAATTATTAGGAAAGTCATACATTGACTTTTAAATGAGTTGACCCTAACCTATACCATCCTCAACAATAATGCACCCTCGTATATCTCTGCTCTCGTCTCCAAATACTCCCCCAACCATCCTCTTCGCTGCATGATCTTCTTCACACTTTCACCTTCTGACTTTTCTCGTGCTGCCCCTGTTCTCTGGAACTCTTTGCCTCGCTCCACTAGACGGTCCTCCTGCCTCAAAACTATAAAAACTTCACTAAATGCATCTGTATAAAGAAGCTTATCACCTCCAGCTCTAATATATACATTACATCTATCATACATCTATACCTCTCCCATACCTTTTAGATTGTACGTTTGTGAGTTTTCAATCTTGCTTTAGAGAAAGTACTGTGTACGTTGATTTTTAAGCTCCGAGACATTGCCCTTCATTTTTTTGTTTTTGCGTTGTGCTAATATTCTTTTGACTTGAACTTACCCCTGTATAGGGCTACAGAATTACAAATGGAAATAATAATAGTTACTTTTTCTTTTTTATTAATACACTCATCTCGGATATTTTTACTGTAATGTAAATGACAATAGACAGTACATATTGCCATGAATGATCAGATATAGTAATCACTGCCCTCGATGTATATGGTGACGCTCATAGCAGCGGCAAACGTAGCAATCATATTACCACCCAGATCTTTAGTACATCCGCGACGTGTCTATGTGCTGAAACATTAATATGGGAACACAGAGACTCTATTTAACCTCCTGGCTACCACATACATATGAGATATGAGTGGCCCAAAGGTGGTGGAGTTATCCCATCCTCATTTGTTGTATAATGGAGGATGGGAGATGACACGCATCTTTCCCGTTATCATAAATATATATCATTTAATAAAAAAATCTATTTTTCTCCTTCGCCTGGATGGATGGCCTAGGAAATAATGGTAAAGTTTCCATCCTTGCATAACATAAAAATAGGTGCCCTTATTTTATATTATAATTTGCCCAGCAAGGTGCTCACCTCCTCCTGTGGGTACCCTAAGAGGCAGATCACATGTATAGGTCACCCACATATGGTCTCGGCATATACTGTATGTTTCTTACAATGAGCTTGAGTGAGATTTATTTTTCTGGAAAATAGAATATCCTATGTTTTTTTTTTTTTAAACATGAAGCAAAAATAATTTTAGAAAACAAAAATGTATACATTTGTTGAGTAAGACTAATTACTTGTACAATACGTTCAAAGACTATATATCTTTTTTTTTATTTATTTATTTTTATTTAAATGTTTCAATATTACAAGAACATATATTTAAGACAAACAAATAAAAATAACGCATCAATTATCATACTTCACAAACATAGATCAAAATGTATATCGTTAGTTTTCCCCTTTATTTCTACACTAGCGACTTGCCCGTCAAAAAATGACGGCAATAAAATTGTAAGGCAGGTAATGCTGTTTGGTGGAGACGCACGGTGAATGGATGTTGTGTTTATTGTGTTTTTTTGTTTGTTTTTGTTTCTATTTGTTTGTTGTATGGTAGTGAAATAATACATTAATGAATGAATATACTTTACCTATTTGGAAGTAAAATATGTAGGAAGCATTGTGTTGAAGAGCTGGCAATCTGTTTTGCTGTTCCTGCAGCATATAATGTAGATTTGCAGTGTTGTGGAGCTGAGGTGTAAGTGTAAGCAATGTGTGCAGTGTAAATAGGCTGCGTGCGCGACGAGAAGCCGTTAGGGTAGCTGTGTACGTCCGCATTGTGTAAGTTAGTGTTGTAAAATGGTGGCTAATGTGTATGTGCTAGGTGGCTGTGTATGATGTAGCGTCCTTGCTAATGGTGAATGTTGTACCTCGGAAAAGCCGTATGTGCTTGATGGTGTTTGCGTGTTCAGGGTCCTGTAGCCTCGTTTTCGTTTTTTTGGGCGGCCATTGTTCTCCTGCATCAGTGATTCTCATGTGTGTAAACTCTTTAATTTGTACTTAAATGGAGGTGTAACTTCACTTGCAGAGGTCCTGGGTGCCCCCTTGCTGTGGGTAGGCTTTTTATGTATCTGTTGTATGTATTTATTGTGTTTTTAATGGGTTTTTTTGTGCGCAGTTCGGGCGTTAAGGTTGTATTTTTGCGAGGATGTAATGTTTTTTTTTCTAAGTCCCGCGGCTCGTATTTTTAGATGGTAAGTCTGTACATTTTGCGGTGTAAGTACAGCCTGCGGCTCATTGCAGCCGACGTGGGAGCCTCCACCTCCGCAAATGCGGCCCCTCGCATTGCGAGGGTCCGCATTTGCGGGCCGAAAGTTGTAGGGGGTCGTAGGGATGAGCGCCTTTGGCGCTCCTTGCTAGCGAGGGCCGCAGTTGCTGCGAGCTCGCTATGCGAGCCTGCATCGTTAGCAACAACCCATATATATATGTGATATAATTCACAATCGGTGAACCCATTGGGAGGGAGGATACAAGCGAGCATTTCACAGTTTTTATATTATATAGGCCTTAAAGTTAATTCCATAGGGACCATTTTACCAATGTATTTTTATTTGGCCTCCCATCCGTTTCAATAAATTCTATCTCCTTGATGTGACTTCCTGTATTTCCTTCCAAATCGGTATTGTCTTTTTTTTCCAGTTGTTGACTAATAGCCATTTAGTCACCATTAAAATGTGGATAGTAACTCCCAACTGTATCCATAACTGTTGAATAACATTACAAGACCAAAGTCTATATATCTGTATAGGTTTATGTTGATATTATCTGATTGTTTAACATGGATACAGTGGACCCTCGGTACTTGACGTGTCTGAATGAGAACATTTTTTGTTTGGAACACGGTACTCATGGCGCTTGTGCCACCCTCCACCACGCATTCTGTCTGACAAGGAAGGTAACGAAAGTATTGTGGCGTAGTGTAGCTTGTGCCTACAAGAGCATCTGTGCATACAAGAGCCCAAGAGCAGCCTGTACCGATAAGAACCAAAGTGCAGCCTGTGTCTATAAGAACCAAAGTGTAGCCTGTGTCTATAAGAACCAAAGTGCAGCCTGTATCTATAAGAACCAAAGTGCATCCTGTGTCTATAAGAACCAAAGTGCAGCCTTTGTCTATAAGAACCAAAGTGCAGTCTGTGTCTATAAGAACCAAAGTGTAGCCTGTGTCTATAAGAACCAAAGTGCAGCCTGTATCTATAAGAACCAAAGTGCATCCTGTGTCTATAAGAACCAAAGTGCAGCCTTTGTCTATAAGAACCAAAGTGCAGCCTTTGCATTTAGGAACCAAAGTTCCAAGCAATAACTTCTCTCCTTTTTCACATTACCACCATCCCACTGGGCCCTCAAATCCTCTCAGTACAGTTAAAGTGAAGTTAAATTCTATGTTATTTGGTCTAATTATTGTTTTTTTTTTTATTTATGTCTGTTTAGTTTTAAGGTTTTGTATCAAAAACAAGACTATCAATTTAAAATAAAACGGATTATTCCCTATGGAAAATGCTTTTTGGTACTCAACCTTTTCGGTACTCAACCTGCCGTCTAAACGGATTAAGGATGAGAACCCAGGTACCACTGGTGTTGTTCTGAGAGCAAGAAATGCTAATGTCATAAATAAATGTAAAGCCTTACACATGTTATATCTGCCTGCTCATAAAATCCTGGGCTTTCAATATTAGCTTCATTTTCAGATACAGTTTTTTTGGGGAGAAAAAGACATGGAGCAAACTGAGGAAAATGTTAATGTTTTATTTCCCTACATGCATTGTACTGTAACTTTTAAATAATATATAGAAATAACAAACATACCAATAGAAAGCTGCATCTATGCTGACAAATACATAAAATATAGTATATAATGTTCCATATAAATTTATTAAGATATCAAAATATTGAAAATGTGTCTGGTCACTGGGATTCTAAACAGTTATTGAGTCCCAAAGGGTTAAATGACCACTGTGGTTTTATAGTCAAAATATACTGTTTGGAAAATAATTACAATGCATTTTAGATTGCAAATGAAATTATAATACAGCCTCTAATTTATTACATTTTAGTTTAATGAGAGAAAAACCAATGCAAAACATGTAGTCATTTAAATGTTCTTTTCTTTTAAAGGTTAATTCTAAGATAAAAAATCGTAAATTAGCATGAAAATGTAGAATTAATATTTACAGGGACCCAATAAAGAATACAGGCTGTTAAGGTTAATAAAAAGTATATTGCGTGTATGTATAATTATATACATGGTCCCATTATGGAACGATACTTTTATGGAATCCAAAAACCCCATTTAAGACCCACATTATTGGAATGCATTTCTGTAGATGAAGTGAGGTTTTGCTAAAACTTGTCATATAATCACTTGCAATGTCTCATGTCCCCACAAGATGGCGGCCTTTACTTGCAGTTACAATTGAGATGATTCCAATGCTGAATCCCTATCTAGCGCTATCTGTAACACATTCATTGCAGACCATATGAAAGTAAATAAGGGCCCGCTGGCATCTGATTGTGTGCACAAGCAAAACAAATAAATAGGCATGCCACGCATGTAATGTAAAAAAATGCATTGGAACGGGTCAAAAACACTCCAATGGGACACTATACTGTTAAAACACATTATGTCCTTCTACAGTAGAAGCTTCATTTAGTTCTTCCCTGCCATGTTGTCCTCTCTGCTTCCTCCCATCTTTTAGCGTATGTCACTGTGAATCTCAGATTGCATCTTCTATTGCTCACAGCATGGTTAGCAGCTTACTGTGGGTCCACATGGTGCCCTGCTGCCTCTGCTGTAGGCATTAGAAAACATGGAGATTCACAGCTTGCTGCTGCCCACCTTACAGAGTGACACAGTATGTGAGATGGGAACCTCCTAGAAGTGAGCTGTGTCTCTGTACCAGACCAGACTTTAATATAATCATTACTCAAGCAAAGGGGCCGCAATCGGTGGCTTTTGTCATCTTTACTGATTTTTTTTCTTTTTTGTTGTTCAGTTGTGTTTGACTCTCCTTGACCTCATGGACTGTAACACACCAGGCACATCTCTATGTCCATGGTCCTGCTGATCCACTTGGTTTTCATGGGAGAGATACTGGAGAGGGTTGCCTGTTCCTTCTCTAGTGGACCACAGCATACAACTCCTGCTATTGCTAGGTGGTCTCCCATCCAAATACTGACCAGGCCCAACCCTGCAAGGCTTTAGATGGATGTGGTCTCTTAATTCCCTGACTGGAAGTAAACCCAGGTTGCATTGTTGAAAACACTGAATCCTAACCACTGGACCACCAGGGAACCCCTTTACTGATTAGGAATATATATATACACAAAGGAGAAGCTCACAAAGAGCGCCAAAGGCTAGAATGATGCAGCATCAGGCTACAATGATGTCCAGTAACTTCACAATGAGTTACATTACTTTTCTTATGAAAGATAATGATGGACAGAGTCACCACTGAGTCTCACTTTGGTATCCACCAGTTCAAAAATTGGTATGAAAACTTTCAGTGTAACTAAGAAAATAGTCATACAACTAGATTTTAATTAGAAATAAAATACACTGTGATTCCTTTCTGAGCCCTGATGGAATCCATGATAAACTGGTAGAAGTTATGTGTATGAGAGGGCATTTACATTTCTGGGGAGATATGGTTGCATTTCCTGAAACAATGAGTCTGCTTCTGGGCCAGTGAAGGGGAAGGAGTATGGTGTCAGTGGTCTTTTAAATGGAGACTGAACCATTACAGAGATCAAGAAGGCAGCCGAGCAAGGATTTTTTTTATAGCATAGTTTGTTTTTTCCTTTCAAATAATGGTATATAAATGGTATAAACTAACAGGCCTGTGCCACTAGAGGGAGACAAAGCTACATGCAAATAAGGAGGAAGCGGCCGACCTATAGCTGGGATTCATCTCTTTCAACCATAATAGCAGAGAGGTGGGTAATAAAATGAAACAAAAATGTTTAGTACCCAAATTTCCCAAGATTCTGGTGAGTACAGGATGGGACACCACCTAGGAATACCAAGAGCTGTATGCTTTGGCCCACTGGAGAAGGAACTGGCAACCCACTCCAATATGTTTGCCATGAATACCAAGTGGATCAGCATGACCATGGAAATAAAAATGTGCATGGTGTGTTAAGGTACATGAGGTCACGGTGAGTTGGAAACAACTGCATGACTCCAAAAAAGAAAGTGTGACTTCATAACAATATGAGGGAGGCCTGGGCACCACAATATGGCCATTTTACTGTGTAATAAGTACCTTCATTATACTTAAAGGAACCTGGAAGCTTCTGGATTCACTGGGAATGTAATATACCTATGTATCTCTACATTTTGAGATCTGTTTTTTCTCTCTAATATCTTACAAATAGTTCCTAACTAGTCTCTCCCCTCTGCAACTCATGAAGATAGTATACTTCTATTTACAGGGTGTGCAGTGTCTCATAGTAACCAATCAGTGCAACATGCACTTCCCTGTCTGTTTATTCATGACCTGCATGAGCTACAGAGGGCAGACCCTAACAGGTACACTAGAATGTATATGTATATATATATATATATATATATATATATATATATATATATATATATATATATATATATCTATATCCAGCCATGTTACAGCTGTATGTTATCTTAGTCACTGAATCTCATGATTCATACAGCTCAATTAAGGCACCTTGGCTGACAGATACAAAGATTTAAGGAAACACAGGAAAATAATCTAATTTTACAAGTAGTTTAAAAGGACACCGAAGACAATCAGTTGTGCAGATAGAAGATGAAAAAACACGTGGGAAAATGTTTTCCGCTTTAAAATTGCTGCTGCATTTACTGAGATATAATCTTTTGTAATTACAGGTTTTAGACGGTGGCACGACTTTCTGGCGCACGGCCAATACGCGCTGACGCATGCAAGAAAATATCTGCGCTCTCACCTCGCTTCGGTCAGCCCTCTCCCCTACACCGCGTTTTTATCCCTCGGCACCCTGCTCTCTCCTCTGCACCCCTGGCCCTGTTCCCCTGCCTTCTCCCCTGTACCCCATGCCATCTCTAGACCCTGAGCTTTGCTGGATGGTGTACACTGTACAGGAGGCACAATGTACACCATCCAGCACAGCTCAGGGTTTACATGGGGTACAGGAGAGGAGGCTGGGGTACAGGGCCAGGGGTATTGAGGAGAGAGCAGGGTGCTGGGGGCTGAAAACGAGGTGCAGGGGAGCGGGCTAGGTGACAGGGAGAGTGAGAGCGCAGATGTTGGGAGCGATATTTTCGGCTCGCATGCGTCGTATGAATTGGCAAAATACATAATGGCATGTACTGGCAACTAAACAGAACCAGCTGTGCAGACCGCATAAACAAGTATCACATTTACTAAATGTGTTAAGTTCTTCTTTCTGAAAAATTATTAGTTGCCTAGGTGGTTAGTGTAGTCGTTAGCAAATCTGACTATGAGCTGGACGCTGTGAGTTCAAATCCCATCAGCCCCCCTCTTTTTAGTAATACTTTTTATTATACAGGATAAAACAGAAAGGGGGTAAATACTGCTGTTATAGAGCGTGTAAAATAATTATTTATATTAAATAACAATATTAATATAAAAATGTGAAACTGATGGAATTTGAACTTGTAACTTACAATTCAGATGTAAATCCAATGCATGATGAATAGTGTATGTATAGATAATATAGATAAGCGGTCACAGCCTGATGCTCATTATCTATTCAGTTTCTTGTGGGCCTAAATAAATATACAACCAATAACCACAACTCATAATATCTAAGTCAATTCTTGATCTATTTAAAAAATACAAACAACTTTTACACCACTATCTGATGGTACACAACAGTTTTAGTGACTTACATCAACCTTTAAATATTAGCAATTTTCAGGAGAGATAAATAGTATATTTTAATGCGATAGTTTGAGGGGCAGACATCATATTCACAGAGACTTTGGGACCGTTAGGGAAATAACCGATGTTGTGTGTTTCAGTGTTTATAATAGTCCAAGAAAGAGAGTGAATTCTTAAGATGACTTTATACTCCTTGTACCATTATTATAAGGAAGATCTTGTATACTCTGGTGAACATAAGATATTTAATAGACTGATGATGAAAGTCACATGAAGGAACATGAGATAAATAAAAACAGCTATATATCAATGTCCGCACAAACCATAACATTATTTTTTCGTCTTCCTGGATCATTGTGGGGAGCTCTGTATGATGATCTACATTTGCAATGTCTCCTTAAATATTTCTCTGACTTGCTCTGTTTGTTACCATAATGAACCCAATAGAAGGGTTAAAGGGAATTGGACAAAACATTTTCTATTGTGCATTTAAAAAAGCATATTTTAAATATTGCAATAGTTGTTTTTTGCATTTCAAAGCATAAAAAATAAACTTTCTTTAAACGAACAGGCCGCTTTGTTCATAGGCATACCGAGTTATATAGTATGATTCATATTACTGTTTGGCCACAGTGGAAACTTTATATTCAAAGCCTTTTATTCTGCTCTAGGACCTTTAATTAAAAATAAAAGAAACACTATAAAATATTACCAAATACCTTTTTTCAGATGTAATAAACAAAAATAATTCCATGGTCCTTTAAGGCAAAAATCACTAGTCACATATAGAGAAGATGTATTGATCATCACTTCTTTCCTGTGTATTTACTTGTTACAGTCACATCGCATTTAGTTACGTTTATATAACTGAGCGCAGCAATGAGACCACTGACAAACGCTTCTCCCATTAAAATGTGCAATTTATCATATGTCACTTGTATTTTCACAGCTCTGTGTATGATGACCAGCCAAATGCACACCAACGGTTCATGGAAAAGTTGGATACCCGAATTAGGAACCATGACAGGGAAATCGAAAAAATGTGTAATTTCCATCATCAAGGCTTTGTGGACGCCATTAATGAGCTCCTTAAAGTAAGGGCTGATGCTGAAAAACTAAAGGTAAGGAGGTCTTTTACAAAATTATATTTACAGTGCCTTGCAAAAGTATTCACCCCCCTTGGCATTTTTCGTGTTTTGTTACCTCACAACCTGGCATTAACATGGATTGTTTGAGGATTTGCATAATTTAATTTACAGAACATGCCCACAACTTTGAAGATGTTTTTGTTTTTTTTATTGTGAAGCAAACAACAAATAGGACAAAATAACAGAAAAAGTCAATGTGCATAACTATTCACCCCCCTAAAGTCAATACTTTGTAGAGACACCTTTTGCGGCAATCACAGCTCCAAGTCGCTTTGGATAAGTCTCTATGAGCTTGTCACATCTTACCACTATGATTGTTCCCATTCCTCCTTGCAAAACTGCTCCAGCTCCTTCAAGTAGGATGGTTTGAGCTTGTGAACAGCAATCTCTAAGTCTGACCACAGATTTTCTATTGGATTGAAGTCTGGGCTTTGACTAGGCCATTCCAAGACATTTACATGTTTCCCCTTAAACCACTCAAGTGTTGCTTTAGCAGTGTGTTTGGGGTCATTGTCCTGCTGGAAGGTGAACCTCCGTCCTAGCCTCAAATCACGCACAGAGTGGTACAGGTTTTGCTCAAGAATATCCCTGTATTTAGCACCATCCATCTTTCCCTCAACTCTGACCAGTTTCCCAGTCCCGGCTGCAGAATGGGAGGGATGGTTTTCTTTGGGTGATGTGTTGGGTTTGCGCCAGACATAGCGTTTTCTTTGATGGCCGAAAAGTTCAATTTTAGTCTCATTAGACCAGAGCACCTTCCTCCATAGATTTTGGGAGTCTCCCACATGCCTTTTTGCAAACTCAAAATGTGCCATTTTGTTTTTTGCTGAAAATAATGGCTTTCTTCTGGCCACTCTGCCATAAAGCCCAACTCTATGGAGCGTACGGCTTATTGTCGTCCTATGTACAGATACTTTAGTCTCTGCTGTGGAACTCTGCAGCTCCTCCAGGGTTACCTTAGGTCTCTGTGCTGCCTCTCTGATTAATGCCCTCCTTGCCCGGTCCGTGAGTTTTGGTGGGCGGCCATCTCTTGGCAGGTTTGCAGTTGTGCCATGTTCTTTCCATTTGGTTATGATAGATTTGATGGTACTCCTGGGGATCATAATAACCTAACCCTGACTTGTACTTCTCAACATTGTCCCTTACTTATTTGGAGAGTGTGTTAGTCTTCATGGCAGTGTTTGGTTTGTGGTGCCTCTTGCTTAAGTGTTGCAGAAAAAAACAAAAAGGTGTGTATATGTAATGAAAGATCATGTGACACTGAGATTGCACACAGGTGGACATAATTTCACTAATTATATGACTTCTGAAGGGAATTGGTTGCACCAGAGCTTTTTATGGGCTTCATAACAAAGGGGGTGAATACATACGCACATGCCAATTTTCTGCTTTCTATTTCTAAAAAAAATAGTTTTATGTATATATTTTTCTCATTTCACTTCACCAACTTAGACTATTGTGTTCTGATCCATCACATAAAATTCAGATTAACAAAACATTGAATTTAAGGCTTTAATGTAACAAAATAGGTAAAAAGTCAGGGGGGGGGGGGGATACTCTTGCAAGGCCGCCTCTTCTAACGACTTGTTCCCATCACAAGGAGATATATCCTGTAATACATCAGTCTGATGTCACTCAAAAGAGTGACCCAGTCCCGAAATAAAAGGCAACTCTACCCTGAACAGGAGAAACAACAAACCCAAGACGTACCTTTCGGCCTCTGTGGGCCTCGTCAGTGAGGTGTAGCTGTACTCCCTAAGGCACAGTGAGCAAGGAGTCCACTTTATTTTGCATATGATATTTTTGGGACATCTTTTACGTTAAGACACATCAATAGAAAACTGTGTCCATTGTTTAAAGGATTGTTTGAGACGTTGTAGTAATCCAATAAATAAGACAGTTTAGTAAAGTTCAACAGAAAAGTGTTTTCCAAAAAAAGAGGAATAAAAGTACAAGAAGTCATGATTTGAAGTTGAATGATGGAAGATTTATGGTTAGCTATCCAGTGGAAGTGGTAGGGACAAGCACAATTCATAATGAACGTCTCCGCTAGGCTCATCTATCATATTCAACTCTCAGTGTCTTTCAGTCACTCCACCAGCTTCTTGAGGCGTCCAGAATAAAATCTAAAGTCCTCAACAACAGCACACTCCTTTATAGCTCTGCTCTTGTCTCAAAATACTCCCCCACCCGCTCTCTTTGCTCTGCTAATGACCTTCTATCTACCTCTCTTATCTCCTCCTCTCACCCCTGCCTTCAGGACTTTTCTCGTGCTGCCCTTAATCTTTGGAACTCCTTGCCTTGCTCCACTATCTTCCTGCCTCAAAACCTTCAAAAACTCACTAAAAACGCATCTGTTTAAAGAAGCTTCTTACCTGCCTCCTTAATATGCACAATGCATCTAACACCCTCCTGTGTCACACCTAAACCCTTTAGACTGTAAGTTTGCAAATTTTCAAACTTGTAAGGTGCTTTAGGGAAAGCACTTTGTACGTTTGATTGAAAGCTCGATAACAGGGCCCTCCATTTGCATTGTGTTAAATTTGTTTTTACCTTGTACATAACCAGTGTATATGTTGGTGCATTACAAAGAAAGGATAATAATAATAATCAAAATCAGTTGATCTATAAATATGGCAACACAATAAATGTAACGATGGATGGGAAAAACAAATATATTCACTATGGGATAGAGAATAGTTTATGGTTGAAAAAGGGAATAACCACCGAGTGGAGTATTTTATATTTAAGATGATATAAGTGATATGCCAATTTTATTTTTTGGGGGGTAAAGGCTGCTTAAGAAGCCACTGGTCCAAATTAGGTTTGTCAAAAGTATGAGCAGTTGACTGAGCACGTAGTTGTCTTGGATCTCTAAACTATAAAGTAAACTAAGGTACCATTTCAGAAAATGAGATGGTGGAACTTGAAAAGAATCAGAGAAGGGTGAACATACTAATAAGAGGAATGGAGGGATTACTTTTTAAAGAGAGAATTACAAAATGAAATTTACAAGGTGACCACAAGGTGATATGATTACCTTATAGAAAGACACTTATGTCAATATAAGGTTTTATCAGGTGAACTTTTCTTTCCAGGATATTTACAGTTCACAAGATGTCTTTGGGTTCAATATATGGTATAATTTAAAACTTTAGGTCTGAGTATGCCTAGCCTTGTTTGTGACTGTGAATTGCACTCAAGACAATGGACTCTATGCTGGAGCTGCTAATCAGGACTGGTAATGGTAATCATTAGACACAATGATCTCTCATTAATATAATATCTTTATCTCTACTTTGTGGGTGGATAAGAAAGGCTAACTGGTAGCTCAAAATTGCAAACTTCAATGTTTGGTTACTGTAGGAAAATTCATGTCTTCAATAAAATATAATTAATGAATTACTTGTTATTACCTATAGTTTTAAATTATACCATACTTGGAAAATCTGCTGCTGTCTTTCTTTAAAGAAAGACAGTGGTTCTTCACGGTAAGGGCAGTCAGATTTTGGAACTCGCTGCCAAAGGAGATTGTGCAGATTTAATAGATACGTTTAAAAAGGGTTTGTAGATATTTTTTAAAAAGGTTCATGCAAGGTAATGAGGTAATAGATTATATCAACCTTTCTTGCTTCAGAACGATTTTGGAATGTAAGAAACCAGTGGGGCATCACAAGGTCATGTACCTTATTTACAGGTAGACTAACAAGACTTATGTCCAAAGTCAAGTGATGTGCACAGAACACTCTGCTGTCTTATAAGTAGTTCAGCGCGAGGCTCCCTCTCACAGCTAAAGGGCCTGAAGTACATCAGGCTCCAAGCAGAGCGTTTCCTTTAGGTCTTAGCACCATGGAAGTAAAAAAACATCCAACAAATATATAAAATATAATTGTACATCCCATGGACAACCAGTTGATTTTGATTCTTTATTTCACTGTTTTATGAGATTTTTTTCTGGATAATGCAGTAAAACATACTGCTGTCTGGAGCTTCTGTGACTTTGCAAACTCATACAGGACCAACAATCATTGCAAATGCCAAAACTTTGCTTGCTCTAAATAAATTATCATCTAAAGCTTCTTTAGGAAAAAATATGAAATGTCTTATTGCATTCAAAATAATGTATAAGCATTTAGAGGAGCATGTTATTTATGGTCGCTACATAACCTTAGTGCTTGTCTCAATAAGATAAGTATATGGTAGTAGTTGGAGTGCTGTAAAAGCTAGTTCTGCCCCATTTAAAAACAATTCTAAAACAGTGAAATTAACATTAAATGAAAAAAGGTTTTACAGCTTACTCACTTGATTTTCAAAGCTTTGCATAATGGTGCAGAGCACTTTCCATGTTGAGAGTCCCTTAATGATCAAACCTGATGCAGCCCTTCTGACTTACTGCACTGGGCAGCAGTATGTGCTGGGTACAGAATGTTAAACAGGCAGTCATGTATTAAATAGCTGCATCACATGACCAGGAAGACAGGCGCCCTTATGGTTGAAATCCCACTAGGCAGCTGCCTACTTTATCTAGTGATACTTTTGACCCTGTACAATTCTTCATGTACATTACATAGGGCAGTTCCCACACATTTCCCTTGGGTACACTACATAAGAACAATTTACTTTCTTTCCAAATATCTCTGCCAAATTGCTCTAGGACAAAAAAACGAGCTAAACTCTTCTTAAAATCTTCAAAGCCTCCTATTAAGTGTCAGAAATCATCTGCAGCTAGTCTTTAGCGTTGGGAAGCATCTAGTTCCACCTCCTGAGAAGTGTTGGAGTTTAGTCAGAGGTCACGCTGTCCCATCCCTTTTAGCTCTCTTTACACTCGTCAGAAGCGAATGTGCGCACCAGACAGGGCAAGCGTAGGTCACCAGAGCTTATGATTAGAAAAGCATTATATAAATGATATTCAGATAACAAGAGACAAAAAGAAGCGTCAATGAGGTCATTGAGCAATCTTTGTTCAGAAATTAATGAGATTTTTAATAAACCAGAATGTGCTTCCTTTTTTATGATGACCTAATGAGTCACTTAATATGTGGGAAAATCTGGGGTCGCGCTTGGCCTGCACCTGCAGCATGAAAATGTTGCTGGGGTTTGGATATTTCCATGTTTGATGTGAATCAACCACCCAGTGTTTGCACTCAACAAAGTATGAATGTTTAATTACAAGAAAATGCCAATGCCATTTCTAGTAGACAATGAATGGCACATAGAGCTCATTGAGGTTATCAAAAGGGGACCAGTGGCCAATTGGGTCAATGATTTGAATTGTTTGACAGACCCACAGGAACAAGTAAAGTTCAAAAATCCCAAGTAAATTTGAGAAGTTTGCCACAGAATCTGTTAGTACGAACTGTCATAAGTAATTAAAGTTAACAAAAGCCCTTTGTGATCAAAAGTTCAAGTTCAAGCTGTAGAGTTAATTTGAATTTGCCAACCTTTGTTCCAAGTCCCTCATGGGGTATGATCTAATTACAGGGGTGAGCAGTTACCACAGGGCACTATGTGACAATTTTTTTTTCTAATGAAGGTAAACCATTTTCTTTTTTTTTAAGGTTCAAGTTACTGATACCAACAGAAGTCTTCAAGATGCAGGAAAAGAGGTGAGAAATTACTCTCCCAAAGTGGTAGGACCAATGTGATAAAACATTTTTGTATTTTCTTCTAAAGGTTTTTGCCCAGTTTTGTTGGTCATAATGCAAAATTTAAAAAATCAATAAATCCTTTACATTTTTAACTTTTACGTGCAATTACTCTTCGCCATGTGGTTCCATCTTCTAGTCTGAGCTGATCCTGTCTGCTGTTTTATCCGAACTGAACTAATGTGCTTTCATTGGACTTGTTGAAAGCAATAGTAGTTTTAGATGTCACATTCCAATTTTATAGACACAAGCTTCGTCCGCATTCACTGTTATCTTAAGAAAGTTGAACCTTGCAAACCAAAATATTAGATTCCACTGTTGCATAATGTAATATAAAGTGAGAGTGTGTATTATTTTTCATATCGCCTAAAACACTTTGCTTATTTTCATGGTTAGTTTCTTGATACAGTGTCATTTTGTACTGTAATATGATTTATATATTTTATGTCCAAGGTAATCGCCAAAACGGAAGAAACTATCAGATGTAGAATTCAGCAAAGAAATATAGCAACAGTAGTTGACAAACTACAATTGTGCCTTCCAGGTGAGTGGTATACATTAATAACATATGCTCTATTATAAAAATTGTATTGTATATACAGATATACCACGCATAACTCGACCACTTTTAGCGCTGCTATAACACTGTTTTGTCCCGTAATTCCCTGTTTAATAACTCTGTGCCTGCCGAACCCCTTTTAACGCTCCAATTCGCTATAACCGTGTTTTTGCCAACCATTCCTGATTAATTCTATGCATCCTTATAATGCTGTATTTGCCCTTATAACTCTATTAATGCTGTGCCTCTTTAAAATATTATATAATATATTATTTCTATGAACAGTATGTGTTATGTATACTGTATTAGAAAATACAGTATGAAAGACACAGCAACTTAAAATGTAAGTGAAATTGTGTATTTCCCTGACGTGAGTTAAAATGACCCTGTTTAGCTCTGTTTCGCTTAGCACTCGGTCTATCTACCTATCTACAGTATTAAACAAGGTGTAGCTGTACCATCTTCTAGAAGAGAAGTGTGTATCGGATTCATTTGAAAATACCTTTAAACAATCAAGGAGTACATTTTAATTACAAGTCTGATGGAAAAATTTTACCAAGAATTTAGATCAGCTTGAATTCCCAATTCAGGTCTGCTTCCAAATGAATTGTGTAACTACAGAACACTATACATAAACATTACACACACACAGACATATATATATATATACTGTATATGCCATGATTTGAAGTTGGAAGGTGGAAGATTTAGGAGTAATGTGCAAAAGGGGCACTAAAGATTAGTAGAAAGGTGAAACACAGTTAAGGAATGAAAGTCTTCTCAGGATAAGCATAAGGCTATCATGAAGTTACATTAAGCCAACGTTTTTAGGTAGATAGAATGGGCAGACAAAATTGGCGTTATCTGCCATCAAATCTGTTTTTCTCTGACTATAGAGAAGGTGTAGTTTTACAACTTGTATCCCTTATACCCTTTTCATCCCCATGATAGAGATTTTGCTTTTCACATTTAAACATCAATTTAAGTGATTTTCTTTGAGTTAATCACACTTACTATGTGTTGTTTTTTTGATCAGACATGGAACTTTTATAATACAACATTTTTATATGGATATACAGTTTTATGGTAAAAGCCACTGCTTTAAATTAAAAGAAACAAATAAATGATATTTTTCATTATTTTGAAACCAAGTTTTTTTGAGGATTAAACAGCAATCTCCGAACCTCAAATGAGATCTGGTATATAATTCTCACGAAACTGAAGCTGTCTGAGCGAGATGAACCAGCGTCCTTCTCCTTCAGCTCAAGACGGTAGACTTTTACCAAACCATAGCTTCCCAGGTATTGGCTATGCCATTTCAAGTCCCAAGTGAGGTCATGTCCCAAATAAAATCCATACCTACATACACACACATTATATGTAGACAACATGCACAGTCTATGAGCTTCATTCAATTCAGAGTGCGGAAGTCATGGAATGTAGGCCGTAAGTCTGCGGACCTGCTGCGGGCCCGCAGCGTTTGCAACTTATGATTCTATTCAATTTACCAAGCCCACAAGTTATGGGCCGATAGTGAATTTCGGAAACCATGCCATTGTATGTGGCATTTGCGAGCTTGAACATGATCAATTAAGCAAGGCTGTAACTTCCGATTTGAAACCGCCAATGGAAACAGAGATCTTTATAATTACGGCAATGGAAAATGGGGTTTGGATTTCAAAGTCGTACAGGCTTCAATTACGATCGGACCTGCATTACAGATATAATGCAATATTGATAAAGCCGTAAATATGATATTCTATTACATGCGAGTTACAGTATATGTATTAAAACATTGATTGACAGGATCGATATAACATGGAAATGACACATGAAATAAAGTATTTTGTTTGGCCAATTTGCGGGTCTGAGAATGTTGTGCTATTAATTCTAAGACCTAACATCACTTTCCCTTTTAATAATTTATTTGCATTTAAAGTGCTCCAGACATGTCATTAAGCCCTTTGCGAGTCCTCCTTGGAGCCCTTAACTTGAGGACCGATTTTTGCCATTTGTGGGATTGACAGAGTGGTTAGCGAGGGGGAATCGGAGCAATTAAATAGCAATTTGCCATTTTAGCCATCGGAACTCTTGCGGACGTGAAAGATGAAAGGCTTGGAGGGGCATTATGTTAAAAATTGCAATGAATTGCAGCCCGGAGCCCGTAACTCGATCGGAGCCCGCAAAAAGACACCAATTAAATAGCAAAATTAAGTTAAGGGCTACATTTCCGAGCCCGGATCTCCTGAAGCCTCAATTGAATGAGGCTCATTATGTTACAAATTCCTTAATGACAATATTTAGGCTTGTATGTGGGTAGTGCGTATTCTACAAACTCCAAGGTATCTTCAGGCCTGTCAGTTATGTTAGCAGCACTACATGATCAGATGTGCAACTCCCTGGATTAACACACTACCCTTGGGTGCATTGTTTGCTTTGTGCTCCTGAGGCCCCAAAGGGGTATTTGTTAATTAAGCAAAAAAAAAGTAATGAGAGGCCAAGCTTTGTTATGAATAGCATCATGCCTCTTGCAGCTTGTGTGGCCAGAGGCTTAGTGCCTTCAACCACCTGAGGTGACAAGCAGGGCCCTCAAGGTATATTATAATTTCTTTTGAAGTTTTTTTCTGTATAGACAATTTTACTCTATTTTAATAACCAATTTTGGGCTGTTTTTAGTAACACAGCACAGTGACCCTGGACGTTTCAGTACAATTATCTGTGAGCATTTCTATATTCCTCTTTCTGATAAGGATTTTATGTTTCACAAGTGCTCTTATGCAATACCTGACTCCAAGGTATTGTTTGAGTTCCATGCGTTAATTATTTGGCTACACCAAAGAGTTTGATTAATTGGTACTTTTAGTACTTATTATGAGAATCAGCAAGCACTTATAATCTTCAAAGGAAATTCCGAAATGGTCATTTTATATAGAAGAAATTATAAATTCTGTATTCCATATAATATGGATGGATGGACACTTTCATTCCTAATCTTTACTTTGATTTTGCATCAATATACAATTTATTGGAAAGTAATCTGAAAATGTACTAGCTTTTTTAATTTAAATGAAGTACAAGGTAAAGGTAAAAATCAGAGGGACATGGGAGACAAGTGTTTATTTCAAGCATTTGAAACAGCTTGTTTTAATCTTTATAACATTTTTGTATGCATGATAAACAAAGTAAAACCTGTTTAAATGTCATTGAAACTAACTGGAAATGCAGATAGCATAGTTTACTCTGTAGATCTCATTGGCTGACAGAAGGCAGGCCATCAAGAGCAGTTAAAGATCCAGTATAAGCCAATTTCATGTTAAACATATTTTTTAGTTCTCATCCTCCTCCTAAAGAATCTGTATGTGGACCAAGAAGCCAGTCAGAATCGAACAACAGTTTCAATATCAGAAAAGGAGTGTGACGAAGCTGTATATTATTATTTATTCAACTTATATGCAGAGTACATTTTGTGTAAGGCCGGACTGGATGAATCCAAAGCAGGAATCAATATTGCTTGAAGAAGTATCCGCAATCTCAGATATGCAGATTATATTACTCTGATGACTGAAAGTGAGGAGGAACTAAAGGACCTATTGATAAGGGTAAAAGAAGAGAGTGCAAAAATTGGTCTGCTGCTCCACTTTAAAAATACTAATATCATGGCAAATAGATGGGGAAGAAACAAAAAACTGCATAGTTGGAAATATGGTATTCCCAGTAGCAACATACGGATGTGAGAGCTGAGCCATAAAGAAATCTGAGCACCGTAGAATTGATGCCTTTGAATTGTGGTGTTATCGAAAAATATTTAGAGCCCCTTGGACTGCAAGAAGATCCAATAAATCAGTACTTCAGGAAATCAAGCCAAATTGTTCATTAGACGTTATGATCATGAGGCTGAAGCTCAAATATTTTGGCCAAATAATGTTGACAGAGGGGCAGTGACTGAGAGATGTACCTGGCTTGTTGCAGTCCATAGAGTCATTGAGAGTCGGACACAACTGAACGATTAAATAACAACATGTTTTTAAATTATATTTTATAGCTGTTTGCATCAGTATTTTTAATATTAATTAATGGTGATCTAAAAAATATGTTTAACATGAAAAGTGTGCAAACTGGCTCTTTGAGAATGTTTCACAGTGTGTTTTCTTATTTCAAATAAAGGTCTTAGAGTACAAAAACTTAAATACCCTAATTCTGATGTAACAAGAAGAAACAAAAATAGTCCATCAAGTCCAACCTTTTAACAATTTCCATAATACAAGGATCCGAGGAAATCAAAAAATGTTGAACTTAATGGACTAAAAAAATAGCAACCTCAATTACTATGTTTCTTTGTAACACTGTAATTTTATATACACATTTACCAGCACTTGTATGCCTTCTCCAAAAAAGTGATACAAACCATATTGTTGTTGTTGTTGTTGTTGTTGTTGTTTAGTCGTTCAGTCGCGTCCGACTTTCTGTGACTCCATGGACCACAGCAGGCCATGTGCATCTCTTAGTCACTGCCCCTCTGAGCTCCATCAAGTTCATGTTCATTGCTTTAGTGACCTCATCTATCCATCTCTGCCTCTGTTGTCCCCTTCTTCTTGTTCCTTCAATCTTTCCCAGCATCAGAGTCTTTTCTAGGGAATCCTGCCGTCTCATGATATGGCCAAAATATTTGAGCTTCAGCCTCATGATCATAATGTCTAGTGAACAGTTTGTCTTGATTTCCTGATGTATTGATTTAATGGATCTTCTTGCAGTCCAAGGGAATCTAAGTAGTCTTCTCCAACACCACAATTCAAAGGCGTCAATTCTATGGCGCTCAGACTTCTTTATGGTCAAGCTCTCACATCCTTATGTTACTACTGGGAATGCCATAGTTCAAACTATGCAGACCTTTGTTGATAGTTTAATATCTTTACTTTTTACTAGCTTGTCCAAGCTTGCCATAGCTTTCCTCTCCAGAAGCAAACCTCTTTTAATTTCAGTGATACACGTTTTATTCCACTTATCAACTGATTGTATCAATCTGGATTTGAAATTTATGAATAAAGAAACATTATTTTAAATCACCACTGTGAGAACTCTTTCATCACAAGAGGCACAGACTTCAGTCCACAAGTGTCATAGACACGCAATACTACACAAGGGAGCCAGGTTTGAGGCTTGTGGAACACCCATACGTAAAGATTGTGCTCTATTTGGAATCCCCCCCCCCCCCCCCCCCCATCTAATTCCTTGTTTGCTTTTAAGGCACCGGTGTGAACTGTGTCTAGGGGAATAGCGGCAGATCAGAAGACTAAGGAATTCACGACCGTAATAAGGCAAATTAGCTTGGAGATTGACACATTCCCTGGACATTACTACCTTAGCGCTTGGGCCTACCCAATTGGGACACCACATCTCCCAATCACCTAGTACAGTCACCATCTGCAGAGATCATGGATCCAATGAAAATAAAATCTGTCACTGCCTCCACTTCTTCCACGTCTATTTTCCAGGAAGGGAGATTGCCGATAGCCATGATCTTCGTCTTTTTAACATTGAGCAACAGGCCAACTTTTGCACTCTTTTCTTTTACCTTCATCAATAAGTCCTTTAGTTCCTCCTCACTTTCACCCATCAGAGTAGTATCATCGGCGTATCTGAGGTTGTTGATATTCCTTCCAGCAATATTGATTCCGGCTTTGGATTCATCCAGTCCAGCCTTCCGCATGATGTACTCTGCTTATGAGTTGAATAAATAAGGTGACAATATACAACCTTGTCGCACTCCTTTTCCCATCTTGAACCATTCTGTTGTCCCATGTTCGGTTCTGACTGTGGCTTTTTGGTCGACATACAGATTCTTTAGCAGGAGGATAAGATGATCTGATACTCCCATCTCTTTAAGGACATGCCACATTTTGTTTTATGATCCACACAGTCAAACCATATAGCATATAATTAACCCCCACTTGGGACCTAGGAATCTGGATAACACACTCTAGAGGTGTTGAAATGTTGGTTCAACCTTTGACTTTTATAATGTAAGTTATCCTCACAGAAATTCTAATCTTTTATCCATTTTGGACACTGACACTAACAGCAAAGAGTGATTTCACCCATATCAGTAGATTATTATATATTTTATTTTATGGGGTTTTCAGTAGATAAAAGTACCACTTCCCCCATAATTACATTACACTCTTCTAAAGAATAAAAAAATGTTATTGAGAAAAATATATCTATAGAGTAAAACTTTTTAAGTTATATAGCCGTAAATTGATTATATAGAAATATATATTGTACTGGGAGCTGCCATTGCTGAGTTTTGTTTAACTACATTGCCAAGGGTATGGGCCTTTGGACAAAGAAAATATTTCAGTTGATTCTGTTGAAAACTCAAATACCTGTAGAACAGTATGAGTAATAGATTAAACTTTCTAACAAATTAATGTATTCTTTTAAATTCATTTTATCATTTACCATTAACAAATAAGTACTGAATATAGATTATAGTAGAAAACACTAATCTCACTTTCACTGTCTAATGTACCGTATATAATTCTCCAAATATAAAATCACCTCTTTAAGCTTGAAAATAAATCACAGTGTAATAAATCCCACTGATTGATAGATTGATATTGATAGAAGGGATGTACCGGTAATGTGTTTTTAAGCCATTATTACATAGTATATATGTTCAGGTGCTCTCTTAAGTTATAGTTATGTGCAACCTATTTATTGTAGACTTCATGGACGTACCATAATGTAGAAAACTAATGTAATGTAAACTAAAATGTAATGCTGCAATTTTGTTGGCTGGAGTGATTATGACTAAAAGTATTAGCCTTATGCCTAAAAATCTAATATTTTTGGGGGTGTTAATTTATATTGAGCCAAAGAAGAATTTGGTTTCTCTGTGGCAGAATCCCAAAATCTCTTCTGCTTATGAGTCTTTACAAAAATGGTGGTAGAATGAACTCATACTACAGTGCTTTTACGTGCAATATTTTTAATGCTTAAGTCTCATATCACTAGCTCTTCAAAAATATTATAACTGTTGGGCTCCCTTTAAATGTTTAGAAATGTTTATATTTTTTAACAAAATGAATTGTGCGCTTTGCATGGGTCCTAGTTTGGTTTTTGGTCAGTAAAGGCTACAACTTTGCAATTTATGATCTTCGGCTTACTCTTTTAGTACCAGTGGTTGTACCTAGTTTAGATGCAGTATCTATTTACAATACATCAGTGCCAGATGCGGATGTATATGTTATAGAAGAATATTCTGTGTTTATTTCATACCTTGCTGGACGAGGGGAGATTATAAGACCCCAAAATCTTGCACTGCAGTCCCTCTTAGTTAGCCATTACAGGTCTCACACAAAGATATGTTAGTGTGAGCACTACAATCGTGAGATATCAAAGTAATAATTAAAGTGACATGGAAAACACCAGTTTCCTTCATACCATTAAAAAAATATTTTAAAGCATGACGGAGTGTTGTTTCATGGAAAATTAGTTTTACTTGATAACTGCAATTGAATACCAAATGACTGACATGTAAATTTGTACATTTTTACTATTTAAGAAATACCCCTATGTGCATTTCTTTTTATCAATTAAGTAATACATCTATAGAACTCAGAAACACATTTATCTGTTTGTGAAACATTTTCATATATATTTATCCCTGTTTAGATGCAATAGTGTTTTCTTTTTTAATAGAAGACTCCAGTGCTGGACAAACTGCTTTGATTGTGCAATTGCTTTGGAATGCTTGTCACTGCAAACCATTGAGCAGTAATATGGTTGTATGAGTCATGCCTGCCAGTCAATGAGATCTGTATACAATGGTATTCGGCACTTTTCATACACGATTATCTTTTTAAACTCATAATACACCAATTAAGAGCTCCATGCCAATCTGTTCTGAAATTGATTGGACCAGATACCTCTTATAATAGAGTGTCTTACCCGTCAGTGTTGTGTTTTGGTGACATGTTCTAATTTCTTGCGCTCTTTTTGTGTCCCCTGTAGCATTGGAGATGTACAGCAAATTAAAGGAGCAGATGAATGGAAAAAGGTGAGTTTGACATCGCCCGTGATCCAATATCAATCCTTGATCATGCTTGAGAATGTCCCTTTTTATGTTATTTTGTTATATAAATTGTATGAATCTTTTAAAGTCTCCATCAACAAATACGCATTATTGATTAAAAATACACAGTTATACCGTATTGGTCCGAATATAGGCCGCACCCGCATATAAGCCGCACCCGTTAAGTTCAAGGGGAAAAATTGAAAAAACATAGTACTCAAATATAAGCCGCACCCGTAAAATTGGAGAGAAAAATACTCTCAAAATGATCAGCCATTGCAAGTAACAGGCTTTCTAGTTAGCACTGTAACTTTTTTTTGCAGGTTACAGGCTTTACAGGATGTTAGAATCACTAAAACCGTAAATCGCTATTCAATACCACAGTCTCAAGCACGAAATCGGCACCCTTAACTCGCAATCGCGCAAATCAGCAGTCATTATGCGTTCGCGAATAACACACGTAACAAGCAAAGTTCGCAAATCGGCAATGATTTTTTTATATGGTCGCGAATATAAGCCGCACCCGTAACTCGCAAGCTCAAAAATCGGAAAAAAGGTGCGGCCTATATTCGGACCAATACGGTAAATTAAACACTGATAATTTGTCATATACGCAGCTTCAGGATGGTGTGGTTGGCACATTTAATCCATCTATTCTTACAACGTGCTCTGAAACGTGGCTAGTCATGGTCAACTGCATGGCAGACGGAAGACAATAAGACCCAGGACCTTAACAGTAATTAATGCTAACAAACTCTCAATATCAAAAAATTTGAATATCTTTTTTAGGGGTGGGGTGACAAATCAAAATCACGAACTTCAATATTATTTATTGTAACATTTCATTGATAAAGTACTTGTTATTACTTAGAGTTATATTTTATGCAGTTTTTCAAACCCCCACTGTGACACTTTATTAAGTTCCTTATATGAATCCTAAATATTCAGATAGTATGTGGGTAGGAACATAAATAAAATAATATCTTTATTTTGCAAATTATACATATCAATGCTAGGCTAAAAAATATATAAAAAATAGAAAGTTAAAATATACATAAAAATAAGTCCACAACGGCTCTCTCTCTCTCTCTCTCTCTATCCATATATATATATATATATATATATATATATATATATATATATATATATATATATATATATAAATATATATATATATGTTCAAGTTAGAGACGGGAACTGTACTATGACCAACAATGGGGTACCTCTTCACTTGAGGGTGTCTGCAAAAGCTTATGCCCCGAAACTAGCTCTGTCCCTGTTTTCTTTGTGTTACTTATTTACGTATTTTCCACTCTTGTTTGCCTCAATCAGTGTACATATCACATTTATGTAGGTCATTCCCTTTAGATTGTAAGTCTGCGAGTTTTCAATCTTGAAAGGTGCTTTGGGGAAATCACTATGGACACCGGATTCTAAGCTCAAAGACAAGGCCCTCCAGTCGTTGTAATGTGTTAATATTGTTTTGCCTTTATCACATGAATGTGTAGTGTTACGGGATATGTTGGTGCATTACAAATAAACAATCACATATATAGTTGTGAGCAAGCAGGTCGTTGCTAACGCTACGGGCTTGCATAGTGAACCTGCGGCACTGGCGAAGCGAGGGCCTCAGGTGCTGGCAAGGAGCGCCGAAGGCGCAAAATTTACAGAGGAGAAACAAATACGAGACGCGGAAATAAAAAAAAAAAACATTACAACCTCGCAAAAATACGACCTTACACACAACAAATACATAAAAAGCTTACCTACAGCAAGGGGGGGCACCCAGGACCTCGAAAACGGAAGTTACATCTTAATTTCACTCAAAATACAAGAGTTTAGACACCCGAAAATCCACTAAGCGAGAGAAAAAATGGCAGCCGAAAAAAACAAAAGCAAGGCTACAGGACTCTAAAGACGCAAAACACCACCAAACACCTACGGATTTTCCGAAAAAGACTTAAGAGATCCGAAAACAAGGACGCAACACGCGCGTCCCCAAAAACATTAGAAGCACAATAAATACACACAACAAACACATAAAAAGCTTACCCACAGAAGAAGAGGCACCCAGGACCTCTGCCAGTGAAGTAACACCTCCATTTATGCCCAAATTACAGAGTTTAGACACCCGAAAATCACCTAAGCGAGAGAAAAAATGGCCGCCGAATAAAAAAAACAAAAGCGAGGCTAAAGGACCCTAAGCATGCAAAACACCACCAAACACGTACGGATTTTCTGAAAAAGCCGGACGAGATCCGAAAACAAGGACGCAAAATCAGCCACAGCCGCGTATTACATTAGGCGCCATTTTACAACACTAACTTACAGAAACCGGAAGTACACAGCTACCCTAACAGCTTTTCCTCGCGCACGCAGCCTATTATACTACAAACTGCACACGTTGCTGACACTTACACAGCAGCTCCACAGCCCTGATGCTGCAGCAACATGAAAACAGATTGCCAGCTCTTCAACACAATGCTTCCTGCATATATTACTTCAAAATAGGTAAAGTATATTAATTTATTAATGTATTATTTATTTGATTACCATACACCAAATAGCATTATCTCACTTAAAATTTCATTGCCGTCATTTTTTGACGGGCAAGTCGCTAGTAATAATAATAATAAGGTAAGTTTTGTGTCTATACCGAGAAAACTAATGTTGTTGTTATGTATAATTTGTAAAATAAAGATATTATTTTATTTATGTACTACCTACATACTATCTGAATATATTATCAATAGTGTAAAGCACCTATGTCATATCCTACTCTTTAGATATGATATAGGAATACAAAATGGAGAAACTGTCAAAAGGCTTTTAAAAAATATTTGATACCCAGATTTGTTCATTGGTCTATTTGTATACATTAATATATTTTGAAAATGTTTCTTTATTTGATATTCCATGCTAAAATTATTTATGCTATACCCTAGAATAATAAAAAGTCGCACTCATACTGAAGATTTAAGAAATTGTTTGAAAAATATCTAAATGGAGTGGGTTACCAGGGCCTTCTCTAGTGGGCGACAGCATACAGCCCCTGGTATTCCTAGGTGGTTTCCCATCCAAGTACTGACTAGGACCAACCCTGCTTGGCTTCAGGGTGGTGTAACCTCTTGGTTCCCTGACCAGAATTGAACCCTGGCCGCAGAGGTGAAAGCACAGTGGACCACCAGGGAACCCATCAAACTACACTGCTCAAATAGATACAGTGGCTATAATCTAGGGCCTTTACTGCAGAGACAATTTTATCAGTCTCTGTAAACTCATTTCCCATTGCACTGCTCATATTAAAAAAAAATCTGTGATTATTGGTAAATGTTAGGTACACATTTACACGGTCAATTCAGAATTATTTACGGACCACTTTAGAAAAAAATAAACTAACAATTTTCGCAGTGTAAACCATGACCATAAGGCAGTTTTAGAGGAAATCTTCATTTTAGCAAACGGCTAGTGCATGGAAGCTGCCATGACAGAATGAGAAAGTGGATACAAAGCAATATAAGCAGGACTTGCAATTTTACTAGCAACAGCTTTCATCTATGAAAAGTTTATTGGAATCAGTCAACAAGTCAACAAATTCTTTTCCCTTCTCCTTTCCATTCCTGTATACACAAGAACAATTAGCAGAAAGCTTAAGCTCCTATGCAGCAGTTAAGGTATATAGATGATTCATGGATTATTAATGCATCTAAAAGAGGAGAATCAGAATTGTATTTAAAAAAAAACATGAATAAACTTACCCTAGAGTTTGCAAATGTCTTCAGTTTTCTGGCAGTTGTTTTTGAGACCACCCCCCCCCCCCCGCTGAAAACCTAAGCTGACTTAGCATGTGTAATTCATTTTAGCCAATCAGAGGCAGCTATACATTTGTTGCAATGTCTGGGGATCAGACTCTGCAGCAAAGCATCATGGGATGTTTAGCCTTTATTATGACCACAAGGAAGCAGCTTCAGGTTTTGCTGCTCTGGATCTCTGCATTGTGCTGCTGTTTGCGTGAAGGTTAGTATAGTGTTAAAAAGCATACTTGAATGCAGTGTTTCCATTGGCTAGTATGTAGGCACCTCTGGGGGTGTGGAGACCAAATCTGTATGTGTATAGAATGACTCAATGTAATGTATGTTTCTGATATAAGCAGCGTGTGTTAGATTAAAAAAAGTTCTTATGTACCTTTTTAAAGATTTTCAGTAAAAAAGGTTTTTATTCTCAGAAATGACAAAGCTTTTAATGTTGTTAAGTTGTAACATACTTTACAAACATGACATTTTTACCAAAGAGTACAGTAAGTTTAAACTTCAGTAAGATACCTCTACGGCTCCCTGTTGGTCCAGTGGTTAGTATTTGGTGCTTTCAAATTGCAACCTGGGTTTGTTTGCAGTCACGGAACTGAGAGGTCACAACACCCTGAAGCCATGCAGGGTTTGTCTTGGCCAGTACTGTGGCCTACTGAAGAAGAAACTGGCAACCTACTCCAGTATCTCTGCCATGAATACCAAGTGGATCAGCATGGTGTGTTGCTGTCCATAAGGTCACAGAGAGTCGGACGCAACTGAATGACACAAACAAACAAAAAGATACCTCTAAATGTAAGGAAACTGACACTAAAGACTCCTCTAGATAAAGTTACAAATGTAAAACTTTGAGATAAAACTTTACTATTTAAAATGGTATACTTCTTAGCCAAACACTATTATTTAGCGAATATGGCCCTTTGTCTGCGTCTGGCTAAATTACACTTTGTCTCCATATATTACTAAGTATGGTCTTGACAGTGAACAGATGCTGCATCTAAATAGAGCAATTTGTCAAATGTGTAATGAAGGTCTCAAAAAACAATTTTTAGTTAAACAGCATGAAATGTAATGAAAATATAATCATAGGAGATAGAATATTATCCTTTAATATTTTATATCATCTAAAACAATTTAAGGAACAGCAATAAATTAGATCCTTGGGGAGCACAGTTGGAATGGGAAAGTAATGATCTCTTCCTAGTTCATTAATATCTGCTTAATCTATTATAACACATTAGAAATGAATTTACAGTTCAAACAGCTAGGAGACTGACCTTGTGTGTGCCCTTCTCTGAATTACACCACAGTGTTACCTTTTTGTAGCATTTAGTTCTTTTTGATTTGTTGGCCATAAAGCATTGAAATCACAATATTTCTGAACGGCTATTTTTGATGTGTATATCTTTTTATGAATTTTGATTAAAGTATTTTTAATACACATCATGGAACGTCTACCGTTTAATCATGATAAATAAGAAAAGTGTTTTTCAACATATATTTAAAGGACTCCTGAAGTGTGAAATAAATTTGCAAATGTCATTAATATTCTAGTTTATAACATATTTTATTGTATTAAAATAAATAGGCAATGCTTTTAGTATTGCTTTCTATTTCCGAATATGGGCGCAAGCATTTTGCATTTAACAGTCCTCCCTTGATAGTCCATCCCTTCTTCTTCCTAATGCTGCTCTTGCAAATTAATATGCAACATGCATGCATACTCCTGTAAATTTAACGTGGTCATTCCACTGGTGATAACGTGCACATGGCATAAACAGGTAAAGGTGTGCGTGTTTGTGCTGAATATTAATTTGCAGCTGCAGCATTAGCATGATGGAAGTCTTACAATCATGGCAGGCTTTTATTAATAAAACTAGCGAATTGCCCGTCAAAAAATGACGGCAATTAAATTATAAGTGAGCTAATGGTGTTTGGTGTATATAATGTGGCTGATGTAGCGTCGTTCATTTTCTATGTCGTGGGACTTTTTCAGAATATCCGTAGCTGTTTGGTGGGCTTTTTCGGAATATCTATAGCTGTTTGGTGGTGTTTTGGGTGTTTATGGTAGTGTTTTGCGTGTTTAGGGACCTTTAGCCTCGTTTTCGTTTTGTTCGGCGGTCATTTTTTCTCTCGCTTAGGTGATTTTCGGGTCTCTAAACTCCGAAATGTGTGCTTAAATGGAGGTGTAACTTCACTTGCAGAGGTCCTCGTTGCCCCCCTTGCAGTGAGTAACCTTTTTATGTGTTTATTGTTTGTATTTATTCTGTTTTGTAATGTTTTTGGGGTTGCACGGGTTGCATCCTTGTTTTTTAATCTTGTAGGTGTTTTTTCGGCAAATATGTACGTGCTTGGTGGTGTTTTGCGTCTTTAGACTGCTGTAGCCTCGTTTTCGTTTTTTTCGTCTGCCATTTTTTCTCTCGCTTAGAGAATTTTTTAGTGTCTAAACTCTTTTAATTTTACTTAAATTGAGGTGTAACTTTAGTTTTCGAGGTCCTGGATGCTCTCTCTTCCTGTAAGTAAGCTTGTTATGTATTTGTTGTGTGTATTTGTTGTATTCTTCATGTTTTCATGTGCGCGTGTTGCGGACGATTTTTGCGAGGTCGTAATTGGTCGTAACGTGTCTCGTATTTTCTTTGCCTAACGACGTAAATTTTGCGAGGGTCGCAGTTGGTGGCAAGGACCGCCTTTGGCGCTCCTTTCCAGCAACTGTGGCCCCCGCTTTGCCCGCAAGCGTTAGCAACAATTCGCATGCTTACAACTATATTTTTGATTGTTGAGTAAGTAGAATGATCCATTAATTTTAATAATTTATTAACTCAATAAAATGCCTTAAGGTGAAATATAGAAACTAAAAACTTGTTTTTCAGACTTTATTTGACTCTTTTAAAGGAATACCAAAGTGTGATATATGTAAGGCCATATTAAATTCCAAGCCCGTAGCGGCACCAGTACACCTGCTGTGCTTGAAATATAGAGTTAAATTAGCCAAGCCCGCAACAGACGGGGCCGACATCGAAACCCGTAAATCATTCTTACGCACGTTGCAGGTTAATATTTTATAGCCAATTTCTTTCATACTTTGATAGTGGTGCGTATAGAAGTGGAAGCCAGGAAATCCCATACTTCCAGCCTTTCTGAAAGGTTACAGACCTCACAATACCTACCTCTCAAGCCAACACATAGGTGGGTATTCCCTTTAAGTAATCGAGTAAAAGATAGAGCCAAGATATTAAACTCTTATCCCCAGGTGACGACTTTAAACTCTTACAGCCTTATTAAATTGCGATTTGGCCAATTGAATAGGGCTCTATATAAGCACACAGCATATTTTTTTACAGAAGTTTTTAGTTAGTGAACTTCTATCCAAAAGTAAGGTCTTCACTAAATAAGAACGTCTGTAAAGAAAATATGCTATGTACTTACATAGAGCCCTATTTAATTGGCTGAATCACAATTTAATAAGGCTGATAGATTCAAAGGGAGTTACATCAGGGATGTTGTTAGATATTGTCATGGAATTACAGAATTGTTGCAATTGAAAAAAAGAAAAAAGATGTATGTGGTTAAAGTGGGGAGCTTAGGACAAGTCAGTCCAAAGAAGCAGTTTGGACGCAGCAAGGATATCCCCCACCCCGGAGAGGCCCTGAGTTGCCCAGCTGGTTAGAGTTTGATTGGAGGGAAAGGTTTCATACAGTGAGTGGGTTAAAATGTTATTAGACAAGAAGGTTTTGTGAATTTAGTTGAATAATGATTTTCCAAATGTTCTGGGTAAACTGAAGAGTTGGAAAATGTTTAGTTTTAAAGTGTAAATGGGGAAATCCAACTGCATTCAATATCAATGCAGCTAGCTGAACATGGAGGTAAAAAGCATATACTGGTTTGTTTAAGGTTAGCCACTAAGTAGTATCTATATAGATCTGGAACTGCTAGGGGTCAAAATAGGGTTTATTTTGAGTGTCTGGGTTTTGCGCCATCCCAAATGAAGAGTAGAAACGCTGATTGTAAAGATTTAAAGATCTGTTGGAAAATGTGATTATGTAGCGTTTAGATACCCTGGATAGGATATTTACTTTTAGACTGGCGTCCCAGCCAGGAGATAGAATAGTTTTCCAATTGAAGTAGATCCTTATCGTCTTCAAGTAATTTTGGGATATTATGTTTGTATAGTGTTTGGTAAGATTTTGCATGGTACATTCCTAGGTATTTTAGCTTCTCAGTTTTCCAAGTATATAGAAACGCTTGTTTAAGATTGAATATAAAGACATATTAATAGGAAGAGCTTCTGTTTTGTTTGTTTTTTTCAATTGATCTCAAAGTTGGAAATTCACCCAATCTCCTGGAGGACTCCCACCAGGCCTGGAAGTGAGGTTTGGGGATTAGATAGAGTAGTTATGATGTCATCAACAAAAAGAGCCTAGTTATGGGAGTCTTGGACTATATACAGACCAGTGATGGTTGAGTGGTCTTGTATAGTGGCATGTAAGGGTTCAATTAATAACGCAAAAATGAAGAGTGAGAGTGGACATCCCTGACTGATGCCATTACTGACTGGAAAGGGTTGGGGATGGTTCACAAATAGTCTAAACATCATGGAGATTAGTAAAGTGAAAGAATATCTTGCAAGACTGGGCGGTTGAAACCATATTTTCAGCATCAAGACTTAGGACAGCGGTTCTCAACATTTCTACTGCTTGACCCTTTGATAAAATTTACCAGTTGTGGCGACCCCTAACAGTAAAATTATTTCGTTGCTCCTTCATCGCTGTAATTTTGCTAGGAATCAAAATATAAATATCTGAGAACGAAAAAAACAAAAAAGAAATATAAATATCTGATATGCAGGATGTATTTTCATTCTTACAAATTTAACATAATTAAAGCGTAGTGATCAATCACAAAAACAATATATAACATATATTGTGAAAGTTAAACATAGTAAAGTTACGAGAATGGAAAAGCTTGTAATCATTATGATTAAATTGTCTGCCAACATCTATCGAATGACAATTATAGTAAGAAAGTACTAACTACTAGTAAAAAAAAATTGTACAATTACAAGTTTTACTGATTAGAATAGACAAAAAAATAATAATTTCTGATGGTTTTAGAGGACCACTGGGAAATAGTAATTCGACCCCTGAAGGGATTGTGACCCTCTCCCGCTGACTTGGGAGAAGGAATCCATTGGGATAGTCTCGGGCCAGATTGACCAAACGTCTGGTATTGTCCCCCACCTGGCATCATAAGACCAATCCAATCTGGTCAGGTGATACCAACCTAGGGAGAACAGGAGCAATTCTGTTGGTCTACATTTCGCTGAATATCTTCAAATCAGTATTAATTTGGGCAACTGGTCTGTAATTTCCACACTGAAGGGTATCCTTGCCCTCTTTTAGGTATTAAGGTGAAAAGTGATATTCCTATTGAGAATGGAAAATTCTTCCTTTTGAGAATCAAATTGAAGATGTCAAAGAGTTTAGGTCCTAGAATGTGTAAAAAGTTTTTTTTTTAAATAGAGGTTGGTGAAGCCATCCGGAGCAGGTGTTTTTGCAAATTTGAGAAAGTTAATAGTGATCTGGAGCTCCAAGAGGGAAAAGTCATAATTTAGAGCGTCAAGATCATCTGAGGATAGGTCAGGAAAGGAACTTTTCCCCAGAAAACAATCAATATCTTAAATACTGGGGTTTCTCATGGGATGGGACCCCTGAAGATTATAGATAGTGGAGTAGTAGTAAGTAAAAGTAGTGGCTACTTGTTTGTGGTGATAAGTAATAGAGCCATCAATGATATTTGACTTGGCTTTGACACCTCAGCTGACTTGGCTTTGACACCTCTTAAAAATTGGACACAATTCAATAAGGAATTTTATTTGTTACTTCTTTCATAAAATAATTCCTTAGTCCATAGCATCACCTGGGTTACCTTGGATAGTTGTAAATCATGTATTTGCCTATTAGTGGATTGGTTCTTCCTCCAAAGCCCCCCCCCCCCATTACTAATTTGTGGCCTCCCCTTCCATCGCAGGTGAAGGTGTAGATCCAGATATATTTTATTAATTGATAAGGTGTGTTTCTAATTGTTTAAAACTGTGGTTTTGATATAGTAGAGTCATTAAGTCTCCAGTGAGAGTGGAATTACTCTCTAATATCTCAAAACCACAGTCAAAATCACATCTATAGGGGCTTACCATGTGATCGGATGGCTATGTTTGTTTATCAAATAGGCAAGTAGTGGAGTTAATACAAAAAAGTAGCTGCAGCGTGAGTATGTCTTGTGGGGTGCAGAATAAAAACTATAATCCCCAGCTTGGCCTTGGAGAGTCTTCCAGGAGTCGTGGAGATTAAAAGAGGAAATCTAGGAAAAGATAGAACTTGTGGCTAGATGAATGAAAGAGGGCAACATCCTAGGGCAGAGTGAGCAGTCCAAGGCTGGATCTAAGAGCATATTAAAATCCCATCGTACTATGACATTAGAGTTAGGTAAGAATGTGCTTATTTGTGCTGAATAAAATTAATTTGGTTGAGCTTTGGGTATAGATATTCAGGAGATAGTAAGCGATCTAATGGATCAGTGCCTGCAATCCTAAAGCTCTACCTTCTTGTGGACTTTCATTTTTAACTATTGTATTTAATTTTTACTTTAAAGCTTTGTTTTTTCCTAAAAGGATTAGATACATGTGAGGAATAGGAGAAATCTTGAAACCTCTATTTAGTTCTATTGAAAGACAGACGCTTTGAATAGCAACTTTCTAAATTGTGTGTCCTTTATAGAACCCTAAAAAAGATCTTGTGACATTTGAAGAATCCCAATCCTCTCCCTCAATCTGAATAGTTACTAACAAAATGGCATGTCTCAGATTAGAGGCATTGGGCTATATTTATACAAAAAAAAAGGAAGGATAAGTAGGGTTAAAAAAAAGTGGAGTTTCTAATTACCACATACTATAAATCTATATATTTTCAAACAAGAGAAATGCCAATAAAGCATAGGGGTTTTAAAACTACCTGAAAATTTGAAGAATCCTTAAATGATACTTGACACACCCTACGATTCCAAGAAAAACGACTTAAAAATAAAATTGTAGAGCACAAGTGAATTGTAAATATGTAGGCAATTAGATGTTCAATCTTTGACTTCTTGGCACCCTAATTTTGGAAATCCACATGATACTCCTTATTAGTTTATGGATGCTCATGGCAACTCAAGGACCAACACAGATAACATGTAAAACATGTATAAAGAAAATGTAATGAACAGAAAATGATATCACCATCAAGACTATCATCAGCTATGACTATGGTCGAGTATATGTCTTTCCAAGTGTGATGATCAATACTGTACTCTCCTCATGGATCATCACCCCTTACAGATCAGTCACTTCTCACACATTTACTCATTCATCACCCTTAGGCCTAATTTCCTGAGACACATTCTGCCTGGGGTTGGTGTACACTTGTGTATCACGACCCTGATCTAGACAAATGAGGCACACAGTGTTTGATTTGTAAAATGGATTAGCAGTGAGAAAAAGAAAAGTGTTAATGCCACTCTATAGATCCGTAGTTTGACCTCACCTAGAATAGTGTGTCCAATTCTACAGACTGTTTCTCCAAAAGGATATTAAAAATTAGACACAATTCAAAGTCGGGCGACTAAATTTATACATGGGATAAAAGAATAAATGTCTAAGGAAATACTTCTTAAGCTTGATATTTATGCCTTGGAAGACAGAAGGGGGAGGGGATATATCATAGAAACATTAAAATACGTAAAATGATGTAATAACTTTCAGGATGGAAATATCTTCCAAAAATGAGGAATGCAAGAACAAAAGGTCATGGTTTGATGTTAGAAGTTGGAACAATCAGGGGTGGTAAGTGGAGAAGATGTCCAGTGGACATGGTTGAGACAAACACAGTAAAGAATTTCAATAAAGCCTGGGATAACCATACAGCTAGAATGGTAGACTAGGGCCCCTATTCAATTGAGCAATTGTTAGTTACTGGAGCCTGTAATGTAGCATGTAAACTAATTTGCTATTCGATTGGTGTCTTTTAGCTACCCGCAAAAGGTTTGCGGGTCACAGGTTTAAAATCCCTGCGGTGGTCAAAATTGTAATTCCAATCCATCTAAGCCTTTGATCTTTCAAGCCTGTAAATGTTACATTCGCAAATCGCCAATCAATTGCTACTATCCATCAAGCCCGCAATTGTTTTCACATCCGTAAATGGCAAATGTAGAAGAAAATCCTACAAGTACCAGATAGGACTCGCAAGGGGGTTGAACACCTGTTTGTAGCATTGTAAATGCAAATAAAAAATCAATACTGCACTTTAAAAGACAAAGAAAGCGATGACATTCAAATTAATTGCATAAAAGTCTCAAGCTTGCAAATCTGCAATACATTTTTTTATGTGTAATTTCTGTGTTATATCGATCCCAGTAATCAAGGAGTTAATACATATCAGGCCACCCACATGGACTAGAACAGTATCGCCATTCATTTTTATTATTTTGTACAGTGCCAAATTGCGAGTCTGATCGCATATTGGACTTCTAAACACTGATTGATTGACTTTTAACCTCCATGTTTTACTGACGTCATGATGACGGTCTCATTTACTATTGGCTGTTTCAAAATTGTTAGTTACGGCCTTGCATAACTGATCATGACCACGCTCTAAAATGCCAATTAAGAGTGCATGGTTTAGGCTTTCGGCCAGGTAGCTGTGGGCTTGATCAATTAAATCGCTCTGCAACTTTTGCAAATTTCAAGCCCGCAGGCTTACGGCTGATATGAAGTCAACTGTGGGCTTGCAATTGAATAGAGGACTAGGTTTCTATGTTGACTAACACAAAAACATGTGCTATTTAGTATAATTTTACTATCTTTCATTTTTTTCATCAATAATAATACATTTTATGGTCTACTCTTGAGTTGAAGCTTGGTTGTGAAATGGTTTTAATTGCATATTTATATATTATTAAAAGTGCTATCAGGCATCCAGGTATATTATAGTAAGTTTTTTATGCCAGAGAAATGTAGTCAGCCAGAGGGTAGTGATGCCATTTTATATACAGTATAGAGAAGTGACATTAAGCTAAGGCTGTCGTATAATAGTTAAGCCCCTTTACCCAAAATGACTTGTGATAATAGCTGCCAATATTCTCTATGCGTTATAATGTAAATTACAATAAAATACGTACCACCCAGAGAGAGAATATTATTGGAATGGAAACAGCAACTAAACTTTTATAAGAAGAGGTAATATATTTTATAATACTATACTTGTTTAATTTTATAAAAAGGATTCAAGATTTTTATTATAATTTACTTGATAACACACAGAGAGCCTTACCCTGTATGTCGGGTGAGGTCCACTAGTCTACATTGCCTTCTGTGAGCCAATGGTACTGCATATGGTGAAAGTCTATGGTAAAACAGACAACCTGATAATCAATTTGCTTGTCATGGCATCATTCTTTAGAGAGTAGGCGAATAGAAGAGTAAAATATCAGTTATTGAAACCTCAATCCATATAATATTGATTCGCAATCAATTTGTCAGTATTAGTATATTCAAAAATCTAAAGCATAAAATAAAATATATATATTTTTTCTTTAATAAAACTTAGTTATATTTGTCAGTACTAGTTAAATAAAATACCTTTACGCAGCTACAGCTTTACAGCAAAAATCTGAATCCTATCTTGATTTTCTTAAAATGTTCTAATTTATTTGGTGTTTTTTTGTAATTTTTTAGGTTTTTGGTCATCCATGTATTTTCACCGAAACACCAAATAAATATGAACATTTTAGTAAAGTTACAGATCCGTCATGGTTAAGGCACCTCTGAAATGTTTAGGATGAGAGACAATGGAGGAATGACATAATAGAAATCATCTAATGCATTAAGTATTTTTTATATTATTACTAGTAGTTTGCCCATCATAAATAACTACGGTAGTAAATTCCCCATCTCTCCCGTGTGTCCCCCCATTGGCCATGCCCCCCTCCCATGTGCTTCTTCCCCCCCTCCCTCCCCTGTGTCTCTTTCTCCCATATCTCTTCCACCCTATCCAGTGTGTCTCCCCCTGTATCTCTGCCCCCTCCCCTGTGTCTCATTCCCCTTCCCCTGTGTCTCTTTCCCCCCTCCTCCTCCCTCCCCTGTGTCTCTTTGCCCTTCCTCCCCTGTGTCTCTTTGCCCTTCCTCCCCTGTGTCTCTTTGCCCTTCCTCCCCTGTGTCTCTTTGCCCTCCCTCCCCTCGGTCTCTTTGCCCTCCCTCCCCTGTTTCTCTTTGCCCTCCCTCCCCTGTGTCTCTTTTTTTAAAACGGTTTAAGAATTGACTTTGTTGTATGGCTTTTTATTTTTTGCTGGTATAGCCCTCCCACAAGAAGCTGCATACATAATGAGACATGGCCAAACAGCCAGTGAGCTTTTTCAAGTGGTTAGTCACATCCAATGAACGTGAGGCACAAGATCCAGAATTCAGGCCTCTTTCAGTGTCTTTCTATATGAGGGAGAAGGGCTGTGCTTTGTAGAATGGCTCAGAGTGATACTCTTAAGCTATGCAGAGCCGATAGATGTCATACCCATACATACAGTTTATACCTGTTCTCTGTTTCTATTATCCTGTGAACTCAAAATATACGTCAAAAGATAGAGAGCCTCTGGATTTGAATCCAAAACTATTTCCGATACTAAAACCAATATTTTTTTCTATACAATGTTTCAATAACAAAATGTACTCTGATAAATTGTTAAAGAAAATTGTAAAAAAAAAAAATAACACTGGCTCTATATTTTTCTTTTTTTAACCTTTATATTCAATTATTCTTTACCACAGGCTTCAATTTATAAATATACAAAAATATATATATATATATATATATATATATATATACACACATATATATTTTTATATATATATATATATATATATATATATATATATATATATATATATATATATATATATATATATATAACCTTTTTTATTGGACAAACATTTTAGTTAGAGTGACAAGCTTTTGAGAGATACACCTCTCTTTCTTTTTATATATATATATATATATATATATATATATTTTTTTTTGTAAATGATATAGTAACTTGCAGGAGCTTGGCAATATATTCTGTACTCAGAGATACCAAGTACATGCCTGGTAGTATAAATCCTGACCTGCAAATGACCTACAAATTAAAAAGATTCAAAGCTTCATCAAAACAGATGTTGAAAGGGCAAGGCCTTGAGCTGCAGATATATATAATTAGCAAGGGGCTCAACAATGGGTTTAAGTTGGATTATGCTAATTCTGATTTCAGCAACAGCATTCAAAAACCTTCCAGATGAACCAACAGTGCTCTGATAAGCTGATTTGTACAATTTGAATAAAACCGTTTATATGATTTTAATGCCGTTATGGAATTATCTCCCGAGAGGTCACACCATGTGAAGCTGGATGAAAGAATCCGAAAACTCGTCTAAGGCATTCTAATGAAAGGCTTACACAAACCCACACTTTATACTTTCAGTGACCACAGTATTTATTTTAACTTTGTGCCAGTTAAATCTCATTAACACGAAAGACAGTTCTGTGCAGAGAGGGGATTTAAATTCCCCTTTTTTAAAAAGTCATTGTAATGCACCAAGTTTCTAGAGCGAGGCAATCAATATTTATTTAGAAAATACACCAAATTCGAAACGTATTTTTTAAAATAAAGTCATGCTCCAGAGTGAAGGGGTTAACATATTCTGCTGATGAAGGGGTTAACATATTTTGCTGACACATAGCCTAACCATAATATTATGTGCCTATCCTTGGGATGTTTTTTGACCTTACTAAAACACAAAACATTTCTAGTTGTTTTCCAGTTTGTTGGGACATCCTAATCAGTAGTTGGCGGCTTGGAAACACAGGGCCCAAACAGAATTCTGTGGAACTCGTACTGGATGTAACGCACAGAGTCCCTGGTTTTATGCAGATATGCAAATATTTTAGCCTAATGCCATTCAAAAGAGCATGGGAAGGAAGTCTACATAGTGTTGGAAACCCATAGGAAGGACACCAAATACCTGATATTTATTTAAGGATTCAGAGACATCATGGGGCATAAATAAGAAATGTAATGAGGCCGTAGAGGTCTGTAAGATGGATCTGAGAGCCCAATTCAGTTTCAGGAATATCCCTGCTCTAGAGCAGTACCTCTCAACCTTTTTAAACCGGGGGCCTGGTTACCTTCCAGTGCACCATACACTGCATTTTCATTTAGTTTTGTTCTGATTTGAAAAAAATATATTTTAACTACAGACAAGTTACTGGATTGTGAAAAATGTGGCTAATAGTAGTAGTATGTTTAAAGAGTTTTACTGTGCTCATCCTTGAGGATTGGCAGATATGCAGCCTCCTTAAATTGTGGCTAAGTTTTAAAACGTAGCCCATAACTCCAAATTTACATGTTACGGGTATTAAATTAGCCCTTAAATGTAGCTTGCAGCAAACTTGCGTGTTAAGAATAGGCTACGTGTTGAGCAACGATGAACTTCGCTGCCGTAAATCCTTTGATCCATCAAGCCCATAACCGATATGTTTTCAATTTAGCTATTAAATTGCAATGTAGTAACTCGCGAGCAAGCACGTAACACGCAAATGGAGCCCAAAGGCCAACGTTTGCTCGAGAGGACCGGCAAGTGGGGTAAACTTCAATACGTAGCACTTGTAATGCAAATAAAAGCTCACTACTGTACATTTATTAAAATGTAAAGTGATGTTAGGTCTTAGAATTAATAGCACAACATCCTGTAAATCGGCCGCGAAAAATACTTTATTTCAAGTTTATATTTTGTGTTATATCGATCCCTGCAATCAATGTATTAAGACATATACTGTAACTCGCATGAAATAGAATATCATATTTATGGCTTTAATTATATTGCATTAATCTGGAATGTGGGTTCGATCGCATGTAATTGAAGCCCGTAGGACTTTGAAATCTATCCTCTCCTTTTTCAGTGACGTAACGCTAACGATCTCTTTTTCCATCGTCTCCGTCTTAACCCGTAACTACAGTCTACACTAATTGATCGTCCGCACGGCCGCATATCCATCATTCTACGAACGAGCTACGATTTTCGTCTGAAACCCGTAGCTCGCAGCCCCTTACAATTTAATAGCAACATAACTCGGCCAAATTTCAAGCACTCAGCCCTTACGAGCTACACATTGGACTTAAGAGGCAACAATTTAATGAGGCTGATGGTCTCAGGACCAACTTTTGAGAGACACTGCTCTAGAGTTTACTGTTTATTTTCCAACATGTTAAATGATTTATATTCTTTCATTTAAAAAAACACTTTTCCCTTGTTAAGTCTTCTTGTAAAATATTTTATTCTACCACTGATCATCCCCCAGAGCTGGTCTCAGAGTATATGGTTCAACAGTGTATCTATCATTTAGAACAATAATAGCATTTTATTAAGGGACTTTAATACAGGACAAAGATATATCATTGGACAGATGATGTAGGTTTCCCCACATAATGTTGACACTGTTGATGATAAGACATTCAACTCAACTCAGCCATCAAGACGTTTTATTACAGTATTTCCATAATGATAGAAGTTGATATAGTGATAAAAGGTTATGCTGGTGAACTCACCTGTCTACCTATTGATCTCTCTGTGACAAAAAGATTGTGGAAGGGTGTGTGCATGAGGGGCTTTTTTATATTTCTGCAGTAGCAATGATTGCAAATATTGTTGCAATCTGCCTCTCAAAAGTCAAACTGGCTAATGCCAGAAAAGGTAGACATTTATGTACAAAGTCTTCAAATTTTCTCTCTTAAAATATTATATATATATATATATAAATATATATATATATATATATATATATATATATATATATATATATATATATATATATATATATATATATATATAAAACAAGTTAAAAAACCTGCTTCCTGCTCTGAATTCCGAGAAATAAAGTTATTACAGTGCATTCTGGGAAGCTGAGCAGGGACATGCAAATGTGCTCACAAATGCTTCATTCTTTAATCATAACCATTTTAAACCTGGCTTCCTTTAAGCTTATGCCCGCTGCATTACACAGCTTTTATGCAAAGCCAAGGTTGGTTTGCACACAACCTGGGAATCCTACCCACGGACAGATGTTTCAAGGTTACTGCCTATCATCAGTGTGGGACATTAGTATATCTATAGATTCTATTATCAGTCTGTTACATACTTTACAGACATGATACCAAACCTTGCTGGTGCTTTAATAAGTCATCAGGATAGCATTCTGTATATCCCAGCCATATTTTTATTCCTTTACTGATTTGCTGCTACTATCTGATATCTTTTTTTGGTACTTATACACATTAACCCTAAACCTTTGACCCTTTCACTTCAAATCTTGACCTCTGGTTCCTATATTCTGCTTTTATTTAAAGATATGTGTATATATAAAGCCTCGGTTTGAAAATTGTTAAATTACACCTCAAATCCAAATAACTCTAATAAGATTGTATATTTTCTTCAACAGATACTATTCTGCCCTTAAAACAATGGAACAGTTAGAAAATATTTATCTGCCTAAAGTTGCCCAATATCGTTTTTGCCAGATAATGGGTGAAAATCTCCCTAAACTGCGTGAGGAGATCAAGGAGATTTCAATGTCCGGCCTTAAAGATTTCTTAGAGAGCATCAGGAAACACTCTGACAAAATTGGGGAGACTGCTATGAAACAGGTAAGTAATGGTAATGATCAAACATGTTAAAATCACTTTGGGATAAAGGCAGCTATAGTCCCTGGGCACTGAGCTTTCCACAGAGATAGTTTTCTTGTTATGTCTCATAAAGTCTTTTTTTATTAAAACTTGACAAACAGAAGTTCACCATTCCCTGTTGTTTGTCTCTTATTTGAGGTCATTGGAATAATAATATATAGCACATTGCTTTTATATTTGTCCATCTCGTCCAATTCTTCCAATTCAGGAATTCAAAGCTCCTCCTATAAACCCTATAACTCATTATAGTAGTCCAAAATCATCAACCAAGTCTCAAAATATCATATTCATGACAACACAGTCCCAGCACTTGCGTCCCTTCTCCATGTACTTTCTACAAAGAGTAGGAACTTTTTTCACAAATTTATGGAAACAAGGGAACTGATTGTTGGGGCTTCCTGATACTTAGTTGGCAGCTTGGACCACAGGCCTCAGTCAGAATTCTGAGGAGCAGTACTGGAAGTAACGCACACACAAAGGTTCTCAGTACACATCTCGTTTATTGCTACGTCATAACATAGGTTATATACTTGCTAAAGAAGGCGGATATTAGAGGCAAGTTACACTATAGACGTTAGTCGGTACAAGGACAGATAATCATGTGTTTTCTGTTTCTTAGAATAACAAAAGAAGAAATGTCTGTGTTTTAGCAAGGTCGCAAAATGTCCCAAGGACAAGAATATGTTATTGTGGTTAGCCTATATCCCATGTGAATATGTCAGCAAAATATGTTAACCCCTTCATCAGCAGAATATGTTAACCCCTTCACTGATCTACACTAATAAAATTAGCAACATAGGCATTACTTATAAACCAAACACTGTTTCTTCTTTAGTGCTTTGTGTTAAGTGCTGAAATATCATTAGATAATAAAATATATATTTTTAAATAGACCAAAAAATAGTTTACATGGCATTAGAACAAAAGTCTACTTTGATCAAACTTATATAGTGCTTATGTGCCCTATTCATGATTCGTTCTCATACCTCCCATGAGGATCTCAGCACAGACCAAACATATCCATTCCGGTATCACATGAAATGTGTAAGGTAGTGATGGCACCCTTTCAGTTAAAGGGCCTCACTTGCACCCTCAGATTATTACAAGGCATAATGTATTTATTATAAAATGGTCAAACACGGTAAAATCACTTTGGGAATAAGGTAGCTATAGATTCATGGGGAATAGAGGTATAGATGTTGTGTAGTGCAAGAGACATTGGAATGCTCATTGCGTAGAGAGAATGGATTGTGAGCTGCTAAAGATTTATATGCTCTCCCACATTAGAAAACAGGCTGTAGGCTTCTTGAGAAGACTCTAATGACTTGTATGTTTTTCAAAACTGGTTAGGCCACGTATACCGATTTTGTTATAGTTTGTCTGATATCAGTACCATGCTATGTACCATAGCCCGACATGATTGTGATAGAGTACCAAGTGCTACATAGCTAGAATGATGGTTGGTAATGCTCTGGAACCATACTAATCTTTTCATTCATTTATTATAACAACAGGCACAGCAGCAGAAAACCTTCCACGTTGCTCTGCATAAACAAACCAATGTGAATTACAAAAAACCCATGTATATAATAAATGGCCATGTTTCCGAAGATGAAAATAGATCCAAGTCAGAATATCAGCCACGGGAAGAAGAAGGCACGGAGGAAGAGGTAATACTTGGTACCCTGTCTGTTATTGTTACTGTCTATTCTACAAAACCTCTCAAAGATAAGAAGAGATGGCTGATACAATTGTTACTCATTCAGATGTTTGGTTTTGAAATGTGCGATTTGCCAGTAATGGTTAGCAATTACAGGCTTCCAATGGATTCCACATTTTTTGAACATGGATGATAACATTCTGTATTAAGCAATAAATTCAATATAATATTAGATCTAACTGGGAATTTAAAATTTGTAAATGATTTGACTCTACATGTTACAACCTCCACACCACACCTTCCAATTCCACTCTTCTCTGCTTTTTTTGAATGGGCAGGGTGCACATTTTTTTCATGCATGATAAGTTTTAATTATTACAAAAGTGTAATAATAGCTAAACAGAATAGCTAAACATGTGACTCAGTTTGTTTTGCTCTGAAACCTTCATTTGAAAATGGAAACTCAACAAAGAAAAACATATTTTCCACATCCCTTTAAATGCACACTAACAAGGTTTTAGTTATTACTATATATAAGTAAGTTAGTACTCCCAAAAACAAAATCTGGCACAGAAAAACAAATGCTTGTTGGACCACTGGTTTATATATGATCAAGTCTGACATTTCATACCTTTGGGTACTTAGAGCCACATTCAATTCTGAGCTTGTAAGTCCAACGTGGAACCCGCAACGGCTGGGGACTTGAAATTTTGCAGGGTTATGTAGCTATTAATGTAGATTAGGGCGCAAGTTACGGGACGGAACGGCAAACCCGGAAACCATCTGTCAGACATTGGATGCGCGGCTGTGAACGTAATCAGTTAGTCAAACCTGTAGTTACTGGTTTAGATGGAGCCAATGGCAACAGAGATTATCAGAATTACGTCACTGAAGTCGTACGGATTTCAATTACGAGTTACGATCGCACCCACATTACAGAAATATTGCAATATTGATAAAGCCATAAATATGATATTCTATTACATGCCAGTTCCATTATATGTATTAACATATTGATTGCCGGGATCGATATAACACGGAAATTATACATGAAATAAAGTATTTTTAGGGGGGCGATTTGCGTGCTTAAGAATGTTGTGCTATTAATTCTAAGGCCTAACATCATTTTCCCTGTTAATAAAAGTACAGTAGTGTGTGTATATGTGCATTTTAAAGGGCTACGGATTGGACTTTACCCTTCCTTGCGGGTCCTCTCTAGCACTTATAGGCTTCTTGGCTTCATTTGCGGGCTACGGGGTTGAACCTCAGTGATTTCGATGCAATTTAATAGCATGATTGGAAACGTAGCAGTTATGAGCTTGACAGATCAAACGATTTGCGGGTTCGCAAGTCGAATTCTCACGTCCCGTAGGGTTTTTTCGCTCCTACCCTGCAAGTCGGCGACGGGCTAGTTTAAGAGGACAATTTAATAGCAGTAAGTCTTGCAGGCTACGTTAGGAGCTGCGGTTTTACACGTAGAGGGAATTTAATGTGGCTATTAGTCGTAGACCTAGCTCCAATTGTGGCAGTACTGTAACCTACAGGTCCAAATAAATACATCCAATTTATGTGAAATTTATTTCCAGTTTGAAAAGTAAATAAATCTAATTGCAGAAGTCTTACTATGAAAATTGTAATTGAGCCTGATGCCAGCTTTGATGTGTAAGCAGCATAAAAGCCATTCAGCAATGATTGCTTTACCTGTAGCCCACACCAAAGCTTTGATTAAGTGTCTGATCAAGAAGGAATATAATTTTGACATTGGATTGACTTTTTGCAAACATGCTTTAGATTTTTAGTTTCCTGGAGCCTTTTTCTGTGTCTCTTTAAGTTTTTTTCATCTGAATGCACTCTGCCTGTTGGTTGCCTTATGACGTCCTGAGTGAGTTTTTTGGTGCAAGTTCTCTACAAACTTTACAAACCTTGATTCTGCATGTTTTGTATCCATTCTTCTTAGCAAAATTGCTCCAGCTCTTTCGGCCTGGATGGAGACTTTTGGTGAACAGCAATTTAAAACTTTTGCCACAGTTTCTTGATGGGTTTGTGGTATGGGATATGAGTAGGACATACTATGACTGCTCTCTCAAAGATTTAAACAGTTTTTTCTCTGAAATAACCCTTTATTTGGCTCAATCCCTCTTGCCCGCATCCGAGACTTTACAAAAAGCAAATTAGTTTATTGTATTACTTTGTTGCTGCACAGACTTGCTAATTTAGAACTGTCCAGCACTGTCCATCCTTTGTACATTGGGCTGAAATTGTTAAAGAATCACTATAGTTAATGAAAATAATATTTTATAAACTATGGACATCAAACTGGCTTTACCACTTCCTGACTGCATGCATCCTGAGGGCTTGTATTTTTTTTCTGAATACTGTAAGCAGAGAAAGCGATGATGGGTTTGTTATGTTATTGATGTTTTGGAATTTGATACCCATTCCCTTCCAACTCACATGCTCAGACCCAGACAACTTCAAGAATAACTGCAGAAATGTAAACACCTACAACACACACAGCCCTCACCAATGTATCTTGGATCCATAACAAGCACAGGCATTAAAATACATGTTTAAAATTCACTTTATTACATATTTTCTCCCCAATGAGGCTCAGATTCTACATTTATGTCATTCTTTTCATAGGCACTATTGCCCTTTAATAGTTAAGCTCTACTTATAATAAGATCTTTAGATGTTTTGCATATTTGCTTATTGATTTCGAACATATAATGTAACATATCTGCTGTGTTAACTGAATGATATTGTATCTCAACTTTGCTTTTTCCATTTAATGTATATCGTACCTCTTATATTTCTTTGTCAACTTGCAGGTGCTAACTGTCCAGGATTTGGTAGATTTCTCACCTGTGTATAGATGCCTCCACATTTATTCAGTCTTGGTATGTATTTGTTCTGAACATCCTCATTATATGATATTATTTCTTGAATCGCTTCCCTGCTCTCACTAACGTCCCCTGGGGAAATATCCTAATGTACATAGGTAGATAATTAGTTGTCACCTTTGTAATAAAATTGCCCGAACCAATCATAAATTAAATATTCATCCTTGTGTGTTATAATAAAGAACCAAAGTGACCTTTAGCTTGTTTTTATTGTATTCCAACTGCCCCAAAACTGCTATGTTTCCTCTTAATAGTCTCCCTGCGATCCTCAATTGAGATTCTCCGGATTAGTCCGGTGTGTTTCTCAGCATTATAAATCTTCTCAGACCTGTTTTCCTGTAATAAAATTTTTATAGTCTTGTCATAATGATGAAGAAGTCCAGGTTTAGGAGGGAAAAGGGGAATTTCTAATGCAAAGCCTGCAAAGTTTGACTGGAGTGATATACAGTAGGATGGCTAAAGAAAGTGAACATTATGCAGGAGGAAGCCTAATTGTGCAAATCAAGTCAATCTCCACGAAGATGCACACATAATAAATCTTGGATGTGTCTTATGTTCTTCAAGGAGGGAAAGTGGGAACAAAAAAGGATTCCAAGAAGCAAAAGCATTGTCAGTGAATATAATAATATGCTAACAGGTTTTATATAGTTAGTCTACACCATGTGTTTTGGTTGCATATAAACATTGTAAAGGTGGACACGGAACATGGTGTATGGTTAAAGGACCACTGTGGTCCATTGTTTTTATTATTATTATTATTATTATTACAGATTTTTGTAAAGCTCCAATATATTCTGTAGCACTGTACAGGGATTAAATACAAAGAAAAAATAAATAAACAAATACAATATTTAAAAAGGTTCAGAAAGTAGAGGGCCCTGTATTACATACATGCTTTTTTGTCAAGCACTTTAGAAGGTTTAAAACTTGCAGACTTACAATTTAAAGGGATAAATAATACAAAAGTTGACGTAATAAAAGGAAGAAACAAGCGCTTGGCAAGTAATTGAAGAGAGAGTAGAGTAGTGATTACGTTTGTATGTGTTTCAGATGTGTAAACTGGAGGTGATTGTGTTAAACCTGCAATATAAATGAACACAAAAATGTCTCTTTCAATAACTAATGGACTTTTTAATTCAGTACAATTTGGACCACACCACATTAACGATAAAAGCATGTTGAAATACTTTTTGATTTTTTTAAATATGTGCATTTTTCACTAAGAAATCAAATCAAATCTGTGTTTACATGTGAAATAGACTGCCCACATGCTGCTACACTACAGCAACCAATACATTTCCAGTTTGAAAGGAACACAGTTTGAATAATGCAGGCAACTGTGTAGAAATCAAAATAAAAAAAATAACCCTTAACAAAACTATATGTGCAGGCATGGAATGCTGGACTCAACAGGTTAGCTATGGGTAAACTGCTCAGTGCAGTGTAAGCTGAGTCCACAGGTTCCTGTGCCTATCAATCACAACCTTCAACATACAGACTCGCAGCATGCACATGCAATCTATTATTACTCATCCAATAAGGAGTGTGCAGGATATACTTGTAAGTAAACATAAATTAAACAATTTGATGAGCCATGTAGATGGTGATTAGCCATCATCTTCATTCACTGACACTTTGCTTTCAAATGGACACTGCAGCCTTCAGTCTAGTGTAAGTTAAAGGGCCACTTAATTCAACACAACGGGGACAACAACACTGTGAAGATCTCATAAAAGCATGTTGAAATACTTTTGGATTTTTTTAAATATGTGCATTTTTTTGAAAAGTCAAATAGAATAAAATCTGTGTTTACATGTGTAACTGACTGCCCCCAACCTTATCCACCTCTGATTCATTTCTGCAACTAATCAGGTTGCAGGGGTGTGTCGCTCATTCAAGTCAATGGTAAGGCTTTGTCAGACTGCTTATATTTCAACTATGAAGGAAAAGATTCTATTTTTCCATACTGGCAAAAAATTCAGGTTTCTCCTCTCTGGCCTCTTTGGAAATTGAGCAATGCAGTGAGGGTCCGAGCTCTATGATTCGTGCTTGGTGGGTGGGTGCTCGGGTGCAGCTCCTTGTAGTGATCCTAGCAAACAAAACTATAAGCGTTACCACATCTGTCCTTGCAGGCATGAAATATTGGACTCACCTAAACAGGAAAACTATAGGTTAACTGATCTGTGCTGTGTCCAGATGAAAGCTGTGCTCTCAGTCATAGCCTTGTAGAGCTTCACACACTGCGGCACTCACTAGTTTGTTATTACTCATGCTGCATCTTGTGGGTAGGATATATTTGTATGTAAACAGAGATTTAAAATGCAATTTTTTTTGTATTTGTTATTAGTTAATTAAAAAAAAGATAATTTTTCTTACAATCTTGTGCTCTTTCACACCATGAAGAACACTTACAGTGAGGTTAATGGCCCGTTAATGAATCTGGCAATATGTCTATGCCACTAATATTTGCTTTTTCTAATAGTTTTTAGTGCCTCAACTGTTGACATAGAATTATTAAAAAATATATTTTAAAAGTTATAGTAAAAAATAATGCTAGGTCCATACACTATAAAACCAAACAAGGTCAAACCTAATACAAAAAGCTACCTAGATTATTTATGCTATTTACCTGTTGCCTATATGTAATTTCCAATAAACTGAAACATTACATATATTCTGTGGCCCTTTAACTACATGGCTGAATATCACATTGGTTATTGGAATTTGTGTTTGCATTAGGAAGTCATGAGTTTTCATAGATTTGTGCCATTATATGAAATTACATATTTTACTTGTACCAAATCAATCTCTTTTATTATTTTAATCACATTTTAAATGATAGTAGGGTCTATGAGAGCTTGGGAAAATCATGGATCTCCATAGATTCTAGAATTACCAGAGCATTGTATAATCTTATGGTGTGTTTAGATTTTTTTTCTTTTTGTCAAAAATGTACAAAATAGGGTAGAAAAGAGAACTTAAGACAAAACATCCTATTTGTTTTATGTGAAGTCTACCAACATCTTGTTTTTGTTGTGTTTGCATTGTTCAGTTGTGTCCAACTCTCTTTGACCTCATCGATTGCAACACAACTTACAGACCCATTTGGTATTCATGGCAAAGATACTGGAGTGGGTTGCCAGTTCCCTCTCCAGTTGGCCACAGCATACAGCTCCTGGTATTCTGAGGTGGTCTCACATCCAACTAATGGCTAGGCCCAATCCTGCATGGCTTCAGGGTGGTGTAACATCTTTGTTCCCTTACTGGAAATGAACCCAGGTTGCAGTGATGAAAGCATCAAATCCTAACCACTGGACCCCCCAGGGAACCCAAATTTTACAGTTTGGTAAATAGGCTACATAAAATAACATAGTAAAGAGTCTGATTATGAGCACGCTTGTTCTACCGAATTTCATTATTATACCCAACTAATCTCATTTGAGAAAAAACTTCATATTGAGGCTGGATCAGTTCTTTAATGTAACAATACAGTTCTGTATGTTTTGGTAAATCTGAACATTTATATTATTTATGTCTATAAATGATTAATTTACTATAATTTCCGGTTCTCTTTGTAGAATTCTACATAACAAAATCTCTTCTCCATTGTGTAAGATATCCATAAACCATTCATCTTCCACATATCCTAACAATTTAAAATGGAATCACTATTGTGAAACTGCATAGTATTTATATTTTTTTTAGCGTTGTAGAAGAATAACATGGCTATCCATCTTCTATGCGCCTGTTTGTTTTCTTGTTGTTTGGGGTGGCATCATGTAATGGAATGTTAAGTAACTGTGACCCACTGCTAACCTCATGCCAAAAAAATCAAAATGCTAAGCTGCTTTCTTCTGCTTGCATACAAATGACGTTGCATTCAGTAGGTAGATGAGACAGTAATGGTGTAGTTGTTTAAATGGGCAGATGGCTTCTGGTGAATAGGTCTTCTTAATGAGAACACCAGGATGTCACTTGAGTTCTTTCAATAGGCAGAAAGAATTTTGGCCATTTTATAAGTCTGATGGACATTTGTAATAACCACCATGATTTTTGTATTTTGTGAGGTTACATTTATTTAAACTTAAGCATATTGTCTTTTAGAAAGATATATTTTGAATCGGTTTATTTGAATAGTGACCCACTGTACGTACTTCATATAGCTGGACAAAGTTTAGCAAGTTCCTTCTTCACTCATATTTGAAGATATCCCCTCAATTAAAATAAATAGAACTTGTATGAACGGACAGCATCATAAAACTTCTTGTTATTTAGCCATAAAGGCTTATGACGGTGTACATTTTCAGATAAGTATGTATATATAATTGTGCCTCCACAGAAAAATAAAAATTGTACAAAAACAAACCCCTGAAATTGAGTATTTTCTTCAAAGGATTACCTACCATAATATAACATCTTGTAACAAAGATGTCAAATGCGTTAAAACATTGTTAAATATCAATTTTTCATCCAAATATGTTTCAGTTTATATGGTACATGGAGCAGATGTAATATAGCTTGAACTTCTAGAATGGGGTTTATGGTGGCTGTTTTTCAGAGAGTTATGTAGCAATGGGACCTTGCCACTGGTAATGAGATGTATTTACTATGGGCCATATTCAGTTGAGGTTTTGGGCGATCCGGTAGCCCGTAAGTTAGGTTACAAGTTAATTTGCTATTCAATTGGTGTCTTTTTGCGGGCTCCAAACAGGTTACGAGTTACGGCCTTGAAAATATTGGTTAAACCAGTAATTTACAGCCTCCTGAAGCGTTTGATCTTTGACTTCCACAAGGCCAAAATTGCAAAACCCTATTCAATTGCTACAGTTCTGCAAGCCTGGAAATGTTTTCACACCTGTAAAAGGCAAATGAAGGAGAAAATCCTACGAATGCTAGAGAGAACCTGCAAGGGGTTAAACACCTATTCGTAGCACTGTAAATGCAAATAAAAAATCACTACTGCACTGTACATAATGGGGAAAGCTATGAAAGACATTAGAATTACACAACAATCTCAAGCTCACAAATCGGCAGGAATTTAAAAGGATTTTTAGGTTTCGTTTCGGGGTTAAATCGATTTCTCGGGTATCAATAAGTTAATACATATCAGGCTACCCACAGTATTGGCATTCATTTTCCTAATTCTGTATTTTGCGGGTTTGCGAGTCTGATCGCATATTGCCCTCCGAACCTAATTGATTGACATGTAACCTCCATGTTTTACTTGGAATTGAATATGGCCCTATATGTTTACCAACTGTTCTGTACCCTTTTTTTTTTTTTTTTTTTTTACAATGGATGAGGCATGTTGTTAATTTGTTAGTATACAAGATCCTATTTGTGAAAACTACTAAATAGTGAAAAGACAGAGTGTAACATAGCATCATCGCCATCCCATATACCTTGTCTGCTTCTGCACCCAACAATAATTTAGAATACATTGCATTGTTCTCAATGTATTATAATGTAAATTAGATTAAAAAAATAATAATTTCTGTTTGTGTGCTCCATCTGCCACAAGAATATCATTATAATGAAAGCCAAAACTTAACTTTTATCATGTATTGTATATTGTAATATTTGAACACAACTTAAGTTTCAACTTCTATTATAATTGTATCTTTATGATGGGTAGATCATATACAGTAAATACAATTTAAATTCTTACTCTAATTTTTATTCCATTATAATCATGTCCGCATAGCCATCACGGGCCTCGCTATAGTATGGTACGGCTTGTGGCAGTGTTACGCTTGTTGCAATCACTGCTCACCACCATTTTGACCTTTAGTAAAAATCAGGTATCAGAAGTTCAATATAAAATTGGTGTATTTAAACCAGTGTTTTTCAACAGGACTTAGGATATAAGATATAAATCACTTTAAACAGTGTATATAAAATAAATATTCATTATATTATATTCATATTGGTACACCGATCTTAGACAAACCATTTTGTCAATTTGTAATCAATTAAATATTGAAAACAATTGTATATTAGTTTAATGCATGGTAGAAGTGCAATTAAATAAATACATAAATATATATATATATATATATATATATATATATATATATATATATATAAATATGTGTATATATATATATTTATTTATTTATTTATTTATATATATATATATATATATATATATATATAAACAAATTTACCTTTTAAAAATGGATGCTGTTTTTCATGAGTACTAAGGAACATCTGTTTCCTTTGAATTGTTCAAGTATCAGGATAACACTTGGCTTTTTATCAACATTAAACAATAAGTTACAATTTAAGATCATATTTAGCAGAATAGCTTTTCAGCATCTGGGGAACATTAACTTCTTTCTGCGGTTATATTTTAGGGTGATAAAGAAGTATTTGAAAACTACTATAGAAAACAAAGAAGAAAACAAGCAAGATTAGTACTTCAGCCGCAGTCAAATATGGTAAAATATTTATTTCAAGATTGTTTAAAAGGAAATTCCACTCACCATCCAGAACTGTATATGTATTAATGCTTTGTTTTATATTTCTCCATGGCAGCATGAAACTGTTGAAGGTTATAGAAGATACTTCAGTCAGATTGTAGGGTAAGTGCTGGTTTCGGATATATCACTGTTTATTTAGTCTCCAAAAAAAAAACTATAATAAAGAAATTTGTGGACATCTAAAAAGTTTTTATTTGAATTTATTAGAAAAATCCAAAATGGCTGATCATGTTATCTAATTAAATCTTAGTATGGACATGGCTCCATCTTACAGTTTGAGTGTAGGCTAGTTTTCAAGTGGCTTCTTACTTTTTTTAACAAATATGCAGTAGAAATCGCCTAGTAATAATCAATCAGATACACTCTGTCTTAAGGAAATACTGTATAAGAAATTAGCTTTATATATTTTTGTCTATTTATGATATATATAGTTTTGTCTATATGTTTCTCCTTTTACTGAACTGAACAAAATTTAAATATTAAAACACCTTGCAAAAAATAAATTAGATGCACTCCTTAATATTCATGCAAAGCGTAGAACGAGATCTACTTCACAACACGTCCCTGGAAAAATATGAAAAAATATTTTCAGGATTTTCATAGCATTTGGAAGAAGCTGAACATTATGATCAAACTAGATTTATAAACTCATTTTTATATCGTTTTTTCCATATTACAAATCTTTGTAAACCAATGTTATCAATAGCAACCTCTGGTCACACAAAGAAGAATCCCAGCTTTCCATGAAATGCAGTTTGATAAATACTGATCTATAGTATATGGTACTGTTACTTAAGAGCTATACATGATTGAGGGCTTATAAAGCATGCTCATGAGTTTACAGTCTAAATACCCCCAATATTTAATGCATAATATATGCTACAATGTTTAACATTTTTATCTATTATTTGTGATACATTTGTGATTATGATCTTTATAATAGCGTAACAATATAAAGCATTGTTGATCCTGTAATAAAGTCTTAGATGATGCCTTCATAATGAACATATACACTAGTTTATCATAGATGAACAGCATAGTTTTGAAACTGCAAAGGTTTCTTCTGCAATCATTTTCTTTTTGTTCTATCATCTATGAATTATGCTTAGGCTAAGCTATCAAGCACCAACCTTCGTACTATATAAGTGTTAGATTTTTCTAAAATGTTCATAATATTTGCATTTGTGGGTTGTGTGCTAATATTTCTAAACAGGTTCTAATACTATAATTTTTTCCATGTTTAGATTCTTTGTAGTAGAAGATCACATTTTACATGTTACCCAAGGGCTAGTAACTGGAACATACACCATGGAGCTATGGAACATGGCGCAAGCAAAGATCATAGCTGTCCTCCGAACTCACTCCGTAAGTGCCATCAATTCCTGGGGTCCTACCATAGTGATTTTAAGACCTATTTAAGTAAATAAAGAGCTGTCATATGTTTAAAAGTTGCAGAATGTCAAAGTGAGAAATTAGTCTTCCATCATTGTGCTTTTTTTGTAATTAGATGTTGTTCACATTTAGAAGAAGACCTGCCAGGCTTTTGTTTTTTCCCAGAAGGTTCAGGCTGTGAGCCACAGCCATGGGCTATTTGCATAATCCTGCACTGATTTACAACTGACTGGACCCTCAAAACATGCTCTTAGTCCAGCACTTTAGAATATGCAGAGTTAATCTGCTGTTATTATTGCAATCTGTCCTCATTAGTCTCAACTGACCTCTTCATTAGATCAGACTGAATAGTTCAGGACTGAAAGCATCACCAGGAAATAGTTCCTAATTATCATTCCAAATACCCTGTATCCAAAATAAACTGTACCAGCAAACCCTTAGAGCTGCCCCATCGCCACCATACCAGGGTGTTAGTGCTGCAATGGGGTCCCACGGAGCTCAACTTTGGAAAATACCAGAATGTATGTATTTAGTTACATTTATGAGTGCAAAAATTGTCCCTAGCTGGGGATGTTGAGTTTGGCCTAACATACACTGTTTGGGAAAGGGTGACAACAGTGATTGGCTGCCACCATCTGAACATTTCCAACTTTATTCAAAGCCTGATGATACTCCATTTGTCTTTGCTGAAGCTTTTATGTAAACCATAAGTAGTATAGCTATTTGTGTACTGGTATACAACAAATTACCGGTTACTTGTGTTACTTAAACGTTTTAGCTCAGAAAAAACATTTGTACTCTAAATGTAAGAAAACAAGGTACTTATTTAACCCATGACCTCACAATATACCTCAGTGTAAGGTCCCACTCACCCTCCATTTCCAGTGCTGACTGATGCTGTTCTGAAAACCAAAATTATTATTATTATTTGTACATCAATGGGGAAACCACTGGTCAGTTTATCCCGTAATGTACTTAAAGGTTTATCTCAGAACATTTTTTTTTTATTTTGAAAACTTAAATAAAAAAGTGTTCTAAATGAACTCGGAACATCACAATATAATCCACTTCAAGGCACACTTTATTTGTATGACCTGATACTTTTCTGAAAAACGGAAGTAGGATTATTATTATTATTATTTGGCCATCTATATAAACAAGTGGTCAATTTATCCAGGAGAGTATTCATTATTATTTCAGAGTATCCCTTTTTTACTTTGTTCTTATTCAACCAAGTAAACATTAATGTTTTTTTTCTTTACTGGGCAATTTTACACCTCTTTGAAGGAGATGGAAACAGGCCAAACAATAAATTGTCTGCATTACTAGAGATAAGCTTCTGCTGTACAATTTTTGTTCTAAATATTAAGTCTCTGCATGTCTTGGGATCATATTATTCCAAAAAATAATTTGTTAGTTTGAACTGGGGTCTGCCATTCTAAAGTGCAGTCCATATCAATGTGCTCCCCACACTGGGGGCTACGAAGAATAATTCTATATGCTGTAATGTTATTCTAAGTGTAGTGTATCAAAATCGAGTACAATATCACATCTTTCTTCACCCGTTTATATACTGTTCTGTGCAGCTTGAAAGGTGCAATAATTGATAATGCGCTTAACAAATTCAATTTACTTTCAGTCGTATTGCACTGACCCTGATCTTGTTCTGGAGCTGAAGAATCTGATCGTTGTGTTTGCTGAAACTTTGCAGGTCAGTGTTATCTTGATTCTTCCAGTTGCAATTCTAATTAGATTTGCTGGTGCATGAGAACCAGTGTTAGGCGCCAATGAATTAACCATTTCAGTCTGTTCAGCTATGCCTGATATATTATTCTATAGTGAATATCTGTTTACAGCCAGAACAGTTTGGAGTGTGGTGGCAATCACCTTATCATATACAAGAAGCTGTTTCCTTTCTGATAAGATAACAAAATATATCAGATAAAAGATCGGAACAGCTATTGTATGTGTAGTATCTCTCATCTGTGTGGTGCACTGGTGAAGTGCAATCTTTATTGGATGTCTAGCCAATGGCTAATTGGAGGTTGAAGTTGAGTTTGATTAATTTTTAAAACAAGGTCAAAGACCAACATTCGCTAAGGTTCCATGGAGCCACAAAGAGACACTATGCATTAAATACAAGCATCACAGGCCCTTTATAGCTTTCAAGATATCCAAGTTGCATTTACACGTAATAACTGTTCTACATCATTGCTTGAGACACATGAGGAAATTGGCGTCACTATAGCAGTGAAGTAAAAAAATTAGCATATAGTTAGTGTGAGCATTTAGGTAAGTGCTAATCCATATTCAATTACAACAATTCCCCAAGCCCGCAATTTTCTTCAAACACGTACATGGCAAATGTATAAAAAATTTCTACGAGTACTAGATAGGACTCGCAAGTGGGTCAAACACCTGTTCATAACACTGTAAAAGCAAATATAAACACACTACTGTACTTTAAAATACAGGGAAAGCAATGAAAGGCATTAGAATTAATTGCACAACAGTCTCAAGCTCGCAAATCTGCTATAATTTTTTTTGTTTTTTATGTTTTTGTTCCGTGTTATATCAATCCCGGGAATCAAGGAGTTAATACATATCAGGCCACCCACGTGGATTAGCACATTTTCTTCATTCATTTTTTTTTATTTCTACATTTCTGGATTGCGAGAGTGATCGCATATCGGACGTCTAAACACTAATTGATTGTAGTTTTATGCTCCATCTTTTACTGACGTCATGTTGACGGTCTCATTTACTATTTGCTTAAGGTATTGAGTCAATTGAAAACAGACGGAATTGTAACAAATTTCTAACCCGCAGACATGCGGCCTGTATGGACGTCATTACGGGCTTGGAATTGAGTGGAGGCCATGTTTTTATCAATTAATATTATCAAATAAAATATGTTGCTTTCACAAACCTGCCTGTAAGTTATGGTAAGATTTTTAGAAGTCAGTGACATTATTGAAAAAAATAATGTTTATAGTAAGTTATTTTGAAGGCCTATAACTGATACTGGGCATTTATGAGTTTCCAATGATCCTTTAAAAGGTTTATGGAGTCTCATATTTACAGTATGCTCTTGATTCTCTATTGCAAAATTAATGGTCTGTTGAGTTATACTGTGGTTTGTAAAGTTGACGCCCATCTCTGACTTAGAGTCAGCATTTTTTTATTTGAATTGCTTATAAAATGATATCATAACTAACTTTTTTTCTACACAGTCATATTTCATAGCTTATTTTCTTTTTTCTTCATTTTCAGGGCTATGGTTTTCCTGTAAATCGGTTGTTTGATTTATTATTTGAAGTAAGAGATAAATATAATGAAACACTGCTCAAGAAATGGGCTGGATTATTCAGGTATGTACAAAAATGATAAACTACTGTAAAATAATGAATTATTTTTTTTTGTATGGTTCGGATGGTACACATTGATCTGCATGTTCTGTGTAAACATACATATGTATTGTGTACAGTATGCCCAATATAAAGGAACGTTCTGTAAGTCTCCAACCTACATAAGTGTTTTTCTTTCTTATTATAGGGACATTTTTGAAGCAGATAATTATAGTCCAATTCCTGTAGCCAATGAAGAAGAGTACAAAACTGTTGTTAGTAAATTTCCATTCCATGATCACGAAATTGATAAGGTATGTCATTATTTTTTTATATGTGTCCTAAGAAATAGTCTGGGCATAAACAATGTATAATTTTTTTGTACATGCAGTATTTCACTAATTAATTATGAGCAGATTAGCCAGATAGCAACACTAATACTACTGTACAACACAACTCTCAATGCAAAACATTAGATAGATAGATAGATAGATAGATAGATAGATAGATAGATAGATAGATAGATAGACAGATAGATAGATAGATACATAGATACATAGATAGATACATGGATAGATGCATACATAGATAGATAGATAGATAGATACATACATTGATACATACATACATAGATACATACATAGATACATACATACATAGATACATACATACATAGATACATACATAGATAGATACATACATAGATACATACATAGATACATACATAGATACATACATAGATACATACATAGATAGATACATACATAGATAGATACATAGATAGATAGATACATAGATAGATAGATACATAGATAGATACATACATAGATAGATACATACATAGATAGATACATACATAGATACATACATAGATAGATACATACATAGATAGATACATACATAGATAGATAGATACATAGATAGATAGATACATAGATAGATAGATACATAGATAGATACATACATAGATAGATACATAGATAGATAGATACATAGATAGATACATACATAGATACATACATAGATAGATACATAGATAGATACATAGATAGATACATACATAGATAGATACATACATAGATACATACATAGATACATACATAGATAGATACATACATAGATACATACATAGATACATACATACATAGATACATACATACATAGATACATACATAGATAGATACATACATAGATACATACATAGATACATACATAGAAAGATAGATGTTCACAACACCCCAGCCTTGCACACAATTAGCTTTACCCCTATCATCATCTTTGAGATAAATTTCAAAGAAGCAGACGGGTGAAATGCATATTGGCCAAAAATGTAGATTTTAGGTACAGGGCAACATGACAAAAAAAGGACAGAGAAGATGAACCAATTAGATTTTGTGATACAAACATCCCAAATGTACAGTTCAGTGACATTCCACCTTCTCTTTCAACACAAACCTTTTATCTAAACGTGTAAGTCTGTAAAGTCAACAACTCTCTAACCAGATCAGTTACCTAATGGTATGTGACTATTGAGCAAAGTATGCTCTGTTCCTAATGCCTTTAAGCATCTGGTGTCTTTCCTGCTCAGATACACAGATCTACTTCCTAAAAATGAGTAACATTATTAGCCGATGGGGTCAGTAAAAAGGATTGAATATTTTGTGCATGTTTTGACCCATTTAATCATATCATATGCCTATGTATTAGTTTAGAAAAGTTGGTCACATACTATTTTGATAGTGAAGGAGTAATTTTAGGAAACAAGTCCTGCTTGAGACATTAAGAACAGTATTTGATATATGTGTTTATTTTATAAATATAATAATGTTGTATTTTTATTTATTTCTTTAGCAACCATTTCCAAAGAAACTACCAATGTCACATTCAGTCCCCCAGATTTACATGAATGTCAAAGAATTTATTTATGCAAGCCTTAAGTTCTCAGAGTCAATTCATCGAAGGTAAGCACTACCTCTTCTATCCAGAAAATTACATATCATTCTCATAATGTATATATCTTACATATCTGTTTTATATATGTATATATATATATATATATATATATATATATATATATATATATATATATATCACAAAAATACAACACAAAGAATAGTTCATGTGTGTTTCACAGTTTAATCCAATACCCTATTAAATATATATATATATATATATATATATATATATAAATCCAATGATAATTTATCACTCCGCTCTACAATAACGATTATTTACTCATTCAGCTTTTTTTCACCTGCGGGGATAAAGAATCATTATTGACAAGTGGAGTGTTATGTCATTATTTAATTGATATGGATTTGAGACCTTGCTGAGCTCAAATGCTGGCACTTGCCATTTGAATTTTTGATTCTAAATAATATTTTAGTTTTTCTATTGAAGAAATTGATTCATATTTTCTTTTGATTTACGGCAAATACTTTGAATATGTTCTTCACTTACTTATAGCCTTGTTATTTTAATAGTGTTAGTACATTTAAAAAAAATACATTGATTTAACCAAAATACTGACCATTAGCAGACTTCTTTTATTTTATTATGTATATTGTTATCCAACAAATATCAGAATATCTGCCACACCACAAATGTAAATCTGATTGGCTGACAACCCACATAAGAAAATACATTAATTTATTTATAATATATGGCATAGCCTTTGTGATAAAGGAACTGATCAACATTTTTTGAGATTTTGTCCAATATGAGAAACATACTGGTTAATTTGTTATCTTACTATCAAGAGCATTATTTTAGCAGTCTCCCGAGAGACATTTCAACAGGATGTCTGATATCTTGCCTTGTGTCCTCACCTGTGCTCCTGTCCAATTTCCATTAGGATGTTCGAAACGTTACTTTATGTAAACATTTTACTGTTTCAGGAAATAAGCAAATAATTCCCTGAAAGGTCCTTTATTACATCACTATGGTTAACATAAACTTGATGTTGTACAACCTATAGTAACAGAAGATGAGCCAAAATAAGGTGTTTGTTTGTCTGAGCAGATTAACCTGTGTTTGTGATACCCATTTAATTATGATTGTCCTTTTCTTAACCGGGTCTGGGTTAAATCGCATAAAATAACATTTGACTGCCCAGTTTAAAAAAAAAAAATCTGGAAGCCATTCACAACTTATCTTCTAATTCTTATCTCTTAATGAATGTAAATGACTGTAGTTTCACACATCCTTAATTGATGCCGGGTACAATTTACACACACTAACGAGTAACCTTTTGACCCAGTCCGTAAATATTTAGTCACAAAACATGTAGAAATCGACTGCTAACAACCTTGTCAAAAGCAGGCAAACAAAACAGAGGTGTTTTAAAGCAAATTACAAAAGTGTGTAAAGGTGTTTATAAAGTGTCCGTCTATTTGCCTGTATCTGCATTATCACGCTAATTGTGTTTATAGTGTCACTTGGATACACTGACGTCCACAGCCCACTATCAGTTTATGAGCTAGATACATCATATTAAATCAGGATAGGAAGGCACTGTGTGTGTCTATCAGTTTTGGTCATTTCTTGAAGCTTATTATGGCAGGAGACATATCTATGCATGAGCATAATAACACATTAGTATCAGCATACATGAATGAGGCCTGTGAGGTTTTGAGCTGTATCTGTTGGAATATCCTAAATTGTACCTCAGAATCCATGTGTTTCTGTCATGAACCTATTTAAGTAGTAAAAATTTAATCTGCATGTTGAAATAGTAATGTGCAAAGATTACTCCTACCTGGAAGGCTCCTACCTGGAAGGCTCCTACCTGGAAGGCTCACTAGCTGATACCCCAAAGCTGGCTAAAAGATTATACAATAGATGGAATGAAAAATAGATTGGCATTGGAGACTGATAATCCAGAAAGGGCCAAATCACATATATAGTTGTGAGCGTACGGCCCGTTGCTCCACGCTGAGACCCTGCAGCCACCTCCTCCCCACAATACCCCGCCACTGGAGAGAGGGAGCAGACCTTCAAGCCCTTGCCCGCAGCGTATGGCCCGTTCCAACGCAAATAACACGGCACACACATTACGACACTCGCAAACAACATACCACACACGTTCACACACATTACGGACTCGCAACACTCGGACGCAAAACGCGAACATTACAAAATTAAAAACACAATACATACACACAGCACATACATAAAAAACTTACCTACAGCAACAGGGAGCATCCATGACCTCAAAAAGGCAACTTACACCTTCCTTTCAATAAAAATAAAAGAGTTTGGACAATAAAATATTTGATATGCTAGAGAAAAAATGGCCGCCGAACAAAACGAAAACGAGGCTACACACGCAAACACCATACGAGACATGTTACCAGACATTACGACCTTGCAAGCATTAGCTACCTTACGATTTCATTGCCGTCATTTTTTGACGGGCAATTCGCTAGTATCATAATAAAGGATCAGAACTGCCCCAAGGTCTCACAGTCACAACTCCCATCCAATTTTGTTAGATGTGAATACCTCTGTACAACCATTTTTTTCAGGAGACAAAGTACTAATAGAAAACTAGTTGCATGGTGCAAATTAAGTAATCATAGGACCCTGTATTAAAATAAAAAAATAGACACTATGCAGGAAAGCGACTCCTATATGTTTACATTTTATCACAGGTTATATCAAACATGCTGAGTTTAATTGGATCTCCAAGCACAGATGCCCTTTTTGGGAATCTCATAATGAATTAGATGCACAATAATATATATGCTGAACTCCTACATAGACAGCCTGTTAATCTGTTTCGCCATGAAGACGGCTTTCTCAGAGGTTAAATCATTATTAATATTAATAAGGATGGTTTATATAGTCATTTCCTACTTGGAATTCAAACTTAAAGAAGGCTTGGGCCTGTGATGCCATTTGCCTCACTACTTCTTTGACATATTTTGCATATTTGGTTTATAAACATATCTGGTAAACTTATCAAACTGAAGAAAATAAAAAGGTTAAAAAGTGATAAATATCCTCTCGTCATATAGTAAATAGTTAACTATCCCGTCCTATGTTTTTTTACTGAGCCTGTCTATCATATGGGGTTATAAGTTCTGCCTGTTCGCTAAGTAGGCCGCACTAAATAACATAGAGTTAATTACTTTACTTTGCTAAAAGAACTCCATTATGAAGATGTTATTTAGAAGGAAATATAACTTGATATATATGTATTTTATTACAGAGATAAGAGAATATCAAATTAAATGAATTACTGTGCTAGTGTTTATCATATAATATCTGTTGTATACTCTATTAATGTATATGTCAGACTTGGTTTAACAGATCATGTCACGGCGCAGCATTATCCGTGTGTGATCCTATTAAAACACTGAGGGGGCACATTGCAGTTTCCTTACTTACATCTTGCTTATGCATTACTTAGTGATTGGACGTGTCTTCTTATGCTTCCTCACGATGTGGTTAGATTTAAAGATAAAACACAGTAAAAAGTGTTGGTGTACTAAAATTCGACAAGATTTTCCATCTAATCTTTTTTACAATAACAAGAGAATTCCCATCTGAGCATATCTATGAGAGTCCAAGGTTTTTCTGGTTTTGAAGGAAATAAAAGATATTGCACATTTGACAGAACTGTAGATAAAGCATACTTGTAGATAAATGTATTATATATGTCTTCAGCTTAGTATAAATAAAATCTTTTTTTTTTTGTAGTAGGTGATACCTTTTTTTTTGAGGATCGTCCATAGGGTTTTCCATAAATGTAAAACTTTCTTTTCTTTGACAAATGTCTAATAAAAGCACTGTTCTTCGTTTTGAGAATATTTTTTGGTTGGATTTTTTGGTTGAACTACATTCAACTTCCATTCCATGTGCTTTTAATGCTTTTATTGTTTTATAATGGCCATAAATCATAATGCACTAACACAGTAAAAACAGACATGGCAGCTCCTTCTGGACCTCCACAGTATTCATTAAGCTATGTTACTAGGGATTTCTCATTCTCATTGTGAGTCTTCATGGAAGTGCGCCGTATCTAAAACACTTGTCGCACTGACTATCATTGTAATCTCTAAGAATTGTTCTTTTCTACACTTTATGAAAAACTGCTATCCAGTTTGACCAAATCAAGTAGTGCTTATTCTCATAATTTTACAGTGGGCAGAAAGTCAGAGGGGGAGTTGCAGACTTCATTATAATAATATCATGTTAGTGAATACTCTGAAGGAGCTGCTAAGGAGAGACATAATAGCAATCTGTAAAGGTACTTTACAACTAATCTTAGTGGATCTAGCTATTTTCTTATTGTCATTTATATTCCCTGTGGGTATTTTCATGTAAATATTTTGTTTTTCAGTTCTACTGAAATAGATGACATGCTTAGAAAATCAACTAATTTGCTCCTTACTAGAACACTAAGCAGTGGTCTGCAGAACCTCATTAAGAAACCTCATATAGGGTTAACTGAGGTAAGTTTTATTTATTTTTTTGGGGTATATTTTTTACATTTTGTATAGAGATTTATGCAAATGTGTGATAGTATTAGATTTCAAAGGTGCATAGTTTAAAAAATATAATGGGATTTCAAAAATTAGTGTCACATCTAAGAAAAAATGTAAAATGTATCAAAATATATTGTTATGGCTGGCACGTCTTTCACGTGCTGGAGACCAGCGCGCCGTCATCAGGGCGCCGAGAACTGCGCTGTGATGACGCTCTGCGCTCCAGCCTGCATCCCATCTGCCCCATCTCATATTTATTGGACCTGCTTGCTGGAGGCTGCCAAGGCTAAGGTAAGGGGCTGACAGTGTGCCATCTGGGACTGGCAAGTGTCACTAGGAGCATATTGTATGTAATGTCACTGTCATTGTGTGCATGTGTCACTAGGAGAATGTTGCATTGCATGTTTAGCACTACATACATGATAAACATCCAATGCAACATTCTCCTAGTGACACATGCACACAATGCCTGGCCCATATGGCAGACTGTCAGACCCTTACCTTGCCAAGCAGGTCCAGTAAATATGAGATGGGGGCCTCTGAGGCAGATGGGATGCAGGCTGGAGCACAGGGCGTCATCAGGGCGCAGTTCTCGGCGCCCTGATGACGGCGTGCTGTTCTGCAGCGGCCGAAAGTCGGCGTGCCCTGAATTTAAACAGAGTCACTTTTACTACATTGTTTTTAAAGATGTGGGTACAGAAAAAAAAAAAGTATATATTTTTCTGAACTCATGACAATGGCACGCCGACATTAGTGCGCTGCAGAACATCGCGCCGTCATCAGGGCTGCATAGATCTCTCAAAAACTACAATATAATTGAATTTCAATATAATATGAGATCTCCTTATTGCTCCAATTTTGGATCAGTTCCTTCTTGCATTTGCACAGCCCAAAGTTTGATTTTGTGATGGGTAGTGTGATGGGCATGTTCAAATCTTAGATCAATAGAAGAAACATTTTTGAGTGCCAATAGGCATGTGGTGCCCGATGCAACTGCCAAGTGGGGTTTGGTCTTTACTTGAGTAGACGCTGAAGGGCTACTATAATTCCCAACCTTTTATTGTGCTGTAAACAAAGTTTTTTTGCATGTAAAATAAAGTACATTTTTTAAAGAAATTTAACATTAAAGCAACACAGAAAATATATAAAATTATCATGTTTTATCTGCCTTAGCCTGACTATCGAATTTAAAGAAACGTGAAAGGAAGTGTAAACAAAGAACCTTTTTACTGTTTTTTCTTATGTATGTTTATACGTGTATAAAAACACATTGTTTTTGCAGCCCAGAGATTCACAAGGCTCCTCTGTTTCATATAACATGTCAGAACAAAGGAGGAGAAAACAGTCCCACCCTGTCTTTATTTTTCTACACTATACACTACTTTTTTTCATGTAATGTCAAGTTTTTAATAAAATCTGTGGCAATTTCTTTCATTTTCTGGGCACCACATGAAGCAATAAATACAAGTTGGGTTAGGGAGTGAGAGTTGCAAGAAGGACTGACCTAAAAAGTGTAACAACAGTAATATGCAGTCATGTAACCTGTTTTATACAGAGATATCAGTGATAGTAGTGTTTTTCGTACAGATATTCTACTATCTTTCCAGCTTGGATTAAGTTACAGAGATAAGACACACTACTACCCCTACATGAGCTATTGGTATGTCAGCAGCTGCTATTCAGTGGCTCTCTTCTAAATGGCAGCAAGTCAGGGCCACCAATGATCCTATCAACATCCAGCCATTGTGTAGTAAAAAGATTGCAATGTTATTTAATACAGACTACCCTAAGAGCTTGCAATCTGTTTTAGTCCCTGTACTGTGATAATTATATTACTTATATTATTTAATTGGTCAGAAATAGCTCTCACTAAAGATACTGTTGGAGACCCCTGCCTTTTTTGTAATATACTCTTTATATAAGTAATGACTTTTGTAATATACAATATATGCATTTCATCAACTGTTTGCTTCTAGCTCTATTGGGCACATTCACATTAAGACATATGCCCTGCCTGACCTCGTGATTTAATCAGCTTTAGAATAAACAGTGAAGACATGTTGTTTCCATAACCTTTCAACTGCGATTCATTAAATCACTTATCTTAAAATGATAATTCATAGCACACCCAAATCTGATGACTTGTACTCCAACATAGTGTTATTTTCTGTTAATGTACAATACATTAGCTGCTTTTAATGCACCCCATCTCAGCGTCCATGTCAGCCCATTATAATATGGATTAATTATTGGCCGAATCCCATGGAAAAGGGATATGCCAGCAACAGTGCACAGTAAAATATACAATACATTATTTGTAACATTATTTTAAAATTCCTTTCTATACAAACAGTTCACAGTTTTGTTCTAAAAATAGCGGAATACAACGAAGAGGACATGATTTGTTGTAAGGTACAAGATATAGAGGTGTATAGGCGTAATGTTTAGAAGTATTACTTTACTAGCAACTTGCCCGTCAAAAATGACGGCAATAAAATTTAAAGGCTGGCAATGCTGTTTGCCACACAATGCAAGGCTCTCCCACCTCTAACTTGCGGGCCTCGCCATGAGCGCCTTCAATCTGTTTCCATCCTCCATCGGTGGAGCATTGTTCGGCAAATAACAACTATGACGGGACAGATGACTCTTAGAGGGACCCTGAAAGGGCATAATTGCGAGGCCTGCAATGAGCACCTTTGTTTTGTTTTTTTGTGTATATGTATTTTGTGATGCCAATTAAATAAGTAATACATTTATAAAATAATATACTCTCCGTATTGGAAAGTAATATATGCAGGAAGCATTGTGCTGAAGAGCTGACAATCTGTTTTGATGTTCCTGCAGCATACAAAATGTAGATTTGCAGTGTTGTTAGGCTGAGGTGTAAGTGTCAGCAATGTGTGCAGTGTGTAGTGTAAATAGGCTGCTTGCACGAGGGGAAGCCGTTAGTGTAGCTGGGTACGTCCGCATTCTGTAAGTTAGTGTTGTAAAATGGCGGCGAATGTGTATGTGATAGGCGGGTTTGTATGATGAAGCGTCCTTGCTAATGGTGTATGTTGTAGGTCGTACAGGTTTTTGTAAAAGCCGTATTTGCTTTGTGGAATTTAGCGGCTTTTCATGTAGCCTTGTTTTCGATTTTTTTGGGCGGCCATTTTTTCTCTTACTTAGGGGATTTTTGAGTGTGTAAAGGTTGTAAATTTGACAGAATTTGAGGTTTAAGCTGTGTTGCAGACTACCTGGGTGCCCCCCCCCCCCCCCTTGCTGTGGGTAAGGTTTTTATTTTATTTTGTGTGTATGTTTGTGTTTTTTAATGTTTGTCGCTGTGCGCGGGTTGTCTGTTAAGGTCGTATTTTTGCGGGTCTGTAATGGATATTTTCGAAGTCCCGTGGGTTGTAATTGTTTTTGTGTAAGTCCGCAATTTATATTTTTGGTGTAAGTCCGTAGTTAGTCATTGCGTGTTTATGTTTTTTTTTCCAAGTCCCGCTTCTGTGGTCGTTTGTAACCGGTTGTGAGGCGCCGTAAAGCCTCCACCTCTGCAAATGCGGGCCCCTCGCTTCACGAAAGAAAAAAAATAGAGCCTCTAGTTTTTTACCATTTATATGCAAATATGCTGCTGTGGAATCTACCATTTTGGTTTCTGCATATAAGCTAACTCAGGCTGGTGGATACCTTTAATGCAGAGGAAGATTGTGGAATGTGGTATCTAAGACTGCCAATGCTTTCATCATGACTAATGAATGTCTCATTGGTTTACAAAGACACATCATCCTGAGACTGTAGCAGATATACTCAGGTGAGAAAATAAAAAAATACTCTGCATTAAAGTGTAATGGCATATAAAGGTTACAAAATAGAAAGGTTGTGTTTATTTAATTGTTTTGCTTTCTGTAAACTTTTTGACAAAAGACCATATAGCAAACAAGTGACCACAGTGGTCCTGTAAACATGTGAAGGTTACTTTGTAGGTTGTGATTCCTCTCTTATATTAGTGTGTGCTCCACTTCCATGCTGAGCTATATAGCAGTGGAAACATATGATTAACCTCCGCAGTTATTCAGCAGCATCCTGTAATAGACTAATTGCTATGTATTGATATATTGTGTGGAGGGACAATACCTTCAAAAAATCAGGTGGCACTGGGTGGTGCAAAGCCTCATACCGGATGTATTTTATGCTTTCTAGCTCGTGCAAATCATCATAAACACCACGCACCTGGAGCAAGCGTGTAAATACCTGGAGGACTTTATAACAAATATTACAAATATTTCACCTGAGACGGTGCACACGACCAGGCTTTATGGGCTTTCTACTTTTAAGGTAAGCAAAAAATTATCTCATGTAAAAAAAAAAATGGCCAGATTCAAGTAGGTATTCTGAGGCCGTGATCATAAATCTTTTCATTAATCACCATAGGGCAGAAGATCAAAATATACTTTTTTTTTTTTTTTTTCAAATAAGTGAACATTTTGAACCCCAAAACTAACAATAAGACTGTTTCAGCAGCTGTGATTAACGCTTCTCAAGATCTTCTCATGCACCCAGCCGGGAGCAGAAAAGGACACTACTGCCCATCACAAAGAATATAATATTGTATCATTGAATAAATAACCAATTAATTCACCAATTCAGGCGACAAGAGAATATTTTTTTTTTTTCTGTAATAAACAAACTTGAAGAAGCTCATTGGTTGTCTGGCCAAGCCTCTAGAAACATCACGTATGCAATTTCTTGTGGGGAGACTACAAAGGTTAATCCAGCAACTACTAAAATGACTACAACTAAGTCAGCCCTTGCTCGAGTTAGGACCTTTAAACTGCCTTCCCCTGTAATTTTCTAATTCCAATATGAGCTAGTGCATAGCCGTTCCTTTTCTACACAGCATTACAGTAAAGGAATTCAGGATTGTCTTGGATATGACTTATGAAAAATGTGTTAAAATGGGCAAACTAGATATGCCTATATTCTTATGTGCCTTCGAAATCTGGGTTTCTATTTGACCCAAAGGAAGATGATACATTTGATTGCAAGCATTATATGGACTTTTATTTCAATGATTCAATGATTAACCAGCTTTAAAATGATCTACAACATGCCTGCTAATTTTGGCGTCTTAGCTCGCAAGTGAAGGATAGGATGGCAGCCTAACAGTAAATGAATTACTGCTGTAACTCTGACATAGATTAATTATCTCTAATACATCACTAATGAGCTGAGAGATTCTAGAACTGTGTGTTTAAAACAAATTATATTTACCGTCTTAGATTTGGACTTGAGTATCCAGTTTAATAAACTGCAATAAACAATGTAATATCTGTACTGTTTTGTTAAGGATGCAAGGCACGCGGCAGAAGAAGAAATATACATCAAACTCAACCAAAAAATTGATGAATTCATTCAATTAGCAGACTATGACTGGACCATGTCGGAGCCTGACGGAAGAGCCAGTGGATATCTAATGGATCTGATTAATTTTTTAAGAAGCACATTTCAAGTTTTTACTAATTTACCTGTAAGTGGAAATAATTACCTATTATTGTATGCCATTGTGAAGAATGAATGTGTGTACATATATATATATATATATATATATATGTATGTATATATATATATATATATATATATATATATCATTTACAATAATTTATGTTTGCATGTTCCTTACTTCTCTTGATTAGAGTTACTTAATCTAATTAATTTAGTGTTTAATAATTATATAATATTCATATGCTAAAAGTAGTTATAAACATAAGGAAATATAGACATAATGCCTTTAACTATTGACTACAATTATTTTGGGGATTATGATCCTCTTTTTGATAATATACAATATGACACAATATTCTAGTATCAATTCCATAATAATAGTTAAAAAAATATCAAAGCAGAAATGAAGCCATTGTAGAATATTGCTTTAGTTGCCACTTCTGCAGTGTAATGGTTAAATATAAAATGAGAATCACTGTGATCCTTAGTGATAGATTTGAAAAAAAATGTTTAATCTTATAGTAAAAAAAAAGTTTGCATTGTATAAAACTAAACTTTCTAGCCATCGTTTTGGGGGCATATTAACCATCTTGTGCGGAGCACTCACATTCCACCTTTGGTCCTCTTTTCGTATATTGTTACTGAGAACTGTCCTACGTCACTGCAGTAGAAGGTCGTAGAGGAATCTGTGGATGCAACACTGTTTTTTAGCTAAACAAAATACCAAAAAGTTACATTTTAGGTATATAGATCTCTTAGATATATATATATAAAAGTCATGTGACATTTCTTGACCGGGGTTTCTTGCTAGATATATAGTGATTGCCACCATTTATTATTTTGGTCCGTTACATACTTTTTTTTGTGAATAGGTCTTTAAAAGAAAAAGTGAAATAAGACATTGCTCGATTATGTGGAAAATATAAACATTGCAGGAGAGTTATTATTATTATTATCATTTATTTGTAATGCGCCAACATATTACGTAGCGCTATACATAAGTTAAGTTATAACTATTCGCATATGTATTTACATGCTTGTTGGAAGCAGCATCCTTTAAATAGTGCAAAGATACTCAACAACATAAAAAGGGGCAAACATAATCAGAAAGGGCAAAAAGGGGAGGGAGAGGCAGTAAGTGGAGCTTGCTCACTTTTTGTAGCCAAGATAATCATATAGATTAACGTGATCCTTTATACCAATGCCACTAAATCCTATCTATTCTTTTCAGTTGACTTATTTAGTTTAGTCTCAGACTTGAATTGTCTTTATTAGGTAGAAGGAGGAAGGATATTCTTCCAGTGCTGTGCAAGCTCAGCATATAATTGTTCTATTCAGCATATAATTGTTCAATATGTTATAAAAGGAGACAGGACCATCAGTCAATAACTTTGTTACATTGCAAATATGTTTAATCAATTCTTTAATTTGGTCCCAAAATGTTTTAACATAGGGACACAACTATGTTAATTGAAATTTTATGCTACAATCTGACTGTTAATTTTCTAAAAAAAAAAAAAAAAATCTTGGACGTCTATCAGTGTTATTAATTTAACAAAACCATTATATTTTGACAGGTTGTGAATGTTTAGACAGATTGTGCCTTCCCATATTACCAGATATAGTGCAGTGCTGCTTTGCTCCTCTAAACTGCATCCTAGCATTGTATAATAAAGGCTTCATGCCATTGCGCCATATGGGTGTGGGTGTATACAGCCAGGACATAGCGACGCTCTCCACTCATCATAGATCTACTATTTAGATATTGTCTCCAACTGGAAGAATAATTCAAACGTTGCAACGAGACTGTGGGTGGGAAAGTGTAATTAAAAAAGAGAAAAAATAACCAGATTTATCCAAGGTCTGGCTGGGACAAGATGGGTAAAACAACATGGTGACACAATGTTCAAGTTGGCTTCAAATAATATAAGAACATGTAGTCCATGCAACATAATAATACTCTTATTAAATACAAGCATTACTATGAATGTCTAACGATATGTGATTACAAGTAAAAACATTAAATTGCCCCATGGGAATGATTTGCAAGCAAATCCATTAAAAAAATTAAATTCCGCCAGTTGATCTGGGATCGTTATGAATGCTGCTTCTCTAATTAATACTTTGCATCATATCATCAGTTCAAACCACTATTGCATTTTTTGGACCTACTAAGCAAGATCCAGTTTAATATTATATTATAATTATGTATGAGATATCATGTTTATTTTGTTTCATAATGAAATAAACATACAGTATATGGTTTATTAGATTGTGTATCTCAACAACTAACTCTTTATGAAAAATGGCTGTGCCATTGTATAGCCAGATTTCCATGCTGTTTAAAAGACAGTCATCCTTCAAAGAGGAAAACAAATATACATTTTGTAAAATGTAAACAGACCCAGTAAAGGCTCCATATATAGTATTATTTAAACTATAGACTGTAACTAATTCTTAATCAATAACATTTAATTAAATTGTATTTTCTTACAGTACCATTACATTGATATTTTGAAATTTTTACCTGCCAGTCACACTTTTTATCACCCACCAACCAAGCCATTTTATCTTTGTACTATTGTATAATAATTGCTAATGATTGCTCATTCATTGTTGGAGGTCTACACACATTGTTTCATGCCAAATGTGACTACTTGTAAGAATGCGAGTGTGTACAGCCCGCAGGGAGCATATAGTAATAATTAATGTAAACATAACGTATCATTGCTAATTAATCCCTTGGGTGTATGCACATGCTTAGACTATTTCTAGTAATCTCCACTGAAAACAATGCATGCAGACCTCCAGGAATGCACTGTAAAAGAAACAATTTAATAAATATTGTCAGTAGCCACAAATGCACTTCAGCTGCTAAGTCAGCAATATGGATTAAAAAGAACACTGAATTCACATTTTGTAGTAGGCTATTTGAAGAACCTGACTTAATAATACATGGAGGGTTGCTATTTTTTTAACCCGGTAGTGATCTCTGATTTCATCTTTTATCCAGTTATATTTAAAAGTTACCATAAGTTTTGGCACATAGCAATAGGATTGAATAAAAGTTCTAATCTCAGTAAAATCATAGTAATTGGAGGCCAGGGAAGTACTTGGAAGTCTTTGTTGTGCTCCTCCGACCACTCTCAGACAATTCTGGCCGTATGACATGCTGCATTGTCCTACTGGAAGATCCCATCCGCTCCAGGGAAGTCAATATGTATGGGTATACATGATCTACAAGGATGGATAGATAACCCAATTGATTGGGTACGCCTTCCAAAGGTATGAGTGGACCCAGACAATGCCAAGAAAACACTCCCCACGCCATAATGCTGCCGCCATCAGCTTGTGTTCTTCCAACAATGGTTCTCAAACAATGGTGTTTGTTCTCTGAGGTTTTGCGCCTGACACGCCAACGCCCGTCCAGGCGATAGAGCAGAAAACATGACTCATTTAGAGAAGACAATCCTTAGCCAATCGGAAGATGTCCCATTTCGGTACTGTTGTGCAAATTGAAGCCGTTTCTGCCGATAAACCCTCATCAGCATGGGTGCAGTGACCAGCCATTTGCTTTGGAGCCCCATAAGCAACAAGGTTCGCTGAACTGTCGTTTTAGACACACGTCTGGTAGCCGTATTGTTTGTTTGGACTGTGAGTTGCTCTGACATCAATGACACGTGGTGCTCCGCAGTTTCCAAGCCATTTATTCACAATGGTGCCATTTGTCCAGTCACAGGTACACTATAACCGCAGCAGCATGCGAACTGTTCACAAATTGTGCGGTTTCAGAAATTCTGCCACCCTTGGCCTGAAAGCCAATGATCATCCCCTTTTCAAAGTCGGATAAATTGCACGTTTTACCCATGATATGTTTGCAGAATGCCTACATGTCACCTTATATAGCCAGCAAGCCAGCTAACGACACGTGTTATGTTTAATTTGCTACCTGCTGCTGACATCAAAAATAGGCAGTGGTCATAATAATAATGTAACTCGACCCTGTAATATAGACCATTGATCTTTTTTTTAGTTTGTTGCCTTTTGTCTTTTTTTCCGATTTGATTAAAATTACTATTCAGTTGTTGGCTAAATGGATTTTCAATGGGTGCTATTTGCATATTTTTTTGTTGCCTGCAGGCCACTGGAGAAACAAGCCTTTTTCTTTCAGTAGTGTTCATCCAAAAGCTCACGGTGATCTAAATCACCTTTATTTATTGCAATTATATATTCAAATTACACTAATCAATTATCCCATTGCATTGTGGGAGACATAAATTATCAGAATAAATACTCTTTGCTGATAGCTTTTATATAACTTTAAATGCATTTGTAACATGTATTTTTGCCCAAATTTGCCCAATAAGTATTTCTGCAACATTATTATAAATTAAAAAATGTTTAAGAATGAGCGGTGCGTTTTACACATAATTCTTTTAAAATCGCCATATGACTTTGCATTTTTGGTGTTTTAAATCAAAATGCTAAACAAATGTGTACTACATTTTACATGCTATCGCTTGGAAAAATTGTAATTAAAGGGCCACTGTAGTCCCAAACTTTCTAGTATGGATTTAAGACATCACATTTTAAACAGTACAAAACTTTATCTTATATTACCTTTAGTGTGTTGTTGTTTTCTCCTCCTCCTGTCCTAATATTTTATAACAAACTGAGGAGCAGCGAGCGTAATGGGTATATTAACTGCAACATATTAATCTTTTTGTTGCTATTGGTTTTAATATGTCAGATAAAAAAACACCATAAAAAATGTGTTGCTGAGTCCTTGCTTACATTTACACTGATAAGATAATGGCAGATTGAGCACTTCCTTTTTTATCTGCCTATCTGTTTTAGTTGTAAATTTTCTTCAATTAATATAATTCAATTTTAATGGGGAAAAATCTTTGTTATGGTATAAAACAAGCTCTTTTAAATGCACTACAGAAATGTTTTGGACTACAATATCCATTTAAGTAGCAGAGATCATCAAATGTTAATCTGAAGTGAAAACGTCATGCAGTCTGCACGTGCTCATTCTTGTTCAATTCAAGTGGCTTTAGACTGAAAAGTATAGCAAGACCTGCATTGGTAATTTCATAGGCAATAATCATACATAAGAAAGAAATAACATACAATGCAAGGTGGGTGTATCAGAAAGGTTGATTGGCAGGTAAAAATGGCAAATTACTGGTTTATATCGCTTAGTTAATTTCAGCCATAGGCCTAACTATATAGCATTTGAACAAAATATGGTTGGGATAAAAAAATGCCAACTACTCTGGATGTCAGTAATAGCAATGTGTAGTGTGCTGTGGTATAGTACGAATGATGGACTATGTCTTCATGAACTGCCCCTTTCTTCACTTTAAATGCCTTACTAGATTGGCATTCCACACACCCACAAAAAAAGAGATATTTAATAAAGACATGGTCTTAGCGCCACTCTTTCATTCCCTTTGATACATTCATTATATGTAAACACTTTTGAATTTCCATTTACCAAATGCATTGGTATTTTGTGGCTGCATTCCTAATAAGTGTATCTCAACTTCATTAATTACCCCCACTGTTGGATTGGTAAAAGATATGTTTATGTTTTACAAGAATAACACAATCTTGGCTCAACCACATTAGTCCTGCTAAAGCACACTAAGTGTCATTTACACACTAGTTGCTTCACATTAATATCAATAAAATATTTACCCGTTAAAATCTTGATGAATTATTCAATTCAACATATTTAGCTGTTGGCAGCATCACATTGTATTTGATACATTTTACTTGGCTCGTTCATGGATAAATTACAGAAATCTAAGAACTTCAGTTAACTACTGGATGTTGTTATGGGAACGAGATAATCTGTCAGCTTGTTCTTATCATGTAATAACTGGTTGCTTTACTTGTTGCAGCCTTACAATTGCCTTTAGCTTAATATAGCAAATTCTTAATAGTGGGTGTGATTTTTAATGGGTACTTTAGACTATGAAGCTGAATAGAAAACAGAAAAGATAAAACACCTAGTGGAGAAGTTACCTGATAAATGTTTTAATGGGACTATGTGATAGATCATTCTATAAGGAAAAAACATATATATGCTAATATAAAAAAATACCACTGTGTTTACCACTGTGTATATTTAAATGTAACTGCATGAATGGAATGTTTATCAGATAACAGATTAACATATATTAATTGCTATATATAACATACTAACTGATACGCTGCTAGAGAAATATAAGGGGTTTGTTTACCAACCTAATGATATTCATTATTTTTTAGGTTTGCGGTTACACTGCACATTGTAAACTTAAAAGACACTTATTTTACAAAAGACTTGTATCATAAAGTATGGACCTTTCTAGTATGATGCCAGGCATGAAAAAATAAATATTAAGATAATAGAGCAAATCTGATTGTATTATATTAAAAAATATATAGCATAATTTTGCCAGTCTGATGCTGTAGCTCACAGATGAGACCAAAAAAATGTGTACAACATTTTATGGCTACATTTACAGGAAATTACTATTAATGTAATTTGTCTTAAAATAACCTAAAAAGACCCATACATTGGTTGAGTAAATAAACCCATATATATTTTGCTAATATTTACTATGCTAAATCAAGAGAAGTATGGCAAATCTTATACAAATTAATGTTTTTCTTTGTTTAACAAAATCAGGAGATTCTTCGGATTTGGGGTCTATTTATCAAGTAATGCAGTTTTATTTGAATTGTTAAATCAACATCAGAACACAAATTAAAGGGCTACCCAATTCAGCACAATTTGGATCACATCACTGCAAAGATGTCCTATAAGCATCTTGAAATACTTTTTGAATTTTTGAAATACATCTCCCATATGAACTCCTGTATGGCTGGCTCTCCATTAGGGGAATTTTGAAAAGCGAATTAAAACCGAACTATTCAATGGCTCTCGCAAAAAAGGGTTCTGTATAACTTATTGACTCCTACACCCACGGGAGTTAACCCATAGCTCTCTAACTCTAACGTGTGCTTGCAGCCTGCTCGCAGGAGGCTATGAGTCTGAATCTCAGAAGTGTCCATAGTATCGCTACAGAACTCTACCCACGACCTAACATGAACACACTACACTAGCCCTAACATCCTCCCATATCCCTATCTATCTTATGGAACCCTGTGGTATCTAAAATGTACCCCTATATTATGGGATCCCTTAAAAACACTACCCCCTTTAAATAATTACAAAAAATAACAAAAGTACAGAAAAATAAAAAATAAATGCAGAAAATAAAAAAAAGACTATCTAAAAGTAAAAATAAAAAGTTTCAGAAAAACTGAAAGGAAAAAAAAAGAGACTACAAAAAATCTACAGCTATTGGGGAAATTATACTTACTCTGCACCTTGACAACCTTCCAGTGAGGTATCTTCAAGACCCAGTTCCTCACTCTTCAGCCCTGAAGAATCTGTCTTCTTCTTGCTTGATTGAAGTCCTTGTTCCTCATTTTCATCTTGTGGAAATGGGCCTCCTAAAAACCCTGTGTCTAAAAAAAAAAAAAATTTTTGCAGATTCTAATTGGCTGAACTATTATTGACACATATTTCAGCCAGTCGGAATCCACAAAAAGTTATCTATGGAGAAGGTGTGGTAAAAAAAAACTGTTAGTTGACGCGGGAGCTCCATTAGATTTTTTTTTTTTTTTTAAGGGTGGCTGGATTTTTAGGTGGATGTCTATTTCCATGGGCCAAAGATTAGGAACAAGGGCTTCAATAAAACAAGAGAACAGATTTTTCAGTATACTTGGAAGTGACCACTTTTCTAGGGCTGAAGAGTGAGGACAAGGGCTTTGAAGATCGTTTCTGGATGGTCGTCATGTTGAAGGATAAATATAATTTTTACACCCAATAGGTGTAGTTATTTTTTGTAGTTTTTTTATGGGGTTAGTAGACCCCCAACCCTATAGCACATGGGGTGAGGGTAAAGGGGCCCTATAGCCCCAGGTATTGCAAGGAAATCCCTTCGGATGCTCAGCCTCATAGGGGTAGCGAGTATTGAGAAGGGAATGCGATGGGATAACCAGACTCATAGTGGGTATTGTGCAGGAATCCCTTGGGTAGAAGGTATTGAGATAGGACCTGAGATTATGGACATTAGGAGAACCTGGGATGTAAGATTTATGAGTGTGATATGATAGCTCGAAAAGGTTTTACAAGTGAACTTCACTCAGATCTTTTCTTATGGGAGCCATGAAATCGAGCCCTGATAGAGCAAGTACCATACGCTCAGCATCTAGATGCTCTATAGCACATGGACTTCCTGGGGGAAGCTGTGGTGTCAATCACAGCTTTCCCCATAGAGCCTAAAATGCTGCACGGAGGTACTGCAAAACACTGAGCGACACACAGCCTCATCTCATTAAAGATGAAACCTCTGATGGGCCTGGTAGAGGAGATGTAAACAATGGTATCTAATGTGCACACGCTCTTAAGAGCAATTACAGGGACTTCAGTGGCCCTTTAATGAGTGTCTGAATATCTGGTTAAGAGCCAGATTGAACTCTGTAGGTCAGTATGATCAAACTAATTTCTCAAATTAGCTATTTAATATTAAAGTAGATTTGATGCAAAAAAGGTCACTTAATAAATAGACCCTTTCATAGAGTAACATTAAATGGATACTGTCACCCAAATTAGAAGTGTAATTCATTGTTAAGAGAATAAAAAAATGTCTATACATTGTATTAGCCATTTTATCTATGGTAAATAATTCATGAGATATTCAGAATTAGTTGTGCAGTTCCTGTATACTAATGTGTAGCTTAGGTGCTTGAAAAGGTTGAGGGGAAGGTATCTAACCCCATGATGACATGAAGGTATCTAACCCCATGATGACATTATGGGTATTATGTTGGCCAACACAGAGACAGACAGTTCCAAAGCAGCTAATCAGTATTTGCAGCCATTCTTTTGCACATTAGTACAACTCAAACTATCCTGAACAACTTAGGAATGGTTCTCTTATTTAAAAAAAAAAAAGGTTAATACAATGTGTAGACAGTTTTTCATACTCTCTAAGAATAAATATAAAAAACAACCTGGTTTTGGTGATAGAGTCCGTTTAATCTGTGTGTATCAATATAAGTCTCCTTAAGCTTTGTATGTTCCAACTTCCTGCCTCTAACATTTACTTTGCTACTTACATCTCTACCTTTTTGTGTTTTGGTTGCTGTGCTGCTTTCTTGTCCAGAATAACAGCAATGACCATGCTTCTATGTCGGTAAGTAAATGCGAGCACGGGAAACAGCATGTTAATTCACTTCTTACAGGCTGCTTGCACATATATTATATTATTGGTATTATTCGCCATGTATTAATAAAGTGTTTTAACACTGTATTCTTGATTTTGCTTCTAAAAAGAAAATGTACATTTTATTTTTAAATCAAAGTAAGACATTATGTGTGTAATATACAATATTCTGTATGTTTTATACTTTTAGATGTTTCCCTTTGTGGATATTCTTTTCTTTCTGCTGCTTCATATCCTCTAGTTTAGCTCATTGAATTGCATAAGGCTAGAATAGCCTCTATTGCAATCCTTAGCTATCAATATTTGAGTAGTTATATATATATATATAATTTTTTTTTCTTTTTTTCATATCTGCCTGGTATGTGATGTGGAGTTATTAACACTTTTTAAGACTTTTTTACCTCATAAAATCATTTTACATCATTTATTAATTATACTAAAGTGATCATTGTTTAATGCAGTGATTTCCAATCCTCTCCTCAAGAACACTGTGTGAACACTAAGGCCCCTATTAAATTCCATTTCCAATTTCCATTACATTTGCTGGAGGTACAGATAGATTAAATTAGAAAACGCAGCAAGGACATCTCTGGAATCCAAATCCGAAAACCATGCTGCGGCATGTGGCATTTCCAGGCGTGAACATGATAAATTATTCAAACCCGTAGTTATGGGTGTAGACGGAGCCAATAGGAAATGAGCCCGTCATCATTATGTCACTAAAACATGGAGGTTAAATTTCAATCACCTACGGTTTTGAAGTCTGAGTTGCGATCGGACCCGCATTCCAGAAATAATGCAATATGAAATAATTAGTAAATATGATATTCTAGTCCATGCGAGTTCTATTATATGTACTAGTAAATTGTTTGCCGGATCGATATAACATGGAAATTTAAACATAAAAAAAAAGTATTTTTTATTGCAAATTTGTGAGCTTGAGAATGTTGTGCTATTAATTTTAATACCTTTCATCACTTTCCCTATAATTTAAACATTTACGGAGTTGAAATATCAAAGGCTTAGCTGGGTCGGAGTTCAGATTTTGACAGCCGGTAGTCAAGCCCGTAGTTATGGGTTTAGATGGAGCCAATGAAAATAGAGATCGTCATCATTGCGTCCCAGAAAAATGGAGGTTGGTTTTCAAAGTCTTACGGGGCTCAATTATGAGTTACGATCGGGCCCACATTCCAGATATGATTAGATATTGATAAAGCCGTAAATATCATATTCTATTACATGCGAGTTCCAGTATATGTGTTAACACATTGATTGCTGGGATTGATATAACACAGAAATTAAACATGAAATAAAGTATTTTTTTTTGTAGATTTGCAAGCTTGAGAATGTTGTGCTATTAAATTTAATAACTTTCATCACTTTCCCTATAATTTAAACATTTACGGAGTTGAAATATCAAAGGCTGAGCTGGGTCGGAGTTCAGATTTTGACAGCCGGTAGGGATTTACTGCCTGTAACCCGCAGATTGTTTGCGGGTAGCTAAAAGAGGCCAATTTAATAGCCATAACTTTTGCAAGCTCATTTACGGGCTTCTGGAACTGCAATTTGGCGAATTTAATAGGGCCCTATGTGTGGAAATGTGTATTAAACAGGCTGTGGAACCTATAATTGCCTTAACTGTATTCATAAGACTTTTACTTACATATTACCTTAAGAACTTTGTCAAGTATTATCACTTATTATTATAGATATAGGGTCTTGGCTGCTAATCCAGGAGTAGTCCTTTTTTCACAAATGTTGTGAAATAGAACTAAGTGAAGGATCAGAAACCATGAACATAAATATTTTAATATTATGGCATTCAAAAGGGGACATGATATACCACCTTGTGGGAGACTTTTACTGAAACGGTTTTAAAGATTTGGAAGCACCTGTAGTCATAAATAGTAAATGTGATGAGGTTTGGAAGAAACGGGCCAGAGGTCTGGATTGGAACCCAGGTCTATCATTTCACTACCCCAGTGCTAATCTATACCATTGCCACTTTACTGTTTAGTACATATCTTGAAGAGATGGCTGTATACTAACACTAACACCCACGACCACAACATGCCCTGTCATTTACACAGTGCTGGAGTGTTTTGATCAGTTAACATGAGGGTTTCCCATCATAATAGCTTCTTTCATGTGTAAGGTGATCGTTGTAGTTGCTTGCTATGTCATTTTCTGAGGGGCTATGAAACTTGACGGCAAGCATGAAGAGTGCAGAGAAAACAGGATTTTATGTGAGCAATGTAATATTGTACAGGAAAGGAGAGTATGTAGCGCCACTCAGGATGTGCAGGAGGATTCCTTGGAGAATGTCTCCAGTCATATTATCCCATCTGTCATATTTTACAGTTTGACAAATCTAAGCATTTTTCAACACATCACCTATTAGTATTTATGGTCCACTGTATACCTGTACATTTGTTCTTGTCTCCATCTTTAGATTGTAGGTAACGAGTTTCCAATCTTGTAGGCTGCTTTGAAAAAAGCACTTTTTACAAGACTTGAAGCTCAAAACAGGGCCCTACAGTTGTCAATATTGTATACTGTATATTCTCTTGTTCTTATCCCCCGTAAAGCGCTACAGAATATGTTGGCGCATTACAAACAAAAGTTAATAATAATAATAATCTTTCCTTATTCATATACCTAGAATACAAATGACATTTTATAGTACCGTAGTAACCGAGGTTGAAGAAAGACTTCTACTCCAAGTTCAACCTTTTTAGATCTCTTCTGATCCTTGTAATAAGTGAATTGTTAATTGATCCAGAGTAAAGCAAAAAAAAACATTAAAACTCTCTCACAAAACAATTACAAATGGACTGCTCCCTGGATCAATGCCCATTCTTCTCTAGCTAGTCTACATAACTCTATGCCTTGTTCTTCAAAAATATTTCCAACCCTCAAAGCTGTTTACTGAATCTTCTGTCCTTTGGTAGAGAGTTCCACAGACTGACTGTGAAGAACCCATTACTTTCATTATGACAGAGTCTTTTTTCTTCTAACCTCTTATAGGTAGTGTGCTTTCTTCTCTTTTGTAGCAGATGTTAAATAAAAAAAATGATAGCATTAAGAAATGCTAGACTTTAGAAGAAAGAACACAATGGAATAAAGAGACCTAGGTGATTGTTTAAAGGGCCATTGTAGTCCAAAAATGTTTATGATGCATTTAAAAGATTGTATTTTATACATTACAATAGCTATTTTTGTTTGAAAAATAAGTTGTGTGCCGTGTAGATAAACTGCATTGATATCAAACACTATGGGATTGTTTCTCCTCCATGTTCCTGATATTTTACGAGTCTTTGTTTACACTTCCTCTCAGTTCATTGGGGAATTTACTAACATCACATGCGCAACAGCCTGCAGTAACGTGCGGTCCGGCGTCTCCGCTAATCATGTGATTTACTAAAGCCATTCTGCCCTATAACAACTCTCTTAATGCAGGGCTATTAAGAGTTATAGTGCACAGGGTGTTTCATAAGTGTTAAATGTGGCATACTGTGAAAAACATAGTTTTATTAATTTACTAAACACTCATCTTGCTTCTACTCACTAGGAAATTGCCCGTCAAAAATTACTGGAGTAAAATTGTAAGGCTAGCAATGCTGTTAGCCACACAATGCGAGGCTATGGGCCCTCTGAGCACCTTCAGCGCTCATCAAATGGCTTGCAAGCCCCTGCCCCTGTGTAATTAATAGGCCTCGCGCTTCAGTGTTAGTGTCTTGGGTTGTGTTACTGTCTTGGGTTGTGTTACGGCCTTGGGTTAAGTGTTACTGGCTTTTGTTCAGTGTTACTGCTTAGGGCTACTTTTACGTCCTTGGGCCTTGTTTTCGTTTTTTTGCATTTTTTCTCAGCCAGTTTTTTTCTCGCTTGGCCGATTTTCGTTTGTGAAAAAACTGCAAATATGCATCAAATTAACTTGCAACCTGACTCACAGGCTCCATGCCTCTTCCACTATGCTGTGTGTAAGTTAATTTGAGGCATATTTGTTATTTTTTTCATGTCTTTTCAGTTCCGTGGTTCTGCCGTTAAAGTCGTAATTTTGCGAGGCGCACAGGACATGTACGGGTATTGGTCATAAGTCGTATGGGTCGTAAGTCCTGCGTGCCTCAAATGCTCGCCTTGTTTTGCGAGGCTTGCAGTGCAATGAGCGCCTTTGGCGCTTATTGCAGGCTATGTCCCATGTACCTCAACTGCTCGCCTCGCTTTGCGAGGCTCGCAGTGCAAGGAGCGCCTTCGGCACTCATTGCAGCCTAAGTCCTGCATAGTCGACTGCTCGCTTTGTGAGGCTCACAGTTGCGGCCCTATGGGCGTGACCAACATCGTAAGCGTTCTGGACACTGATAACTATATATGTGAAGATGCTGATATTGAGCACTGTGTGTTTCAATCCTACGATAGCGGTATACTTATTAAAATGATATAACTAATAATCAGTCATTAAGATACAAAATATGCTTATAAATGTAATATCTATAAGGATCATTTTATTACTATATAGTACTGACAATTATCATTTTGCCGGGTATATTGTCATTTTACCTCATTATTGACATAATGACAATCATTACACTGATGAAAAGAGCTGTTAAACTGCACATGGTTGTCCCCTATCACACGCATGTGCTACTCTAGTATAATAGTATAATAGTAACTAATGTGCAGCGGTAGATCATGTCTTATCGCATGACCTGTTAGTAAAATCACACATTATTTTTTTATCTAATTAAAATAATATAATAATATATTGGTCATTCAAAAGAAGTATCAAATAAATGAAACATGTTCTTTTAAATATATTATAGAAAGTTTTGGGCTACGGCGATCCTTTATCTGTAATGTATGTGACTCTTTAAACCATTTTGGTGACTGATTAACATTTGCAGCCTCTTTTCTTTCCATAAAGACTGTATAGAAAATGATCAAATCACCCCTAGCACACTATAAATATCCATCAATATATTCTTACTTGGTTAATGCCTAAACTTAACTCACAGTTTCTGCTACTACGATTTCAATCTCAAGGACATGTGTTGACAATCAGCCTTGTGGTTGGGGCTATATGAGCCCTGAACATGTTGCTCTTGGCAAATTTGTAAGAAGCAGAAAATGCATTTTTTTTATTCTTATTGATAATGCGGTGTTTGTATGAGGATTAGTATCACAGACTACTTAACCTCTTGTGTGGCAGTAGCGGTAGATATAGAATTCAGCACAGACTGGTGGTCCCTTGGGCTCTAGAAGGGTTAAGCATATGGCTCTCCATAAATATAAAATTCTAATTAGGTTAGAATATCTGTAAAAGTCTAATACGAGCCTAGGAAAGATTAGACAGACCACAGAGAGGCTAGTAGAGATTTGTAATGACAGGATTCGCTGTGCCAGTAATACATTCTGCTCATGCTTAAAATATGTTCAGGCACAGTTTTATCACATTCCCATCAGCACATATTATTAAACCTTAGCTCCAGCACAAGCAAACACCCTACTCAGTGCCTTGCTACGAAAAGGTCATTGTATACCTCATAATTCATTTTGTTCTCTGGTGACATTTACTGTATTCCCAGCAAATGAATCCCATCCCACAGAAAATGGTAAACTTCTATATTCATCTTACTAGAAAAAAGGGCTGCATTGTAAAAAATCCATAGATTACGGGAAGGTAAAAAAAGTTGGTTATATTATGTTCTGGGCTTCATAGCAGGAATTGTAAGCGAAGTTATATTAACTCAAAGACATCTAAAGGGAATGATGCCGGTCATGGATGTAGGAACTGGGGGCGAGGGAGCCAAATCACCCCCAGATTTTTCAATACTATATATATATTTATATATATTTTTCAATACTATATGCGGTATCCCCCCCAGGTTTTCTTTGGCTCCTACACCCATGATGCCAGTGCCACCTTGAGCTACCAAATGCTGGTTCATCATTACCTTTTAGATGTCACCACTATCAAAATATGAGCTTGTAGTATATTATTGAAAACGATAATGCAATAATTCTTCAATAATTTAACAATATACATCATGGTAGAAAGGCAGAAGTGTCATATTCATAGTATGCTGTTACAAAGAACTAGTGGTGGTAATGGCCAATATATAAATCCCATGTTTAGCTATTGTGGATGAATGGACAAACATTAAAATATAAAAATAGCCTTTAAGCTTTAGCTATTTATTTATGCAGCACTGTTTGTAACAGACCTTTGTGTACCTGCCGGGTCATATTTTTATTTGTAGAGCAGCAGCAGATTCGGTAGTGCTACAGTATAGGTTTTTAGTTAAAGGGACCATCATCCCAACAGAACAGAATGTTGGTTTCATTTTAAAGAGCATTAAAAATTGTCTATGGATTGTATGAGTTATTTTGCCCAATAGAAAATAATTCCTAAGATAATCAACATTGATTGTGCAGCTCCTTTATGCTAATGAGCAGATCAGTATGCCAGTTTGTGGCTCTGAATGCCTGATAAGAGTGGCGGAGGTTGATCTAACTGCATTGTAACCATAGGGGGCATTGCTTAACCACTACAGACAGCCAAGCAGGCTATAATCCTAATTAGCACAACAAAGCAGCTAGTTAATATTTGTGAGTCACTAATTTGAATAAGAATACCACAAAGAACAAGCTAATTATTTCAAGAATGATTCACTGTAGAATCAAATGGTTGGTACAGTAAAGGTGGTTTCTGGGTTACAGATAACCCGTACGGACTCCCAAGGCTTTTTGTATGACTTTGTTTTTATATTCTGTTTGAGTTAAAAGAAAGAGTGCAATAGTTTCTGTAACTTATTATTACAATACAGGGGTATAATTATTATTAATACAGTATTACACTGTATTATTATTATCACATATGAGCTATTATCATTATTATTACTAGCGACTTGCTCGTCAAAAATTACGGGGCAATAAAATTTGAAGCCATGGGAATGCTGTTTGAGACATAATTGAAACCGTTTTGTATTGTGAGGACCTTCGGCGCTCATTGAGAGGCTTGCTCTGAGCGCCTTCAGCGCTCATCGCATGCCTCGCAATGAGCTTCTTCGACGCTCATTGCAAGCCTCAAGACCTTCGGCACTCATTGCAAGGCTTGCGCTGAGCACCTTCGTGAATCATCGCATTCCTCGCAATGAGGGCCTTTGGCGCTCATTGCAAGCCTCTCCTGTCGTCTACTTTTGGTCCTCTGAGAGAGAGATATATTTATATATATATGTAGTTAAGTAATAATTAATGATTTATTCAATAAATTAATATACTTTAATTATTTATAATTGATATATGCAGCGAGCAATAGGCTGAAGAGCTAACAATCTGTTTGTATTTTGCATCTGCATACAATATACATTGTGAGTGTTAGTGCCCTGCTTATAAAATGTAATGAATGTTTGAACTGTGCAGTCTAAATAAGCTGCGTGTGCGAGGTAAAGCCGTTGGTGTATTGTGTAAAGCGGCCTTGTATAGTCGTAATGTTATTAATGCGGTACGCGTCTCGTGAACAGTTTCCGGCTTTTGTAATAGTGTATCTTGTAGGTCGTAGTGTGATGTTTAAAGTGCTACGCGTTTTGCAGTGTTTTGCGCAGTCTGGGGTCATGTAGCCTTGGTTTCATTTTTTTTCCTCGCTTAGGCGATTTTAGGCCACCTCACTCACAGACGTCCTGGATTGTTTCCCCATGCTGTCTGTGATGGGTTTTTTTTGGTCTGTTTAGTGTGTTTTTTGTTCGGCCACTAATCTCGTATCTTTTTTTTTCTAAGTCCTGCGTCTAGTATTTTTTTTTCTAGGTGCCGTGTAATTGCACGCCTCGCTTTGCGAGGCTCGCATCGGCTTGCGAGGCTCGCATCGGCTAAGTGTTACAGTTTAACGTCTCGCTTGCGTAGTTTGCAAAGATGAGCACCTTCGGCGCCCATCGGCTAAGTCCTACACGTTAACGGCTCGCCTGCGGCACTCATTGCCTAACTCGTATGCACTTCGCAAAGCGTGAAGACGTCTCGCAGTTTGACAACTATTATATGTGATTCATCAGGGGTCTGAGTTACATACAAATCCATTTAAAGACTTTCTTGGGAACATATTTCGTCTTTAACCCGGGGACCGCCTGTAAAAGGATAGTTTTCAATGCTCTTTAAGAATAACTTTTTCTAAAATACCCACAATGCCTGTGATGTCACAGCCATTTAGAAGACACTTAAGTGTCTCCACACACTGTTACAATGTTAAGCAGCTTGTAATAGATAGGGTGCGCTCCCGCCTAAAGATATATCAGAAAACTTTAACATTTTCTCAAAAAAGATCAACTTTTTTAGTCACAATAAATTGAAATGTTGTGTATACTGATCTTTACTATTTAAACTTTAGCAGCCTTATTAAATTGCGATTCGGTAAATATAAAAGGGCTCTATTTAAGCACACAGCATATTTTTTACAGAAGTTTTTAGTTAGTGAACTTCTATCCAAAACCAAGGTCTTCACTAACTAAAAACTTCTGTAAAAAAAATATGCTGTGTTCTTAAATAGAGCCCTTTAAATGTACCAAATCCCAATTTAATAAGGGTGTAGGAAACTAGGACCATCAATGTACAATATACTTTAATGATTTTCAGAAGCAGTAAACAATTGTGATAAAATATGTATGATTTATTTGCATGTGACAGGTTCTATGGAATTAAAAGAATGTAAAAGAAACAATGTGCAGTACTGTAATGAACATCAGGCTTTCACTAATTTACAGTAATTGTAATGAAGTTGTCAATCATTACCTGCTGTGTTAATAAGATTTTCCATAGGAACACAGTGTAAACAACATCTTACAATTGCAACTTTTATGTTTGCTCCAAAAGTAAACATATACAGCCCTATTAAATTAGAAGCCCGTAGTGGCATCGGGAAGCTCGCAAAGGCTGCGGGCTTGAAATTTGGCCGAGTTACATAGCTATTAAATTAGAACATTATTACATTGCGATTTGGACAATTGAATAGGGCTCTATTTAAGCACATAGCATATTTTTTTACAGAAGTTTTTAGTTAGTGACCTTCTATCCATCAGCAAGGTCTTCACTAACTAAAAACTTCTGTAAAAAAAAATATGCTATGTGCTTAAATAGAGCCCTATTCAATTGGCCAAATCGCAATTTAATAAGACTGTAGAGACGCAAATACATTAAAAAAAAATGAACGCTGGATGCGCGGCCGTGGACATGATCATGTAGTCAAACCCGTAGTTATGGGTTTAAATGGAGCCAATGGAAATAGAGATCGTCTTCATTGCGTCCCAGCAAAATGGAGGCTGGATTTTAAAGTCTTACGGGGTTCAATTATGAGTTACGATCGTACCCACATTCCAGGTATAATGCAATATTAATAAAGCCGTAAATATGATATTCTATTACATGCGAGTTCTATTATATGGCTAGGATTGATATAACACGGAAATTAAACATGAAATAAAGTATTTTATATTTGCGAGCTTGAGAATGTTGTGCTATTAATTTTAAGACTCAACATCACTTTCCCTTTAATTATATGTATAGTAGTGTGTGTGTATTTGCATTTACAGTGCTACGGATTGGACTTTACCCCCCTTGCGGGTCCTCTCTAGTACCCATTGGCTCCATTTGCGTGTTACAGGATTGAACGCCAGTGAATGTGTTGCAATTTAATAGCTAAATTGGTGCGGTTACGGGCTTGACAGAACAAAGGATTTGCGGTTGCGAAGTTCCACGTTCCAAGTCCCGTAGGCTTTTTCGATTATAACCTACAGATCAGCAGCTGCCTGCTTTACGGGGCCAATTTAGTAGCCTCAAGTCTTGCGGGCCACAGTTTTACACATTAGGGGAATTTAATAGGGCTGATAGTTATTAACTTTTTATTTTTATTATTTTTTTCCTTTGTTTTATTGTATTTAATTGTATTAGTAGAATTTACTCCAAGTCCAATCAATTTAACTACAACAAAGTACTACTTAATCATTACCTCTTTCTGTTCCATGGGCAGATCAGCTGTCCTATGAGTAACCTCTCTTTGAATATTATAATGTAATTGTTATGTTAAATAAGCCTAAGACTGTCCTGAAATTGATGCAATCACTTAATCATAGAAATACAGGGCATCCACCAAGGCTTTCCAACACATCAGCTACCCCTTGAGTGGAAGGTTTAATAATTTAGCTTACTGTAATCCTCACATTCCTATGTCACACATTGCTTATCTGGCTACATATTTCCACAACCAATACATTTGTACGATCTTATTGCTTTTACTTAGAACTCCATTGACTATACAACATAACTTTACAGAAGCAAAGTGTGGTCATAAAGGAGAAAATGTACTATATCTAGTGGGGAATTGGCACAACTGTGCTACCATGTATTAATTCTCTACATAACAGTAAAAACTAAGGTTTAAACTGGTGAAAAAATGGTGGAGAAGCCCTTAATAGTCTTGTGAAGAGAGATTATTCATTATTCACTAAATATTTTTCCGAGATGGACCACCGTCCTTATCTATTATCTGCATAGCCATATTTACCCACTCTTCTGCCCCGGGCCATTTCAGAATAAACCTCGGCGGAGATTGCCAGTGATGGTATGCTTAAAGTGAGGAGAAAGTAGTAATGAGATATTGGGAAAGGGACAGGGAGAGGTGAAAAGACAGATAAAGAGGAAGAGGCGAGGGAATCTGAGGAAGGGAATGGGAAAATGATGGAGAGATAAAGTGGGAAAATAAATTAGAAATGAGAGAAAGAGCTCAGAATATAACTCAGAACATGTGCACAGGTCTAAAGACTATAAATTTTAAGCTTCTCAGTTTGTGTATTTGATAGAAGAGGTTGAGAAGACGTGTGACCTCTTCACCATTGTGTTGCCAAGAATAATTAAAATTGAGCTTGTATGTGGTTTTTCATGTCTATAAAGTAATTTCAACGTTGGCCATTATCAACGTTGGCCATTATCAACGTTGGCCATTATCTACAAAACTGACACACAAACTAACACATTGGTATATACTACTGTTCCTCTAACATTACCACATACTCTCAACTGGAACTTACAAAAAAATCACTTATTGCATTTATTAATAATTAATTGTTAAAGTCTCCTGTAATTTCTCTTGCAATAGGATACACCACTTCACAATCCTTTCTCAATTTCGTGATTCTTCCTCTTTCCACATATTTGAAGGAAAAGCTTAATTAAGAGACTGATTACTCTGTAATGAGGATTTAAATACATATAGCACAAAGTGCCCATGGCATAATTATATCCATTTGTCCGATCTTATGCTGTGTTCCTAGAAAATTGAAAAGTATCTGTAATAAACAAAATAATGTTTGGCTCACAATTCCCTTGTATTGCTTAAGATAGTGTATACCATCTTGTGTTTCTAAATTATTCACCTACCTTAAAGACACTCCAACTGTTATGTATAATTAGGTTAACAGAAGTGCATAAAAGGCAAACAATTGGATTTAATCTGACATTATTTTGATCTGACCTTTAAGCTCTTTCACAAAAGATGTGTTTTTTTCCTGAGGGTGGGGGGTGGATTATTTGTGTTCTGTCATTGTTCTTGTGATTGGCAGTAAAAGCCTTATTTCACAGCTTGCAGTAAAAAGACATTGGGTAAAGGATGGCCCATCTCTGCAAGCTAAATTCCAAAACTGTCAATCAAGGAAACTCACAGAATAGGGTTCCTTACTGGTTTCACCAAATGTCGCCTCATGCTGTCCTTGATTGGCACAGTCTGGCAGGGAGGATGGATGAATCTGTCACTGGCTGGTTAATTGTGTTGCCGATCTAAGCCTGACATCAGGTCTTTGATTCGTAAGTAGCTCAATACAAAACAAATTAGCAGATTGTAGTCATATTTCTCATCCTATATGCTTTGACTTTGCTGAATGCAGTCCATAAATCATATTGACTGACACTCTAGTGAATGATGAAAGCTGCTTTTCAGACTGTGAGCTTGGATCTGGAAGGCAGGAGCGTGAAGGTGCCATGGAAGGATGCATATAGCTGATCCTTCGGGAATTTCCTGGGAGCCAAATGTCTCTCGACTACAATTGTTCCAAAGAATGAAAGCTTTTTGGTCACTACAGAAAGGATTGAGTGTGTCAGCGGATTCCCCTTTTAAGTTCCTTTGAAATATAAGAACTTGGTCTTAAGGGTGTTCTTTCTATAAAAAAAACATAGGCTTCAGCGTTATTTGGAGAAAAAAAGATGTAGACACATTTAAACTGTTTACAGGTGTATAATTCATTGAAGTAGCTATTTTCCCTTTTTGTTCCTTTAGCAAGAAGAGGAAGATGTTTAACTGGTGTTACAATGATAGTTATTTCCCCACTAAAAGTTTAAGTTATTACATCTATAAACTACAGCAGCGGGATATCTCTATAATGTAACAGCTGAGTCATACCAATATTACAGTTGGATATATCTGACATCACTGCTGTAGTTATATAGTTAAGAGACAAATACACACGTTATAACAGTATATATATATTTTTTATTTTATTTTGTATTATACACAAAAATAGGACATTGTGGTAAAATTAATATTATAATTTAATATATTTTTTTATAATATTCCTTTACATAATATATTATAAAGACGGACATATAAAATTATAGCTTACACCATACAATATGACTTAGATTTAATGTAGGTAGATGTTTTGCATGGTGTCACCATAATGCCATGTTGTTGGATTTTGAATAAAATACTACTTTATCAAACACTTTATAAAGTAATTGGCGTACACTCTTGAACTTCTGTGTAATCATAAAGCTCCTTGGTGTTTTTTTATGTGTTTACATACAGTTGGATGTACATTATTACATGTATTTTAAACAGACAGGCATCACCATTAATCAAATGTATTATGAGAAAGTATTATAATGTAATAATGCTATTTATCCAACGAACACACTTCAAAGTTTCTTAAACACTATACATTTATTGGTGTTAGCCTACACATATCTAAATTTTCTGGATTATGAATGCATCTGATAGAGAAGAATCAGTTGTGTATGAAAACATTTTTTTTCATGGAAAAATACTAAAATAAACATTTACAAACTCACCCTGATGTTTGCTCATGTTTTTCAGTTTGCAAGCTGCAGCTTTTGTTAGTTGACACCCCTGAAAATCTCTGCTAAGATTAGCATTAAATTCATAAATTGTTTTGGCCAAACAGGAGAAAGCAGAGGTTAGTTGGGGTTCCTGTGTTGCAAAGCAGCCTGGGATATGTAGTCTCTCTATCATTGTGCTCTGATTAAGCTTTGAGCTCAGACCCCACCCAAACGTGATCCCACCCTGGAGCATTAATCCTGTGATCTCTACCAGAAAGGTCAAACTCTGTACCTGGCTGCTCTCTTCGGTGTACTTGGTTACATTCAAGATTTTTCTAGTAATTGGGGAACTGCTTATCTGCCCTATATAGAATCATTTCTTATTACATGAGATTCTATGTATCTATTATATGTCATTGTCCCTTTTATTTCTATTCAACTCCTACAATCCTTTTATGTATGCCCATCAATGCCAGGTACAATGATCAGAGCTACTGTAATGCTCAAACACTCCACATCAGGTGTAGTCAATTATTTATTTATTTTAATTCCCCAATGTCAAAATGGTTTTTACAAATGTCTATATATATATATATATATATATATATATATATATATATATATATATATATATATATATATATATATATATATATAAATTGATAGTTTAGGAAACGTTTACATGTTTTTGAAGTATGCAATAAACTAACAACACTGACAAAAGCATTTTAGAGAAAATTGTAATTTTTGATAAGGGCATGCAAGCAGGTGTGGTAGTAATCCTTCCTGTTCAAGGCATTAGGGGGCGGGTAATGAGCATGACAATCAGCATATGAGCATGTAGGTGCTTACTGGCAGGGACAGGGAGGTCTATGACATCAAATAATCAATTCCACCTGCCATTAAACTTCAGTTCATGCCGGGCTCTGAGCGATATTGCAGTGGACAGATGATAGTTTGAGTCCCTTATATTGCATCAAAATAATAAAGAGGTTTATTTTTTAGATATAAGCCTCTCTGCAATAATTTTATGAAAGCCATCTGCTATTATTTAGTTTATCAAATGTTCTATGTCATTTTACCATTTTAACTAATGCGCTTTATATAACATCCAACTGAACTTATTTCACCTACCCAAAGCGAACGGCAGACGACTTATTTTTGTAGGGACCACTTAGTGGTTATTTGAAGCGAGCGTCTCATCCCATTTGTAATCTGATCAATATATCCTCGCATTTTGTAGTACACATAAATCTTTCATGTTCCAGACGGCTCAAAACTTTTCACTCTAATGACTTTAACTTTTGATGCGTCTGGAATGTTTTTGAAATAAAGGGGATGTTAGGATTTTTCTTGACAACTCATTCATCTGCCTATACTGTTATTTCATTATCATTGCAGAATAAATAGTAGACAGAGCTTATTTAATGGAGCAGTACATTAAACTAAAATGCACTAGTTGTGCCATTAAATCAAAATGACATACCCATTAGGTATCTCAAACATATTACATTGTAATTAAATGAACTGTGGACCATTGATTTCTTTTTTCCCCCTTCTCTATTCATATTGATATTGTTCTGCTTGGGGAATCGTGCCACATGTCTCTCAATGTAATTACCTTTGGGTTTGGGGACTTCCAGCATGCTGTTTTTGCATTGTTTTTTACATTTCTTGTCGGCAGTTCATCTGTTTCTGACAGATATGTTCTAGCCGCAGCTTTTCCTCTGGAAGGCTTTCGATCAAGAAGCTGACATTTCATTTTGGTTATGAAGTTGTTACCTTTTTAGGGTGTCCTATCACTAAAAGTACATCAGTGACACTCGTTAAGTAATTAAACTGATGAATATAACAAACTAGCGACTTGCCCGCCAAAATTGACGGCAATAAGATTGTAAGGGCAGTACATTTTGTTGGTGTTCCAAGATGCTTCGGCGCTCATTGCGAACCTCACGCTGAGCACCTTTGGCGCTCATTGCAAGGTTGTTTGTGTGCTATGAGCATTGTTTTTTTTTTTGCTAATGCTAATGAAATAATTAATAAAATAATACATCAATATACTTTACCTATTTTGAAGTAATATAAGCAGGAAGCATTGTGCAGAAGAGCTGGCAATCTGTTTTGATGTTGCTGCAGCATATAATGTGTGTTTTGAGGGCTGTGGAGCTGCTGTGTAAGTGTCAGCAATGTGTGCAGTGTGTAGTGTAAATAGTGTGCGTGCGCAAGCCAAATCCGTCAGGGTAGCTGTGTACTTCCGCATTGTGGAGCCTAATGTGTGTTACGCGTCTGTGGCTGATTTGGCGTCCTTGTTCTTGGATCGCGTCTGTCTTTTTCGGAAAATCCGTAGGTGTTTGGTGGTGTTTTGCATCTTTAGAGTCCTGTAGCCCATTTTTTCTCCTGCTTAGGGGTTTTTCGGGTGTCTAAACTCTTATATTTTGAGTGAAATTGAGATGTAACTTCAGTTTTCGAGGTCCTCGCTGCGCCCCCCCCCCCCCCCCCCCTTGCTGTAGGTAAGCTTTTTATGTATTTGTTGAGTGTATTTATTGTGTTTTTAATGTTTTCATGTGCGCAGGTTTCGGGCGGTAAAGTCGTATTTTTGTGAGCTCGTAATGTTTTTTTTTTCAAAGTTCAGCGTCTCGTATTTGTTTCTCGTAAGTCCGTAAATTTTGCGAGGTCCGCAGTTGCTGGCAAGGAGCGCCTTTGGCAACTGAGGCCCTCGCTTCGCGAGCCCGCAGCGTTAGCAACAACCCGCATGCTCACAACTATATATATGTGATGGAGATTTGATGGCAGGTAATAACCAATACCCAATTCTGGATTATTATTATTTTTACTGTTTATTTGTAACGTGCCAACATATTCTGTAGCGCTACACAAGGGTTACATTCAAGGCAATACAATAGCAATATTAACACATTGCAAATGGTCCCTACCTTGTCATAGTGAAGGGGCTTGTGTACCTCAATGAAGCTGTAAGCTATACCATGTAGGGTTACCCAAGATGGGCAGGTCAAAGCAGAGAGGTTAGACAAATTGTTTTCCACTGGAGAAGGAAATGGTGACCCACTCCTGTATATTTGCCAAGAAAACCATATGGATAAGAAAAGCCAAAAGCCTTCCTGGGTGCTGCGGACCATATGGACACTAAGAGTCGGACACGACTGAACAAATAACCAATAAGTTTACATAGGGTTTGATCACATTAGCTTTTAGGGTATAGTAGCTATAAAAAAAATGTCACTAAGCACACTTTTCCTCTTGCATAGCTTCACATTGCATTATATTCTCCAACTCCCCTTAAAGAGGCTCCAAGTATGGTGTAAATTATACCTTTGTGTAACAAGTACTTTACCAGTGGATTTTTCCTTTACATTTTCCTTCCTGACATTTTTATCTGTTAGTGAGCCTTACTGATCAAGCCACAAACAGAGACTCATATGTTTTGTTAATGAGAGCTCATTGACATTAATTAGCGCCAAGGTGTTGGGTTCATTGTCTTGAGTGCAGTCTCATGAACAAAAAAGAGACTCAGGGAGCATGCCTAGTCTTGAATCTCTGTGGATGGGTCAGAAAGGCTGCCTGAAAACTCAAGATGGCAAAAATGTTTGTTTTCTGTTTAATAATACTTGTTATTACCTATAGATTTCAATGAAACCATATTTGGAGCATCTGCCAAGCCTCGTTAATATGAGATCCCTTTGCTACACTTACTTAGACGACAACCTAATAGGAGAGTATAAATGTTTTACAAGTACATCACCTACAAGCTTAGCTATTAAAATGCAATGTTTTATTCTCTTGTCATAGAGGGCCTTTGGATACCAGTAGCTTGCACCAGAAGTTTTATCTTTATGGAGGATACAAGCATCAACAATACGTGGAATAAAAAATTAGGAAAAGCTGGGACACCCCTGATTCTATAAATAAGGGCCGGGGTTCCTAAGACAATACAAGGATCACCGTACCCATGTAATTGTATTGTATTGCATGAATGAGGTTATGGGCTTATGTGTTTTAGAGAGGGTCAGTGTGATAACCTTAATCCTTAGCTCGTATTAGCTGACGTAGGATTTTAATGGTAGTACAGGTTAATTTATCGCACTCTAAACCTTGAGGCTTAGTGTATGTTAACATGGACCCAAGTTCTTAGCCTTCTAAAGTTGTTTTATTGGAAACAATTTTAAAATCATTTATATAAATTGTATTTTGTCCCAAATATTTCAGTCAGCCTTTCACTTCAGGAACACTCTTATGTCTCTTTTGAGGACCACTGCTGTTTGAGAAAAAAGACACCTGTGTGTCAAGTATATACCAATGTAAGTCATGGACATAAAACATTTTTTGAGAACATTTGAAATGTTGAAGACTCTGTTTATGAGTACAGGAATCCATTTTGTGTTTGTTACATCACATCCCAAGAGCTGAATTTTAAGGGGTTGTTTGTAGTTATCTGTGGAAGTAGAGATGAGGGAGCAGGTTGACACCACGCCTTTGCTCTCTCACTGGATCAGAAGTAGGATATCGCATGAAACGATGGAGCCACAACTCTCCAATAAAGCAAAGACTCCTTTCACACACACCAAACTTACACCAATGTATCATGGATGTTCCTGCAGAGGCATCAACAATTTTTCTAATTAAAAACTAACTGAATTACTTTTTCCTGCGTAATTACACTCGCAAAGTTGTCAAACATATATGTGCTATCTTGTCATGCTACACTTGCATACAGTTTTATTTTTGCACGGTCCACAGCAGAGGTTGGCTTCATGAGATATGATAACCTGCATGGGTGTAGGAACTGATATTTCGGTGTATGTATGTATATATATATAAGCTTCTTAACGGCCTGTGTATATACAAGGAGTGTATCCCACCCAGAATGATTCTGGCTCATACACCCCTGATAACCTGTATCATGGATTAGAGAGAAACAGGTGGGCAGCACAGGGTGACTTATTGCAAAATTAAATATACCTAAGTGATTTGAAACTGATTCTGAAGGGCCACATATGTGCCATACATACCAAAGAGTGACATGTTGGAGATATGCTTAGTGCAAAGGATCCTTCGGATAGCATTGGAAAGCAGATGTTCCCAAAGAACTCACTAACACTTCATCCTGTAGTACATCTAGCCTAGTAGGATTATATTTTGTGTTTGTGAAAATAGAGAGGATAATTAACATAGAAAATGTGTTGTCAGCCAGGGAGAGTGGTATGTTATCGGTTGATGGTGGTGATGTCTGTGGAGTACGGACATACTTTTCCAAACAAGGGAATGTTGGAAACCTTTGATTACCATGTGGTCTTCCACCAATGTCTTCTATCTATCTATCACAATATATACACACAAATATAAATTAACATTTGACCGTTATAAATTGAAACAATCTTATTTATGAAACACCACACTGCCAAGATGCTTTTTTGATTAGAGTTGTACTTGGATTTGTACCAGGTCTTTTGCTGTTAGCATTTTTAGACTGCAGGTTTACATAATACTTGTTGTACTAATTTGTTGCTCTTCTTGTAGGGGAAGGTTGCACAGACAGCCTGCATGTCAGCCTGCAAACATCTATCCACTTCCCTGACGCAGATGCTGCTGGACAGCGAACTGAAGCAGATTAGCATGGGAGCTGTACAGCAGTTTAACCTGGATGTCATACAGTGTGAATGTAAGTCTTGCTTATACATGCACCCATCTTAAACCACTCTTAACCACTATTTTTTTTCTTGAAAGTTTTGTATTATTATAATGCACTGTATACAGATTTTTCCTTGCCACAAAAAACAGTGTAGAGGTTCTATATATCAGGTTCTATTTATGGTATGTAAAACTAGAGGTTGTCCCCGGGTAACAGATGAGATACATTCCTGAGAACGTCTTTAGGTCGGATTTGTATGTAGGTCGGATTTGTATGTAACTCGGATCCCTTATGAATAATAATAATCACAATACTGTGATGGCTCATATGTGGTAATAATAATACAGTGTAAGACTGTACTAATAATAATACCCATGTACTGTAATAATGTACAGATGTGAGAGCTGGACCATAAAGAAATCTGAAGCACAGAAGAATTGATGCATTTGAATTATGGTGTTGGGGAAGACTGCTTAGAGTCCCTTGGACTGCAAGAAGATTAAATAAATCAATACTTCAGGAAATCAAGACAAACTGTTCACTAGAAGGTATGATCATGAGGCAAGAGCTCAAATATGTTGGCCATATTATGAGATGGCAGGATTCCCTAGAGAAGACTCTGATACTGGGAAAGATTGAAGGCACAAAAAGAAGGGGACGACTGATGTGGAGATGGATAGATGAGGTCACTGAAGCAATGAACATGAGCTTGTGACAGAGATGCACCTGGCGTGCTGTGGTCCATAGAGTCACAGAGAGTCGGACGCGACTGAACGACTAAACCACAACAACTGTAATAATGAGTTACAGAAACGATTGTGCTCTTTTAATTGAAACAACATAAAAACAAACTTATACAAAAAGCCTTGGGAGCCTGTTCTTAAGTACATGTCGTCTATAACCCGGGGGCCTCTTTTATAAGTAATAACAAATACCAACTTGAATGTACCAACAAAAAGTGATTTCTTATAGTAAACTTAGATTGATGTTTGTATGTTTTTCTTTTTAATCAGCCTTTCTTCTGATATCTCATTCTTATAGGTGATTATTACCAATAATTGCTAATTACTGACTATTTTAGTCAAAAGCCATATGAAATTGAAAATATTGGGTATGTGGCGACCCCTGGGAGTAACTTGTAGATATAGTACTAAAATATACACTTTGTCTTTTATTAATATTCTGCAAGCTCCATAAGGAGATAGGTAGAATAGCAACTCTCTGTAAACACCATCCATGTTTTCTATGTAAATATTGTAACTGAGGTTTTCAGGGAACTGTCATAGATTAGGAAATTAGTAACATGTCAGTCATTAAAATAAAGATGTCAAATAACTGAGCTCAAAAGCTTGATATTTTAAGCATAAAGTGCCTACTTCTCTGCTACTGTTTATCTGTGGTGATTAACTGACTCCCACAGTACGGTAATAATCGGAAGAGTCAACGTTTAAATCAGAATAACCACAGAAGCGTCTGTCATTATTTGTATTTATACCAGCTATGTATTCTCTTCCTCCTTATCACTCCAACTGTGAGAATGAATTAATCATCTTAGGATCTCTTCAGGTAATTTATGCTTCAAATACCTAACATTCAATATCAATAATCCACTTTATTACTGCAATAACTGTTTACTATCTATACATTTTTCCTCGTTTTATCTTCAAAACCGATTTCTGCAACTGACCTACAGAGTAAAAAAAAACTAATCTTATACATACCATAGAATACCTTCAGATAAGATGTTGCATATTACGCCTACAATATACCCCAATAGAGCTTCACATGATCTCCAAATAATAAAAGGTCTATACACAATGTCACAGCAGTGTCACTTCATGGGCACTTTGCCTGACCTTGCCCAGCAGACTGCCGATGGTGGCATGTTCCAGACAGAATGGCGGCTCCTTTGGCCATTGACTGGGGTTAGAGGGCATTGTGAGTAGGTGGGGCAGGTATTTGCTGAGAGTTCCACAAATGTTTTGGTGCTTTATTCTTAATTACACAAGGCATTGATGGTAGTAAATATATAACGGTGACAACCCACTGCTTCCTAATCCTTTCCTGCCAGATGGGCCTGGAAACCATTGTTAGAGGAAGGAGTCAGCCATTTTCAGTCAGTTGCAAAACACATAAAAGATTTACTTGACAAGCTGATGTCTCCTTACTGCAAGATCAGCAATTTATATACTTCATGTTCTTATTACTGATATATATATATATATATATATATATATAGTATATACACAGGTGGTCCCCGGGTTACGGACGAGATTGAGACCCGTCCCTGAGAACGTCTTTAGGTCGGATTTGTATGTAACTCTGATCCTGATGGATAAATGAAAAATAATAATAACAAGGATACTATAATGGCTCATATGTGATAGTAATAGTACAATGTTATAATAATAATACCCCTGTACCGTAATAATAAGTTACAGAATCTATTGTGCTCTTTCTTCCAATTCAAACAATAAGAACATAAAAATAAATTAATACAAAGGAGCCCGTTCATAAGTACTGATCATCTGTAGATTGGGTCGTCTATTACCCAGATAACCCGGGGACCACCTGTATGTGTGTGTATATATATATATATATATATATATATATTTATATATATTTATAATTACTGAGAATATTTCTAAATATTACGGTAAATAATCTCTCAGTTGCTATATTTACCATATGATCTTTTCAAATAAATTGTGTGCTTATAGGCAAAATGTTTTTCCAAGATAATCAAACAGCACTTTTAAATTATAAACCATTATATTTAATTTAGTACTACTGGGGGCAGCCATTGCAGTGTTTGTTTATCTACTTTTGCAATGAAAATAGGACATTGGATGCTTATATTTTTTATTTTGTTTTATGGAAATCACTTGCATTAAGTTCAAGCTTTTCATTAGAAGTGGTTGAAACTTTACTGACATCCAGTGCTCCTCGTCATCACCAACGAGACAGAAAATGTAAATTAAAAAACACAGTTTTCCTCATTAATTGCTGTTTTTGTACCCTTCCCCAATGCTCTCATTGTCCTAGGCACTGCTGACAGGAAGTCAAAGGTTTCAACTGCTATAACATTATTCAGTCCTTACCAAGACAGCTTAATCAGTGTAATCTCAGTTGAAATATTTAATTTATTTTCAGAAGTGTACAATGAGACAGGTGGCGAGGGGTACAGCAGTGCCCATTAATGAGCTAAAGTGTGTTTTTAAATTATATTTTCTGGCTAAAGGTTTGCTTTGCTGCTGTGTGCACATGTACTGTATTGGCCTTAATATAAGTCAAACTTTTTTTTCCGATTTCCGAGCTTGGAAATTACAGGTGCATCAAATTATTGCAGATTTGCGGGCTTGAGACTGTTGCGCAATTTTAATGTCATTCATCGCTTTCCACAGATTTTACAGTGCAGTATTGATTTTTAATTTGCAATTACGGTGCTACATTTAACCCACTTCCAGGTCCTATTTGGAACCCGTAGGATTTTCTCTTACATTTGCCGTTCACGGGTGTGAGTGCCTGCATGATTGTAGCAATTGAATAGCGATTTGCGATTTTAGTTATTGTAACGTTTTGCAAGCTACAATTTTTGGCCAATTACCCGCAAAAGAAGTACCATAGATACTGGTTAGAAAGCCTGTTTCTTTCCAATTTTAAGGGTGCAGCTTATATTCAGATATTATCTTTTTTTCTTTTTTTCCCCTTGAATTTCATAGGTGCAGATTACATGCGGGTGTGGCTTACATTCAAGCCTATACGGTATTTTTAATGTTAATTAATGATTAACTAAAAAATAGGTTTAACAAGAAAAAATCTTTACACTGGCCCTTTAACTGTTATATACATTGATTATGTTGCAGAAGCTGCTCTTTTTAGTTATGTTATGTTTCTTCAGCTTGGAGGGAACCTTTAATGTAGAGAAGAACTTCAGTTGCATCTGTTGAAATAAGGCAATTCTAGTACTACTACTTTCACCCAGATTACACCATTATCACCTGAACTTAAAGCGACTAGGAATTTAACATACCTATGTATCTTTTTACTTTTATGTATCAAGGAGCATATTGCAGGTGGTTGCCACTGATTGGTTACTATGAGACACTTCACACCCTGTACCTAGAGGTCTTCATGTGCTGCAGAGGGAAAAAGACGATTAGGAACAATTTGTACGATTTTAGGCAGAACAAAACAGAGCTTTTAAGCATTTCTTAGTAAAATAAAGTACCGGAATACCCAGTTTAGAGCGCAGGAGCGCTATATGAAAAACGCGCTAAACGGGGCATTTTATCGGCAAAACAATGAACAGTGATATGGCGAAAGAAAAGTGCGCTAAGCGGGGATATAAATGCCTGCAACACGATTTTGAGTGCTATCGTGAGATTTAGCACTTTCCAGGGACTGGAAAAAGCGCTATCGCGAATCAGTGCTCTGCTGGGTAGCGCAAACCGGGGTATACCTGTACACAAAAGTAAAGGGATAAATAGGTATATTATATTCCTGGTAACATTCCATGTCTCTTTAATCCAAAGCGGATATAATATGTGGCGGGCTGCAGTGGTCTTTTAATTCATTAAATATTGTGTATTTTTTGTTCAGTTCTTTTCATGTCAAGTTTAGTTCTTCAAAAGATCACACTTAGATTGTCCTTTTAAAAACAATATGTTTGAAAAATGTAAATGTGGGAATAAATAAGTAGGGAAAGTATCTTAAAGATATTTAAATTGGAGAACAAAAAGACAAATGTTGATTTTTCTTCTGGTCTCTGAGGGCATCCATGATACTTTGATGACAGTTATATGTATCAGAGGGATAATTACATTTTTGTAGAGCCATGATGTGCAGTTTATCTTGTAACTGGGTCTTCTGATAATAGAACAAATTCCCCTCCTCTCTCCTTTCTTCTTGCCCCATCCCAATCTATATTAGGCATAAGCACACTGCCTCAGGTTCCAAGCTGTCAAGAATTGATGAAGCCAAACAAGACAGAACTTTCTATACACAGTCTGAAAAAAATAAGATATTTTCTGAATTTAAGTGTATGCTGCACAGTTTGTGGTATTTTAACTAATTTACATTTCCAAATCTATATTAATTGCAAGGATAAAATTGTAAGGACAAAAATGTACGGATTCATATAATCCTATTTGTCAGAAGTGGCAGAGGTAGTAAATTGAGGGCTAATATGGGGGCCCCCTTGCAACTTCTCAATATATGTTGGTTGTCAAATGAACCCTAGGGCGAGCAGATGACCGGTCTATAAAAATAATTACCCAAATAAATTAGGAGACTTGCTTCATTCTAGGTAACAGAGGGCCACTAGTAGTGGAACCAGGGCTTTGCATCTGCTGCACCAGCAGTAGCTCTGCCAGGGTTTGTCAGATTTGCCACTTTTGGAAGTGAAGCACGTAAGCACGCATCAATCTTTTTTATAATAATCCCTGTGCACCAGTGACAAAGCTGCAGATGTCTAAGAAATGAATGCAAGATGGGTCTGAGTGACAAGATCCATCGAATTAATAGACTTATTTAGTAGGCCCCACTTACGGACACTAGTGAGAAAACTGCAGATCCATTTACAGAAGGAACGAGCTGGCTGCACAATATAATGGTTTTGTTGTATCAGAGATGCTTGAGGAGGCCCCGAGCTGGGAGCTGCTTTCTTGTTGGGGTTTCATTCATAAGGCCTGTCAGACACATTCCTTGCATCCCTATGTTCCTTGTGATTTATGCCCTTACTCATCGGCCTCCTTCAGCTTTCTCCTTTGACATTTTGGGATTAATGGCTACAACAGTGACATTTCCATTAGCACTCAGGGTGTGCAAATAACTCACAAATGGCAGGTAGCTTCCTACTGTATTGATAAATGGGTTTTTAGGTTTTACAGACACAGAAGGGGAGGTGTGTTCCTCGCCATCCTACATTTTAATGTGTGGAGTTTAATGACTGCTCAACTATTTATTTTTTTCTGTTTCCAAACTGTTGTAAAATGAGCTTGGAATTTTTATGTGATAGACCATAGTGCTCGGCTCTTTCTTGGCCTCAACCAAATGATTTTATTTACAGGATGTCAGTCCTGATTTAGATGATAGCGCGGTAACGTACTGAATATTAAAGGGCCAATGTACTGCTCTAACACCATGCTGCAGTCTACAGGAAGCCTTTGCCACAGTTATTTTACTTCTTACAGCTACATATTATACTCTGTCCAAGCATAAGTTTCTTTCTACACATCAGATCTTATCTTTATCGGCACAATGTCATTAAATCCATGGCATAGACCAAATTACAGTGGGCAGGACATAATACAGAAGGGCATGCCAAGTTGGTATAAATAAACAGGCTATTATTATTATTATCTTTTATTTGTAACGCGCCAACATATGCCATAGCGCTGTACAGGGGATACGAATAAGGAAAAATACCATATTGACAAACTGTAGAAGATGGAGGGCCCTGTTTTGAGCTTAAAATCTTTTCAGAAAGTGCTTTTTTTTCAAAGGACCCTATAAGATTATAAAGTTGTTACTTACAATCTAAAGGATGATGTTATACTTATAGGCCATTGTGACTATGCTGATTTAAGCAATTACTGTAGTTTGGTAAAAACCTTATATTCATGTGAAGTATGCAATAAAATAACAGCCTTAGGATATATGCAAGACAGGGACATAAAAGCATAAAAGGTGTAGCTGGTCACACAAATATAAATTGATATACCGTATTTATTCGAATCTAATGCACACCTTTTTCAGTGAAAATCGGGTCCCAAATTAGGAGTGCGCATTTAGATTCTATGGCGCACTAGATTTGATGGCACACTAGATTCAATGGCAAAAAGGAAAGCACAGGACATACCGCAACACTACCATCTCTCGCTTCCCGGCTCTCTAGTGTGGGTGACCGCCGGAGGAAGTGGCACACGGAGAGCCCCAGCACAGTGGCACACAGAGCCTGGCACCCAGAGAGCCCCAACACACTGGCTCCAGAGCCTAGCACCCAGAGAGCCCCAGCACAGTGGCACACAGAGCCTGGCACCCAGAGGGCCCCAGCACACTAGCACCCAGAGAGCCCCAGCACAGTGGCACACAGATCCTGGCACCCAGAGAGCCCCAGCACAGTGGCACACAGAGCCTGGCACCTAGATAGCCCCAGCACACTGGCACGCAGAGCCTCGCGCCCAGAGAGCCCCAGCACAGTGGCACACAGAGCCTGGCACCCAGAGAGCCCCAGCACAGTAGCACACAGAGCCTGGCGCCCAGAGAGCCCCAGCACACTGGCGCCCAGAGAGCCCCAGCACACTGGCTCCAGAGCCTAGCACCCAGAGAGCCCCAGCACAGTGGCACACAGAGCCTGGCACCCAGAGAGCCCCAGCACACTGGCACCAGAGCCTAGCACCCAGAGAGCCCCAGCACAGTGGCACACAGATGCTGGCACCCAGAGAGCCCCAGCACAGTGGCACACAGAGCCTGGCACCCAGAGAGCCCCAGCACACTGGCACCAGAGCCTAGCACCCAGAGAGCCCCAGCACAGTGGCACACAGATGCTGGCACCCAGAGAGCCCCAGCACAGTGGCACACAGAGCCTGGCACCTAGATAGCCCCAGCACAGTGGCACGCAGAGCCTGGCGCCCAGAGAGCCCCAGCATAGTGGCAAGCAGAGCCTGGCGCCCAGAGAGCCCCAGCACACTGTCACGCAGAGCCTGGCACCCAGAGAGCCCCAGCACAGTGGCACACAGAGCCTGGCACCCAGAGAGCCCCATCACAGTGGCACACAGAGCCTGGCACCCAGAGAGCCCCAGCACAGTGGCACACAGAGCCTGGCGCCCAGAGAGCCCCAGCACACTGGCACGCAGAGCCTGGCGCCCAGAGAGCCCCAGCACAGTGGCACACAGAGCCTGGCGCCCAGAGAGCCCCAGCACACTGGCACGCAGAGCCTGGCGCCCAGAGAGCCCCAGCACAGTGGCACACAGAGCCAGGCACCCAGAGAGCCCCAGCATAGTGGCACACAGAGCCTGGCACCCAGAAAGCACATTAAATTTAAGAGCAAAAAAAGCGAGGGCCGCAGTTGCTGGCAAGGAGCGCCTTCAGCGCTCCTTGCCAGCAACTGCGGACTTTAGGCCTGTAAATGCGGACTCTCGCGAAGCGAGGGGCCGCATTTGCGGAGGTGGAGGCTCCCACCGTGACCGCAACATTTACGGACTTAGCATCCGCAAATACGAGCCGCGCCACTTTGCAAAAATAGGACATTAGCGTCCGAAACACGCGCACATGAAACACTACAACCACAAAAAATACACACAACAAACACAAAAAAGCTTACCCACAGCAAGGGGGGGCACCCAGCACCTCTAAAAGTAAAGTTACAACTCAATTTAAGTAGAAATTAAAGAGTTTAGACACCCGAAAATCCCCTACGCGAGAGAAAAAATGGCCGCCGGAGAAAACTAGGCTACAGGACCCTAAACACGCAAAACACCACGAAACACCTACGGATTTCTCCAAAAAGCCGTACAAGGTCCAAAACAAGGACGCAAAATCTGTCACAGCCGCGTACCACACATTAGGCGCCATTTTACAACACTAACTTACACAATGCGGAAGTACACAGCTACCCTAACTGATTTTCCTTGCGCACGCAGACTATTTACACTACACACTACACACATTGCTGACACTTACACAGCACTGAAAACACACATTGTATGCTGCGGCAACATCAAAACAGATTGTCAGCTCCTCAACACAATGCTTCCTGCATATATTACTTCCAAATAGGTAAATATAATCATTTATTAATGTATTATTTATTTGATTACCATACACCAAACAGCATTAGCTCACTTACAATTTCATTGCCGTCATTTTTTGACAGGCAATATTCTAGTATATATATACGTTCTGTGTCTCAAAAGCTACAATGGACAAAACTGCATTCCATTTTTAAAATACTCAATACGGTGCCGTGCTTGATTAGCTCACTAAATTAATTAATATGTTAACACTGCGTCATATTTTATGGTGACATTTACAAACTTGCCATGTGCACGCAACCTTTTTTCTAAATATGTATCTGTTGTGACTCCTAGACTTAAATCACCTTTATTTTAAAATGAGTGCTGTCGGCCACATTGCCATCACTCATAAAGGAATCCTGGAGAACGCACAGATGACAATCATTCTCAATTTTAGACAAGCCCACAATGCATTGCTGTTGTTATAGGGTTTACATTGAAAGAGCGCTGAAATCATGTCCGTTTTCAAGTTCATTAAACATTAACGGATACACCATAATAGGAGTGCATGACTGTGTTCTATAACTTATGGTATATTATGTTGGGATAAATATAGGCAGGTGTGCTTAATGTGATGGATTAAATATGCATGACCATCTGTACAGGAGAGGTCATGTGACCTGCGCCTCCCTTGGGTCGGATATAACGCTCATCTCGTGTAAATAGGCTTCCCTGGGTCCTGTAAAACCATTGCTCGTTTCCGCTGCTGCTGACTCGTACGTGATGATCTACAGTGTATTTACTGCTATAGAGCAGTCGCTTGCACAGTACTGAATGTTTTCATATATTTTAATTAAATTGATTATAAACAAGCAATTATATTATAAAGTAGTTCAAAGGCTTTACTTATCATTTTAAAACCCTAGGCACAGCTGCTCTTGATTGATAGGTGGACCATTTGTGCTAAATGATGAAATGTTGGATAACTCTTTGAGGTAACAAATCTTAGTACACATGTCCCATAAGTCTGTGTGTGTGTTTATGTTGTTCAGTCGTGTTCGACTCTGTGACGTCATTGACCGTAACACACCATGCTGATCCACTTGGTATTCATGAGAGAGATACTGGAGTGGGATGCCAGTTCCTTCTCCAGTGGGCCACAGCATACAGCTCCTCTTATTCCTAGGTGGTTTCCCATCCAAGTACTGACCAGACCCAACCCTGCATGGCTTCAGCGTGGTGTGACCTCTTAGTTCCCTGACTGGAATAAAACTCAGGTTGCAGCGGTGAAAGCACCCGATACTAACCACTGGACCACCAGGGAACCCCCCCTAAAGATTCTTCCCAATAGATGCCCAACTTTTCACAGTTTCAATCTTATGGTGCTGTAGGTTAAAACCCACTCTTGACAAAGTTTTGTCAGGCATTGTTCTTCCGTTACATATTTACATTTTGCTTTTACTTTTTCCTCATAAAAGGATAAAAAAGAAAGAAAAACATAAAAAATTGAACCGTACCATACCGTATGCATACTGACTTTTTCAGACAAGATTCATTCTGCTATCACAAGTTTTAGTTATTTTTATGAGTTCTAAGACTTGTACTCTATAGATCTCATTAACTCATGTCAAAGGCTGTGGTTATTGTTTGTTCCTTGTAATGATTATGTGTTAGATATGTTCCTGAGATTATTTCATTTATACATGTCAGCATTATTGGTACACATAACAAAAAAACACATTAACATTTTCTCTACTTAGCTCTGTACAATTGTGTATTTCTTTTTACTCCTTATCAATTATTAGTGTCCATTAGCCACATTATTTTCCAAGCCCGTAAGTGCAACGCAAGACCCGCAACGGCTGCGGGCTTGAAATCTGAGTCCGAGTTACAGAGCTATTAAATTGGAGCAGGGCGCGAGTTAAAAGCTTGAGACGCAAACCAATATGAATATGGAGGTTGGATTTCAAGGTCTTACGGGCTTCAATTACGAGTTTCGCTCTGACCCACATTCTAGAAATAATTCAATATTGATAAAGCCGTAAATATGATATTCAAGTCCATGCAAGTTACATTATATGTATTAACACATTGATTGCCGGGATCACACAAAATAAAGTATTTTATACTGCAGATTTGCGAGTCTGAGAATGTTGTGCTATTTATTCTAATCCCTAACATCACTTTCCCTATAATCATAAGTACAGTAGTGTGTATATTTTCATTTACAGTGATACAGATAGGGCTTTAACACACTAGCAGGTCCTCTTTGGTACCCGTTGGCCTTTTGGCTCCATTTGCGGGTTATGGGCTTGAACGACAGTGACTTTGTTTCAATTTAATAGCGTGATTGGAATATAACAGTTACGGGCTTAATAGATCAAAGGATTTGCGGGCATGCAGTTCAGATTCCTACGTCCTGTAGCCTTTTCTCACTCATAACCCGCAGATCGTCGGCAGCTTGCTTTACGGGGCCAAATTAATAGCCGTAAATCTTGCGGGCTACATTACAGGTTACGGTTTTCAACGCTGAGGGAATTTAATAGGGCTGCATGTCATATAGAAGATCCAACCATAAAGTTCTATATTTTTTTAAAGCTGCAGTCCATTCTAAATGCATGGCTTGTTTAATTTTGTTTATCTACATTTTAAGAAAATACATTTAATTCCCACCAGTATTGATATATTTACCAGCCTGATAATATATATGGGTGATTTATTTTTGTTTTGAATATTATATAAACCAAGTCTATTTTTGTAAAATCATATATATTAGATAATATTTTTTTGCCAAAACATTTTATTTTCTTATGATATGTTCATAAATTGTTAGAAATGTACGGTTTCTTCTTAATACACCGTGATGGTTCTTTAAGTTTAGTCTGGCTGCTAGATGCGGGGTCACACAATTCCTATGTAGTATTCCATATAATGTTTCTTGAGAATAGTCTGTCGGTAGATGTTTCAATCTTTTTATAAAGGTTTTTTTTAATATAATTTCTAGATTTATATTTTGTAAGTCTGTCACCCAAACAAATACTCGCTGGTATATTTTGCTTTGTTATTTCTGATAGGTTAGTAGTAGACAATTTAGGACCATGAGCCTCATTCAATTGCAAGGCCGCATCTCGCGGTATATAGGCCATATGTCTGCGGGCTTGCACTCTGCTACAATTACAGATCGATTCAATGAAACAAGCCCGCAAGTTATGGCCCAAACGCCGAAACCCTAAAACATGCACCCGTATGTAGCATTTCAGAGCGTCAACATGAACAATTAAGCAAGGTCGTAACTACCCATTTAGAAACAGCCAATAGAAAGTGAGACCGTGATCATTACGCCAGTAAAACATGGAGGTTACATGTCAATCAATTAGTGTTTAGAAGTTCCATATGCGACCAGACTCGCAAACTCACAAAATACAAAATAATGAAAAATGAATGTCAATACTGTTCTAGTCCATATGGGTGGCCTGATATTTATTAACTCATTGATTCCCTAGATCGATATAACACTGAAATAAAACATAAAAATAAATGATTTTTTTTATTTCCGATTTGAGAGCTTGAGGCTGTTGTGCAATTAATACTAATGCCTTTCATCACTTTCCCCGTCATTTACAGTTCATTATTGATTTTTTATTTATGTTTACAGTGCTGCGGACAAGTCTTTAACCCCTTTGCGAGTCATATCTGGTACTTGTAGGATTTTCTTCGACAATTGCCGTTTACAGGTGTGGGCAATTGAATAGCGATTTGCGATTTTATCAATCGTAAACTTTGGTGGACATGAAAGATCAAAGATTTCGGGAGGTTGTAAGTTACGGTTGTAACAACTGCAGGGATTTCAAGCCGGTAACCCGTAGACCATTTGCAACTCGCAAAAAGATGCCAATTGAATAGCAAGTTAGTTTATGGGATTTATTACAGGAATGAGGCCCCTTGTTTTTGTTTTATATAAACATCTAACATATTGTTCTCCAGTTGCTCAGAATTTGAGGGTAGAATATAATTTACGTAGGCCCCTATTCAATTAAGCAATTGTAAGTTACTGGAGTTCGTAATGTAGCCCGTAAACTAATTTGCCATTCAATTGGCATCTTTTAGCTACCCACAATTGGTTTGCGGGTTACAGGCTGAAAATCCCTGCGGTTGTCAAAATCGTAACTCTGACCCAGCTAAGCCTTTGGTCGTTCAAGCCCGTAAATGTTACAATCGCAAATTGCTACAATTCTTCAAGCCCGCAATTGTTTTCACACCCGTAAATGGCAAATGTAGAAGAAAATCCTACAAGTACCAGATAGGACATGCAAGGGGCCTAAACACCTGATCGAAGCTGTGTAAATGCAAATAAAAAAATAATACTGCACTTTAAAAGACGGGTAAAGCGATGAAAGACATTAGAAATAATTTCACAACAGTCTCAAGCTCGCAAATCTGCAATCAAAAATTATTTTCTTCATGTTTAATTTCCGTGTTATATCAATCTTGGGAATCAAGGAGTTTATACATATCGGACCACCCACATGGACTAGAACATTTTCTTCATTCATTTTTATTATTTTGTACATTGCCGGATTGCGAGTCTGATTACTTCTAAACGCTAATTTATTGACGTTTAACCTCCATGTTTTACTGACATCATTATGACGGTCTCATTTACTATTACTATACTTTTTCTAAATCGGTAGTTACGGCCTTGCTTAATTGATCATTCTCTGAAATGCTACTTACAGGTGCATGGCTTTCGGCCAGGTAGCTGTCGGCTTGTTCAATTGAATTGCTCTGTAACTGTTGCAAATTTGAATAGGGGCCATGGTGTCTGCCCTATAGATATAGGAAGAAGTGCTTGTTCGGTAAATTGTAAGTTTCTCTAAGTTCCTGGAATAATTTTATTTGTTCAAGACGGATGATTTATTAGGTGTCCTATTGTCTTGATCCCTTTGATTCCCATACATTAAAGTGAGTGTCCGCTTCAGCATTTTGAAATTGTATGTGTTTACATACATAGATGGTTCTATATGTGGTGGCATTTACATTTTCATTGCAGGTAACAAATATTTTAGTTTGAGTGTTGGTATAAAGTATTGATCTCTACAATGTGTACAGATATCAGTCTTGTTTATCCAATCACTGGCATATGTTACTAGACTGGTGACGTTAAATAAATATACATTTGTTAAATCCCAAATCTTTTTTTTTTTTTTGTACTACATAATTTTTGAAGGAAGGCTATTTTCTTATTCCATATAAATCGTTGGAAGTGATTTAATATCCATCTTTTAAAACAAAAAGCATTAGCAGAGGGTATATAATCCATGGGAACAAGAACATTTTGATTTAATTTCCGAATAAAGGATAGGTAGTTGTATGTTGTATTAAATTGCAATACAATTTTTAATCAAAGTTGGTCTTTAGCGCTTCTTCTATGCCGGAAGATGTCAAATTATTTGTTCCTGGCCTACTTGAAGATTTGTGAAGTTCTTAACAAACACCTTAATAACAGTGAGTTGTTGTTTAACAATCTTAATGTGTGTCCTGTTTGATACCATTGTGTTATCCGGTTTTATTGTTGCACCTAACACTTCATTGCCTCGCATCCATATATATTATGTTTGTAGCATAGCAGTCCCACCAAGTAACAACCCATTCTCTAAACACACTGACCCATTATCTTGTCTTTTGTCACCTGATCTGTAGTCTTGATGACATGATGCTGGCAGAGGTTAACTACCAGTAATGGTCAAACTGTTCTTCTAAATGACTTGACAAAGTGTTGTGGACTATGTGAGCATCTCTTACATCACCTGCAATCTAAGTTCTCCATCTCTCACTTCATTCTTGCCCCTTTAGATTTAAAATGGAGGATGACCAAAGTGGTTTGTGGCCTAAAGGACACCACTTGTAAGGTTTTATATGCTTAATATGTATAATTTAGAGCAGTTTTAGAACAGCTGGTCCAAGAACCAGCTCCTGAGACCTCATCTTGATGGATGAGGAGAGCCTAACACTAACCACTCTTTAACTCACAGTCATAAGTAGATTATAGAGGAACTTACCTGCAGTTAAAATCTACTCCATAGTTAAACACTAAATGGAAATTGAACGTGTCACATGTTGTATAACACTGCATAGAATATTCTGAAAGTGGTTCATCATGAGCATTAGAAGGTAAACAGCCTCCACATCAAAAACATTGAGAGGATCGAAACCTTCAAATGTATCAAAGAATTTATTACAATACTGTAGTGTAGGGAATGATAAGCTAAAGAATTAGAGGTCATGATTTATGCCTAGTATGTGAAAGTTCTACTTTACACAAAGGGTAGTAGGTACATAGTTATAATTAGTTCAAATGTTTGCTGATGTAACACATTTTAGATAAGAATCCACTTGCATCAAGTCTTGTTGAAGAGATCTGGACTGAAGGAGGAATGATGCTGTGATAAAATGGTCCAATTAAATTACAGTAAACACATTTGTGAGTTTCCTGGTCAGTACTAGGAATACCAGGAGCTCTATGCTGTGGCCCACTGGAGAAGGAACTGGCAACCCACTCCAGTATTCCTTGAATATCAAATGTGTTGCGGTCCATAATGTCACGGAGAGCGGGACAAACAAAAAAAAACACATTTAAAATAGCAGGTTAAAAAGAATACATTAAGTTTTTGAATGAAAACCAATATTTTAATCACTTGTATCCTTTGTATATCCTTTTCTAACAAAATGTCTTTCATTTTCCTATTATGAAAATCTGTTACATGGTTTAACATAAAAAAACAGATGTACCAATTTGTGAAGAATGGATCATTTTCAGAGAACCTCTCCAGCTCAATGCCTTTCCATGAAATGATAGTACTAAGGTCTGCCATCTCCCAGGAGTACTCACCCCTTAGTACATTTGGCCCATAGTAGTAGTAACCACCAGCATGTAACAATGAGAATCTTAACTAAAGCAACAGTCTCTGATTTTAGTGATTTTCTTTCCTGCTTTAGACACATTGAGGTCCCAGAGCCACAGGATATCAATTGCTTTCTTGATATGCATGACTTTAAGTAACAGTATGTGGAAGAAAGGAAACTCTTGTTTCTTAACAGGTCTTGCCCTTAATATAGTATTTTATACTCAGGTATTCTTTGCTGGTAAAAAAAATGGGCATATTTTACAAGAGTCATAGCATCTCTTATCTGGGGACATAGTGGATAATTTTAGTAAATTATATAAAGGTGACTAATATTTTTACCATTATCCTGTACTTTAAAAGAAAAATAAATTCTGCAGGACTGTACAAGTAAAAATTAGACCAGCCAAATTTGAGAATTTATACCAGTACATAAGTAGTAAAAGCCTTTTGCTCTTGTGGGAGGTTATAAATTATGATCTGTGGCTTCTCCCTGTCACTAAATCATTTATTCATTTAATAAAGGAGATCTGCCGATATATCAATTATGGCTGAATAAAATGTCCAGATAGGTAGGTCTATGTGTATGTATAAAAGGCTAAGGTCATTGACCCACGGAAAGCCTCATGAGCAACATTGTGGACATGTAGGACAAATACAAAATAATAGTTATTAGTCCATATTGGCTCAATAAACATATCAGATTGTCATCCAAATGTATGGTCCAAATAAAACACTATGAGCCTCATTCAATTGAGCTTTCGGGAGGTCTGGGCTTCGGAAATGTAGCCCGCAAGTTATTTTGCTATTCAATTGGCGTCTTTTTGCAGGCTCCGATCGAGCTGTTGGCTCCAGCCTCCAATTCATTGCAATGGTTTCCATCGCAAGTTAACGCTCCCCAAGCCTTTGATCTTTCACGGCCGCAAGAGTTGCAAACGCTGAAATCGCAAATCGATATTCGATTGCTGTGATTCTCCTTCGATAACCACTTTGTCACGACTGCAAATGGCAAAAGTCAAACCACAAGTTGCGGGTACCAAGGAGGACTCGCAAAAGGCTTAAAGACATGTCCAGGGCACTTTTAAAGTGATGTTATGTCTTAAAATGAATAGCACAACATTCTCAAGCTCGCAAATCGGCAAATAAAAATACTTTATTTCATGTTTAATTTCCATGTTATATTGATCCCAGCAATCAATGTGTTAATAAATATAATGGAACTCTCATGTAATAGAGTATCATATTTACAGTTTTATCGATATTGCAATATTTCAGGAATGTGGGTGTGATCATAACTCGTAATTCGAGCCTGTAGGACTTTGAAATCCAACCTCCATTTTTCAAAGCCGTAATGATGACGATTTCTGTTTCTATTGGCTGTTTCTATCTCGGGAGTTACGGCCTTGGTTAATTGATCTGTTCAAGCTCGCAAATGCTACATACAATAGCATGGTTTCCGAATTTCGCTATTGGGCCCTAATTTGCGGGCTTGCCGAATTGAATAGCACTTTAAGTCGCGACTTCTGCGGCAGCGGGTGCGCAGACATACGGCCTACTATGATCGAGTTGCGGGCTTGTAATTGAATCAGGCTATATTAAAATAATAAAAAATGTAACTGTGATATTGGGTCAAGATATCCTTACTGCTCGCTTGTTAATAAATTGTTCACTGTTGGCATCCAGTGAGATTCCAATGATCCATAAGAACTCAAAAGCTTTTTATATGAATCTCTTCCTAATATAGAGGGCCCTGCACTGATAGTATGGGTTAGATTTCAAGTCTATCATACCACCCTGAAGCCGATCAGGGTTGGGCCTGGTGAGTACTTGGATGGGATACCACCTAGGAATACCAGGAGCTGTATGCTGTCCCCCACTGGAGAAGGCAATTACAACCCACTCCAGTATCTCGGCCTTGAATATCAAGTGGATCAGCATGACCATGGACATAAAGATGTCCTGGTGTGTTACGATCCATTAGAACACAGAGAGTTGGAACCGACTGAACAATGGAAAAAAAAATACTGGTAGTAGCAATGGCAGGTTTGGACAGCTTCTAATTGCATGGAATACTGTTTTACCATTATTTAAGTCTTAAGTGCACTTTTTTTTTATATTTGTTTGAAAGGGATTTGTCTACAAGGATTGTTTATTTATTTATTTGCTTTATTTCTGTGCCCCTAAAAGCCTCTTATGGAGGTGAACGTTTTATATTGATGGGAATACATCTAGCCATTCTGCTGTCCAGTGCCAGTTTTCTATTTATCGGATTGCCAGAGATGGTATGCAAGAGATAATACTGGTGAATACAGGTGACAGGTATTGGAAAGCAGAGGAAAGGGAATAGAGAGATGAATATAGGGAAGAGGATAAAAAAATGTATATGACATATTAAGAGGGAATGTACTTGTTTTTGTTTTAGAAAATCTGACCCTGTTTACTGGTCCATTAAATGTATACATTTTAGCTGCACAGTAATCTCACTTATTTCTGTTACTAGACACTGTGATAGCTGTTTCAAACACTAAAGCAATAGTTTTTTATTGATTTGTTTGAAACAAATGCTATATTCATTTATTTACTGAAATATACTACTTATTCACAGTCAAAGTGCTTGTGAACAGCTTGACCAATGTTCGGAACAACAAAATACCACAGCACGCACCTCTAGCAATCCAGGTCCAAGGAAATACAATTTTGAGTAGCACTTGTATACTGCTTTGCTAGAATAAGGCTGAGACCGTCTTCTGTCCATTACAATATAGCTGAGAATTCATGTTAAATTTTAGTACATATAGGTATTTATTATTCCAGTTTTTATTTCAGACTAGTGATTCCCAAACCTATTTTTCAATGCACCTCTTAAAAGTTGACCAGGGTCTTGTTGAACTAGTTGAATATAGATGAGGGTCTTTTTGGCCCCTCTAATGATTGGATCTGCCTGCTTCTTCACAATTATAATGAGGTTTTCTATGTTAAAATACTGTTTGTTCAATTATAAGCAATACAATAAAATACCAAGACACTTTATGTACAGTTTTAGACATTTTATTCACTTTCTTAATTGTGTTTCCTGCTTTTTAAACCCTGTTGTAACATCAACCACTTGCAAAGGGTATTAGGAACACAAGAGCTGACAAACCACTGGTGAGCTACAGACCACAATTTGGTAACCTCTGTTTTAAAGGGACACTGTAAAGCATTCACTTTTTGAAATCATAGTAATGTACCATGTAAATAAATGTCTTTTAATATTATTTGGTTAAATTCAGTATTATAACATAATAATATGTTAATGTTTACTGTAGGTATCCATGTCTCTTTGACCCTCTTCTTCCTTTCCCTCAGTGCAGGGTCACTGGCTGTTTGCTCTAGTTCCTTGAAGTGTTCTTATCCGAAAGTAAATATTGAACAAGACAAATTATGTGTCTGTGCATCACCTTTGTGCACTTTGCAAATTATTAAAAAAATTAAGTAATTATATTGACATTTAGCAATATCATACTCAGTCTCTTATTGACTGTGGTTATTCTACATTTCAATGGGCCGGCATTACAGTGTCCCTTTAAGAAATAGGTTATTTTTCGCAGCCGCTGCTGCAAATTCTTCAGCCCCCAATATATACATGTTACTTTTATTTTACTACAATGGTTGTTTAAAGCTATCCAGTTTAACACTAGCTCTGAATTGGCTATTCGAGATCTGGGTGTTTTTTTATTGGACTTGGTACATAACTAGTTTATTCCCTGCTAACATCCCTATGGTCACAGTGCACTTTAGAGATAAAGGAAGACATTCCAGTGGCTACAGACTGTAGTGCTTAGAGGCTTACACCTGATGATAGTGTGTTAAGCTAACTCCCACTTTAAAGGTTTCTCTTTAATTGCTGTTTCGCTAGAGGTAGGGTTTTTTATTGAGCGAATGCTATAACCAAAGCAGATGTTTAAAAATATGTTGACAGCCATGGAATTAGTATCATTCAAAGTCCTTCAGTAATCATCCCCCTAAAGGCACAAATAAGCTTTTCAATGATTATAGCATATTGCATGTTTTTGAACTTTGAGCAGGAAAGCTCTTCAAAATATAATGTAATTGGTGGAAAAGAGGTGATTAACTGACATGCTAAGAATCAAGGTCTAGAAGGATTTGTATGGCAATCAGTTTGATATAATTCTCTGTATTTTGCCAAATTTGTAGTAAAATGCATTTATTTCAATGTATTGTAATATGAAATGCTGTTATGCTGAGTAATAAAATAGATTATCATTATCTACTTACTCAAAATAAGCAAATTGTTTCCTTAGGGAGCACAAAAAACAATGAACTTCAGTGGCCGAATATATGTATGTACATATATATATATATATATATATATATATATATATATATATATATATATATATAGTCTAGGAAATTGCCCGTCAAAAATGACGGAAGTAAAATTGAAAGCCTGGCAATGCTGTTTACCATCCTTTGGCGCTCATCGCAAGCCCCACGCTGAGCGCCTTTGGCGCTCGTCGCGTGTTTCGCAATGAGCGTCAGTTACTGCTGAATGGGAGCACACACACACATATATATATATATATATATATATATATATATATATATATATATATATATATATATATATAAATAGATAGATAGATAGATGTGTTTATGTATAACAGTGTAGCTGTCATGGAAAAGGGTCTTGGGTAGAGGAGCTATTATGGGAAAGGGTCTTGGGTAGAGGAGCTATTATGGGAAAGGGTCTTGGGGAGCTGCAATGGGAAGGCGTCTTTGGAAAGGCACTGAGTGAGTTGGTACCATTCACTAACTCCACCACTGCCCATAAGTAAATGTAAAATATTTGCAAATTGTTCTTGCTATTTAAAGATTGTCTTGCTTAGTGATGTTAGGCTAAAATGTGATTTGAGAACCAACTTTAGACACATAAATATGTTCAAAAGTGTACATTATAAAATTATTAAGTGTTTTTTCTGTTACTGAGATATTGGTATCACTTTAGATTGTTGAATGGAATATTGTAATGCACTGTACACAATATCTATACATATTCTGCATTATTTGTGAATTTATAAAAGAAACTAAATAATAGAGAAGCTGCTCTTTCTCATTAAACGTTAATTCATATCATTTTCACTTACAGTGTTTGCAAGTTCAGATCCTGTCCCTGGATTTCAGGAAGATACTCTGCAATTAGCTTTCATCGATCTCAGACAGGTATGACATTGATTAAGCATTACCTATTTATATTGCTTTTATATTTATTCTACATTTTGTATTTTTCACTTACTTATACTTGAGAATCTGCATCAAATTATTGAAAAATTTGTCACCCATGGAAAATATACATATTTATTTGTAGCTGAACAACTATTTATTTGTATATCAGATATATCTATAGTATTTATTGATTAAACGGATTAGAGAAAAATGCCATTTTGTTTAGAACGTTTGTGTTCATCTTCAGTATTGAGTTAAGAAATCAATCTTTTATTTATAATACATTTAAAATTGTCTCTTTCACTAACAATAATACAACAATTACAAAAATGTTGACACTTTCCGCAATGGATCCGAACTTTAGACCTAGTAAAACATAACTTTGCAAAACCCTAAATTACATTGTTAGGTACCTCATGGGTTTTACTGAGTTTGGTGTCAGGTCTAATGAAATTAATTTTATCCCTAGAGTCTTATCGTTTGAAACTGAATAATCTGTTGTAACAAAAAACCTGGCACAGAGGTTAAAGTTTACTAACTGGGTCACTTAGAAGGAACAGCTGACAATTACGTAGAATAATGGTTTTTACTTCGTTAGGGTCAAATAATTCTGCAAAGTAAACATACGCCACTGTGAGCCCCTTATTCTTCCAAAAATTATACTTGTGACACCTTCATGTGCCGTAATTTCGTAATGCCAGTTACTCTTTCTCATGAGCCAACTTCTTGTTACCCAGTTTTCATTCTACATATAGAATGCCGGGATAGGTAAATATATATGTATTTTCCCATGCTCAAGAGTTAACCAAAGGATAAAATAGCGGTCAGCTTACTTTCTTTTATTTTACAGAACATTATCAGAAAAGATTAACTATCTTCATAAATGTTACGAAACTTGCCTAGTTTGCCAATTACTCCTCTATGTTTATGGATATGGGATGATGCCATGTAAGACTTAATTTGCTTCTTTGACATTGAGCTCTGTGAACTGATTGACCATTATAGCCATGTTCTGTTTTCTTTAGCAGCTCAAATCATCCAAATGACTTATAGCAATAAAAGGCAGTACTAAAATGTTTACACAGATATTTGAACTTCCCCTTTAATATTTATGTTAGTGTTATAAAAAGGATGAGTAACTATACAATACAATGGTCAATTTTATTACATCTGTACAACTCGTATAATTGGACGTGGCTACTCCAATATCTATGTATATAACTATATATATATATATATATATATATATATATATATATATATATAATCGTCCAGGTACAAAAATTAGGCATACTTGTTTAATGTAATTATTTCACCAATTTTGTTTCTACTGATCTGCTTCTAGTACTTGAGAGGAGATCTTGAATGTACAAAAGCTTCCAGTGAAAAGGTGGCAATCCAACGCATCAATGCTTTTGATCGCCACATTTATCAGGTAGGCTAATGAAATATCCTTATGTCCACAGAACAGGAAAAATTGATATTTCGTTAGCCTATCTGATCCCTTCAATTGACATTGAAAATATTTTTGTTGCATCTGAAAGAGAGTATTTAATAATGTAGTAGTGTGTGTTTTTTTTTTCAAATGAAACTCTTAAAGAACAAAAACATTTTTTAAATGTCTATCTAATCTGGGGTCTTGTCGCTATCAACCAATGAGCAGTATGAGTCATACTTGTCTTCCATTGAAATCTACAGACATATGTATGCTCTGTGCATTTTTTTGTTAGTTTCAGTGAAGTTTTAAAATGTTTTATTTAATATATTTTCATGCAAAACACACCTTTTTTTTATGTACTTTTTATTTATTATTCAAAATATTACAAACATAGGGCCCTATTAAATTCTCCCTCGTAGTTCTCTCGGTGCTCGCAAAAGGCAGTTTTACTGCTGTTTGCGAGAACCGAATCTCTCGCAGCCTGCTTTACGATATGACTGCGAGAAAATGGCCGAGAATAGGCTCCGAGAGAGCTAAGTAGCATTAAATCTATGCACGAGTCTCGCATATCGTAAGAATCCCTACGTGGACAAAAAGTCCACGCAAGGGATCCGAAAGCCTCTACGTGCTGCCTCGGAACAGCCCGAGACAGCAGTGTGAGGCTCCCCCCTGCACCCTATACACATCCCCATGCTGCAGGGGTCTCTATCAGGAGCCCTGCAGCACCCCCACATTAACCCATTGCAGCGGGGGTCCCCGATCTGCATAGATCAGGCCCCCCGCTGCATTTAAAACTTTTAAATTCCCCGCCGCGGCTCCTTAAAGGGACCGCGGCACACTATTACCCAATCCCGGCCGCGGCACTTAAAATTAACCCCCCTCTATGCTGGGGGTCCCCATCGGGACCCCTGAAGTGTCCCCACATAAACCCATTGCAGGGGGGGGGGGGGCCCGTTATGCATAGATCAGGCCCCCCGCTGCATTTAAAACTTTTAAATTCCCCGCCGCGGCTCCTGAAAGAGACCGCGGCACACTATTACCCAATCCCGGCCGCGGCACTTAAAATTAACCCCCCTCTATGCTGGGGGTCCCCATCGGGACCCCCGAAGTGTCCCCATATAAACCCCCTGCAGCGGGGGGCCCCGATCGGCACCGATCGTGACCCTGCTGCAATTCAATTTTAAATTTCCCGCCTCGCGGGTCCTCAAAGGACCGTAAAGGTCCTGAAAGGACTCGCACTAAAAATATTAACCCCAGGCAACTATAATTACCCCATTAACTCATGATGGTCAATCCAGACCACCATAAGGCCTAAATTAACCCATTAACTCATGATGGTCAATCCAGACCACCATAAGGCCTAAATTAACCCATTAACTCATGGTGGTCAATCCAGACCACCATAAGGCCTAAATTAAACCCATTAACTCATGGTGGTCAATCCAGACCACCATAAGGCTCTAATTAACCCATTAACTCATGGTGGTCAATCCAGACCACCATAAGGCCTAAATTAACCCATGAACTCATGATGGTCAATCCAGACCACCATAAGGCTCTAATTAACCCATTAACTCATGGTGGTCAATCCAGACCACCATAAGGCCTAAATTAACCCATGAACTCATGATGGTCAATCCAGACCACCATAAGGCTCTAATTAACCCATTAACTCATGGTGGTCAATCCAGACCACCATAAGGCCTAAATTAACCCATTAACTCATGGTGGTCAATACAGACCACCATAAGGCTCTATTTAACCCCATCAGTCCCATAAGGGTATATTATTACCATTATGGGCCTGTTACAACCCAACATTAACCACATAAGTGCCATGATGGTCCTCAAGGACCATCATGACACTAACTACAAACACTACACTATAACCCCCAATAAACCATTTAATCTAAACTAACCCCCCTCTACACTAATCTATTAACACTTACACTACCTACCTACACTACCTACCCCCTAATAAACCTCCCCAACACTCTAATTACAAAAAACAAAAAACCTACAGCACAGAAAACAAAAAACCTACAGTACAAAAAACAAAAAAACCTACAGTACAGAAAAAAAAAACAATTACAACCCCACCCCCCACTACAGAAAATAAAAAAATTACACACCTGAAAAGGAAAGACAGATAAACACAATACAATACATACATATAATACATTACATACATTACATACAATACATGGCATTACATATAATATATTACATATAATATATTACATATAATATATTACATATAATACATTATATACATTACATACAATACATGACATTACATATAATATATTACATATAATACATTATATACATTACATACAATACATGACATTACATATAATATATTACATATAATATATTACATATAGTCCTAATCAAATACCCCCTATCTATCTAACATACAATCTATTTAATTTAAAATAAATCCTAACTATATCAAATACATCCCCCTATCTATCTAATATACAAAAAATCCTAACTACATACACAGACCCTTATTCTAAAATAAAATAAAATAATTACAGTCCTAACTACATACACAGACCCTAATTCTAAGCTAAAATCAATAAATTAAGACCACTTACCTTTAAGATGTTGCTTCAGATCACTAACCTATGGGTCAAACAAAAAAGAAAAATTAGTACAAAACATTAACATCAAATAAATAAACATTCTATACATTCTAAATATTCAACTCACCTTTACAGCATGTCCAGTCACTGTTTAGCTCTTCCGGCGCGGCCCTGTTAAAAAAAAAACACAATACATGAATACATGAATACAATATATAAACAATAAATAAAATACACAAATAAACATCTAAATATACATTTAACTTACCTCCCCGCGATGTCCCCGGCCTTCTCTCCTTCAGCCCCGGCTGGGCCGCGGAACCATCCGCGCTCTAAAAAAAAAAAAGAAAAAAAACTAACGGAGGTCTGCACTGGCAGACCTCCCCGACGCTACTGAACCTCCCGGAGTCGTTTCCGGGAGGAAATTGGCATTGGCGGCTTGTGATTGGCTGAAAAAGCTGTCTATCAATTTCAGCCAATCAAAAGTCGTCAATGTGTGAGCCAATCAGGATGGGATACACCCCAATATCCCACCCTGATTGGCTTAAACACTTGTCTATCTTTCTGGGAACCAATCACAACGCTCAGATGCCTTCAGCCAATCACTATGGGATACACCCCCACGGAGTGATTGGTAGAAGACATCTGCGCATCCTGATTGGCTCCTACATTGACGACTTTTGATTGGCTGACAGCTTTTTCAGCCAATCACAAGCCGACAATGCCAATTTCCTCCGGAAACGACTCCGGGAGGTTCAGTAGCGTCGGGGAGGTCTGCCAGTGCAGACCTCCGTTAGTTTTTTTTATTTTTTTTTTAGAGCGCGGATGGTTCCGCGGCCCAGCCGGGGCTGAAGGAGAGAAGGCCGGGGACATCGCGGGGAGGTAAGTTAAATGTATATTTAGATGTTTATTTGTGTATTTTATTTATTGTTTATATATTGTATTCATGTATTGTGTTTTTTTTTTAACAGGGCCGCGCCGGAAGAGCTAAACAGTGACTGGACATGCTGTAAAGGTGAGTTGAATATTTAGAATGTATAGAATGTTTATTTATTTGATGTTAATGTTTTGTACTAAATTTTATTTTTTGTTTGACCCATAGGTTAGTGATCTGAAGCAACATCTTAAAGGTAAGTGATCTTAATTTATTGATTTTAGCTTAGAATTAGGGTCTGTGTATGTAGTTAGGACTGTAATTATTTTATTTTATTTTAGAATAAGGGTCTGTGTATGTAGTTAGGATTTTTTGTATATTAGATAGATAGGGGGATGTATTTGATATAGTTAGGATTTATTTTAAATTAAATAGATTGTATGTTAGATAGATAGGGGGTATTTGATTAGGACTATATGTAATATATTATATGTAATATATTATATGTAATACATTATATGTAATGTATGTAATGTCATGTATTGTATGTAATGTATGTAATGTATTATATGTAATATATTATATGTAATATATTATATTTAATATATTATATTTAATATATTATATGTAATGTCATGTATTGTATGTAATGTATGTAATATATTATATGTAATATATTATATGTAATGTCATGTATTGTATGTAATGTATGTAATGTATTATATGTATGTATTGTATTGTGTTTATCTGTCTTTCCTTTTCAGGTGTGTAATTTTTTTATTTTCTGTAGTGGGGGGTGGGGTTGTAATGTATTTTTTTGTTTTCTGTAGTGGGGGGTGGGGTTGTAATTTTTTTTTTTTCTGTACTGTAGGTTTTTTTGTTTTTTGTACTGTAGGTTTTTTGTTTTCTGTGCTGTAGGTTTATTGTTTTTTGTAATTAGAGTGTTGGGGAGGTTTATTAGGGGGTAGGTAGTGTAGGTAGGTAGTGTAAGTGTTAATAGATTAGTGTAGAGGGGGGTTAGTTTAGATTAAATGGTTTATTGGGGGTTATAGTGTAGTGTTTGTAGTTAGTGTCATGATGGTCCTTGAGGACCATCATGGCACTTATGTGGTTAATGTTGGGTTGTAACAGGCCCATAATGGTAATAATATACCCTTATGGGACTAATGGGGTTAAATAGAGCCTTATGGTGGTCTGTATTGAACACCATGAGTTAATGGGTTAATTTAGGCCTTATGGTGGTCTGGATTGACCACCATGAGTTAATGGGTTAATTAGAGCCTTATGGTGGTCTGGATTGACCATCATGAGTTCATGGGTTAATTTAGGCCTTATGGTGGTCTGGATTGACCACCATGAGTTAATGGGTTAATTAGAGCCTTATGGTGGTCTGGATTGACCATCATGAGTTCATGGGTTAATTTAGGCCTTATGGTGGTCTGGATTGACCACCATGAGTTAATGGGTTAATTAGAGCCTTATGGTGGTCTGGATTGACCATCATGAGTTCATGGGTTAATTTAGGCCTTATGGTGGTCTGTATTGACCACCATGAGTTAATGGGTTAATTAAGGCCTTATGGTGGTCTGTATTGACCATCATGACTTAATGGGTTAATTTAGGCCTTATGGTGGTCTGGATTGACCACCATGAGTTAATGGGTTAATTAGAGCCTTATGGTGGACTGTATTGACCACCATGAGTTAATGGGTTAATTTAGGCCTTATGGTGGTCTGGATTGACCACCATGAGTTAATGGGTTAATTAAGGCCTTATGGTGGTCTGTATTGACCATCATGACTTAATGGGTTAATTTAGGCCTTATGGTGGTCTGGATTGACCATCATGACTTAATGGGGTAATTATAGTTGCCTGGGGTTAATATTTTTAGTGCGAGTCCTTTCAGGACCTTTACGGTCCTTTGAGGACCCGCGAGGCGGGAAATTTAAAAGTTTTAAATGCAGCGGGGGCCTGATCGGTGCAGATCGGGGACCCCCCCTGCAATGGGTTTATGTGGGGACCCCCAGCATAGAGGGGGGTTAATTTTAAGTGCCGCGGCCGGGATTGGGTAATAGTGTGCCGTGGCCCCTTTAAGGAGCCGCGGCGGGGAATTTAAAAGTTTTAAATGCAGCGGGGGCCTGATCGGTGCTGATCGGGGACCCCCGCTGCAAGGGGTTAATGTGTGGGGGCTGCGGGGGTTCCTATGGACCCCTGCAGCAAGGTGTTCATGTGAGGACACTTCGGGGGTCCCGACAGGGACCCCCGCATTGAGGGGGGGTTCATTTTAGGTGCCTGGGGGGGGTTTGGAGTACCCCCCACGGCAGGGCTTATGTGGGGGACTGCCGCGGAGGTCCCTTTTAGGACCCCCGCAGCACTTGATGAGGAGTGGGAGCCTGCGATATCATCTCGCAGGCTGTCACTCCTCATGTACATTTACGCAGTGTAGATACGTACGGCCCTGCTGCGTAGCTCACACGTTGCTCGCAGCAGGGCTAATTTAATAGCATTGTAAGTTAGAGAAACTTTGCAGTACGTAGGGCTTAAGTAGAAGCCTCTTATTTACGAGGCTGGAATTTAATGAGGCCCATAATTAGGCAATGTATTGCAAACCATCAATATCTTCCATATCACATGTATTTTCTCTTTCAATGTGACTGCAATTCTATCCAATATATAATCCAAAAGCAAAATATTGCCAAAATTAACAAACTTTAAGACACAAATCAAGTACCCTAAGACACGAGGAGAGATTCCAAAGAGTCCAAAGCCAGCATATCGTTCAAGACCGGAAGCCAAGCTCTAAAAAAAAGTTTTGAATATTCATATTCTATAGCTTTACACCAGTGATCCCACTTGGTGAGAGATCCACCCATAACTCTCATATCATACAGGTCTCTCTCCAGAGTACAATTTCTATTCATAACAGAAACAATCTCATCATGATGGCTTCTGAGGTTGCTTCGACTTACGAACCAAAAGCCATTTAGCCATTTTTAACGATCAGTGAAAATATGCAATGAAGAATTCTCTGGAGTTGGAATAATAGTTTAATTCTATTAGAAATTTTAGCAAAACATACTTTCCAGAGCTCTTGAACCTTAATGCATTCCCATCAGATATGGAAATAAAGTAATTTTTTCCCCCCAGCCTTTTTAATCTCCAATCAGTTTTCCTCTTTAGAGTTGTGGGAGAATTTAGTTGTTTTATTCAGAGTTAGATACCATAGAGCCTCATTCAATTGAGGCATCGGTAGATCCGGGCTTCTGTAAGGGAGGCCTAAACTTATTTTGATATCCAGTTGGCGTCTTTTTGCGGGCTTCAACTGGGTTACGGGCTTCAGCCTCTTATTCCTTGTGATGGTTAACATTGCAAGTTAAAGGCCGTCCAAGCCTTTGATCTTTCATGGCCGGAAGAGTTCCGATCGCTAAAATCGCAAAATCTCAATTGCTCTGATTCCCTCGCTAACCATCCCGCCACCCTGCTAATTGCAAAAGTCGGTCCACAAGTTACAGGTTCCAAGGAAGACTTGCAACGGGCTTAAAGACATGTCCGGAGCACATTAAATGCAAATAAAATATCAACACTGTACATCGAAAAACTGGGAAATGGATGAAAGACATTAGAATTAATTGCACAACAGTCTCAAGCTCGCAAATCAGCAATCAAAAATCATTTATTTTTCTGTTTCATTTTGGGGTTAGATCGATCTCGGGAATCTATTAATTAATATATATGAGGCCTCCTACATGGACTATCACATTGCCTTCATTCATTTTAATTATTTTGGAGACTGCGTGTTTGCGGGGCCGATCGCATATCGGACACCGAATCTCTAGTTGATTGACATGTCACCTCCATGTTTTACTGATGTAATGATGACGGGCTCCTTTTCTATTGGTTGTTTCCAACTTGGGAGTGACGGCCTTGCTTAATTGATTATGATCACGCTCTGAAATGCTACCTACGATGGCATGGTTTTCAACTTGCGGGCTTTATAAATTGAATAACAGCGTAAGTCAAAGATGCAGTGGGCACGCAGACATGCGGCCTACATCCCGGGAGTTATAGCCTCCAAATTGAATGAGGCTCCATCTGTTTAGGACTTTGAAATAAACTGCTCTAAGAGGTGTATGTTTTATAATTGTATTTGCCAATTCCATTGACCCAAACCAGGTTTCTACCTGCCAAGTTTAGTTAATATGCTTTTCCCAATTTATCATTTTGGATTTTTTCTCTGAATCCAGTTTGTTTCAAGATATCAAAACATCTAGATATTAAATTGTATGTATTTTTAAAGATAAACAGTTGTTCAAATGATGTTAATTGTCTGTTATGCTTAACATTGTATTTTAATGTAAGAAGTGCGTCTCTCAAGCTATTACTGTATAGTCTAACCAACAAGATAAGGGCAGACCAAATTTGTTTCTTAACTCTTCAAATGAGGAAAGTTCATTCTTAGTATATAAATTTCCAATCTGGACCATCTCCCCAATTTTGGTTATTTAAGTTCTCTGGCCAACATATTATTTTTTTTCAAAAATATTTTTATTGTCACAAGAGTCTGTTTCATTTAGATATAGCAATTTTGACACGCAGGTCAAAGAGTAGGTCTATGTATTATATATAGCAAAAGCAAACATATTTAATGGTATAACAGAACTCGGAAAGGGGCCAAAGCCCACTTGTTAAGCTTAAGCCAAAAATTCATTTTTTTTAATAACTGTGGCTTCTTCCTTTTACCATTTCTTTGGTATTTCTTCATACAATATCAGATATTTAAGTTAAATATTTAATAAATGGTAATTTTCTATTTGGAGCCATCCATGTAGAATAGAGAAATTATTCCAATTAATAATTTGATGTATCATTGTTGCGTCGTGGTAACATTTCAGATTGGGATGAGATAAACCTCCTCTATTGAATCGTCTAGCTGTAATGCAAGATTTTACTCTAGCTCGTTGCTTCCTATAGACAAATGTATTAATTATCTTCTGAAATTTTTTAATCCAAAAGTTCAGAAGTGGCATAATGATATTAAGTATTACATAATTAAATCTTGGCAAGATGGATATCTTTGCTGCTGCCTATCCAAGACAAATTAACCTTCTCCCAAGAAACTAGCAACTCTTTTATTTTAATATATAATAACCTTAAATTATCTGGAATCATATGGCCTAAATTGTTATTAAAAGTAATGCCTAAATGAGTAATGGAGTTATTTTGTCAATTAGATATATATTCCTTTCAAATACTCAATTTGTTGTTGGGACAAATTGATTGTCATAACATCCGTTTTAGTGGGGTTTCATTTATAAAATGAAACTTCACTATATTTTCCAATCAATAGATGCACATTTTTAATTGAAATAATTGGATCTGATAAGGTGAGGACTTTATCGTCTGCGAAGAGTGTTATTTTATGGTCCTCTTTCCCTATTTTTATGCCTTTTATCTCTCTTGAGGATCTAATCAGAGCAGCCAATGGCTCTATCAGGAGAGCAAAATCAAGGGGGATGGAGGGCAACCTTGCCTAGTACCGTTTTTTAACTCTGAAAGTAGAGGATTTAAAGCCTACAGCCACGACAAAGGCAGATGAGTTGTCATATAAGACCTTTATAACTTAAAATCTTTAAAGCCATAATTAAGCAACGTTAATTCCAAAAATTCCCATCCGACTCTGTCAAAGGCTTTTTCTGCATTCAATGAGAGAAATACACCGGGAATCTTGTTACTATTAGCAAACATAATCAATTTCAGCAATCTGCTAGTTTTGTTTAGTCCTTGTCTTCCTGAAATGAAACTTGATTGGTCTCTTGATATAAATTGATCTATAATTAAATTAAGTTTTATGGCTAAAATTTGGGAATATATTTTAATATCCCTATTTAGCAACAAGATAGGGCGGAAGTTTTTACAGCTGGATAATTCTTTTTTTTGTTTGGGTATTGTGACTATAGTTGCCTCCAGCATTTCCTGCGGGGCTGTACCTTTACTTTTAATTTCATTGAACACTTTCTTCAGTTTTTTTACCAGTAAATGATAGAAAAGTTTAAAGTATTTATTTTAATATCCTGCTTAGAAGGCTTCCTAACTTAATTTGCTTTTTCTAAATTGTATAAGGTCTGATAGTATTTGTAGAATACCTTTCCTATTTCTTGTGGTTCAAAAACCTTTTTACCTTGATCGTCGTATAATAATTCTACCCTTTTCATGGCTGATTTCTTATTGAGTTTATTTGCTAAAATCTTCCCGTTTTGATGCCTTGATGGTATAATTTCTGTTGGAGAGCCCATGCTGCTCTGTCTGCCATATCTTGTAATATTCTTTTAATTTTAGCATGGATTATTCTAAGTTGGGCCGTACATACCAAGTGCGGAGAAACTTTATTACGTCTCTCTAAATTATTTAACTCAATATATACTTCCCTCAATGAACTGCTTTTTGACTCTTTTGTTTGGCTTGAAGTTTTATAGGAATCCCTCTAATGAAGGCTTTATAGGTGTTCTATATCACCAATTTAGAATTTACTAAATTTCCATTGATTAAATAAAATTTGTGATAGTTCTTCTTTTATTAAGTTCTTGATAGGGATTTCAGCAAAAAGTGATGTATTCATTTTCCAAGGTTTCTTCACCTCTTTTAAATTGACAGTTTTAATTGACAGTTTCACCATTGCGTGATCAGCCCATAAAATAGGTCCTATCTCGACTTTAACTATTTTATCTAATACAGATGAATTTACCAAAAAATTATCTAGTCTTGAATAAGACTGAAATCCATGAGAGTAAAAGGTATAGTCTATCTCTCCTGGGTGAAAAATCCACCAGGAGTCATATAAGTTAAATTTAATCAAACTTTGTTGAAAAGATTTACATTTCCTTATAGTTTGATGGTCAGATAAAGGTTTTATGGTTTATTTACTGTCATATACGGAATCTAGGCAAAGGTTAAAGTCACTGCATATAACTAACTGTCCTTCGGGGTATTTATTATTAGATCTCTTCCTTTGTTTAAAAAGATTTAGACTCCTCTAGATTTTTTACAAAATGTGAAGTTATAGTTTCTAGAAAACGTAGAGTCTGCCAGTGGGTCTTGTATGCATACCACCTCTGCATTTTTCTTAAAAAAGAAGTTAAAAAACTATAATTTTTCTTTTGGCACCATGATTCAAGCACTGCACATTTTGTGAAATACATTTTAATATAATTTAATAGGGTAAGGGGGGGGGGAGCTCCTCTATCAATATGCTCAGCTTCGACTCCAGTAAACCTCGCCTCGAGTCTATATCAATAAACATAAAAAGATTCATACAACATATAACACATAACATATAAAAAATACTCCAAACCCAAATGGGATTTCTTTTTCCTATACATGCAAAACACAACTTTAGTAATGTTTAAAGCTGCTCTTTTAAATGCGTGAAAAAAAAATATTTTCTATGTCTCCTTCAATGTTAAGAAAGTAGCTCCAACAAGGCAATGACTGTTCTTTGTTATCATTGCTATGGGAAGTGAGGCAGACATCTCACATCCTACAAAGACTATCTTTTAAAGAAATTACATTTAATACATTTTATTTTTTGTTTTTAATATGATACCTGATACCTTACTTAGTAGTAAGATAAAAATATATTAAACAAAATTATGTTGAAACATAATAATTTCAGTGGCCATTTACAATGAAAGTAGAGTTTTTTGGGGGTGGGTTTTGAGGATCGGGAGGGCTTGAAGTTCATCCAGATAATTGTCTCCCATTTTCCTCTGTAAATTCATATCTAGTGTTATTTAAGCCACCTGAACCATTTATGCCATGCAATAGCCGGTGTTATGACTCCTCTAGTTCTAGTTCTTTCTAAATAGTAAACATTTTTTAGGGTTTTATAATGTTTTCTGCCTGTCTGCTTTATATATTTTTTTAAGTTCTGATGTTACCTACACCTGAACAGCACTCAGGAGGATTTTTCAATCAAAGTTCATTGTCATGACTATTACCCTCATATGGCTGCCCACTAAATGCCATCAAAGATGTTTTGCAGCCATGTTTGGTACCAGCTTTGTATTTGCACTTTATGATATGTTTTAGAGAAACAAATCCTACCTAGCAGTTTGTATAATATGTGGTTAGACGGTCAGGTCTGGGTATCTCTATACATCCATGAAACTTGTTATGCTCTTTTTTCTTTTATTTTTCATAGAATCCATATTTACCTCATTCCTACCACTCATTCACAATGTTTTTATTTAACAATGTAAATACATGAAACCCCTGTTCACTCTTCATAATCTTCTGTCCAACCCTAATTAGTGCAAAAACAAAGATAACATGTCAAGATCTCTTCTTCAGATACAGTTGTGCTCAAACGTTTGCATACCCTGGCAGAAATTGTGAAATGTTGGCATTTATTTTGAAAATATGATTGATCATGCAACAAAAAAAAAAATATATTTTATTGAAGGATAGTGATCATATGAAGCCATTTATTATCACATAGTTGTTTGGCTCCTTTTTTAAATCATAATGACAACAGAAATCGCCCAAATGGCCCTAATCAAAAGTTTACATACCCTTGAATGTTTGGCCTTGTTACACTTGTTACACAAGGTGACACAAATGGGTTAAAATGGCAATTAAAGGTTAATTTCTAACACCTGTTGCTTTTTAAATTGCAATTAGTGTTTGTATATAAATAGTTTGTTGGAGTTTGTTAGCTCTCACGTGTATGCACTGAGCAGGCTAGATATTAAGCCATGGGGAGCTGAAATGAACTGTCAAAAGACTTACCTAACAAGGTAATGGAACTTCATAAAGATGGAAAAGGATATACCAAGGTATCCAAAGCCTTGAAAATGCCAGTCAGTTCTGCTCAATCACTTATCAAGAAGTGGGTAATTCAGGGATCTCTTGATACCAAGCCAAGGTCAGGTAGACCAAGAAAGATTTTAGCCACAACTACCAGAAGAATTGTTCAGAATACAAAGAAAAACCCACAGGTAACCTCAGGAGAAATACAGGCTCTGGAAAAAGATGGTGTGGTTTTTTCAAGGAGCACAATCAGATGATACTTGAACAAAAATGGTCGACTTGCCAGAAAGAAGCCTTTACTGCGTCAATACCACAAAAAAAGCCCAGACAACACATTGACAGGCCTCACAGCTTCTGGCAGACTGTAATTTGAAGTGACAAGACTAAAATAGAGCTTTATGGTCACAACCATAAGCACTATGTTTCGAAAGGGGTCAACAAAACCTATAGTGAAAATAATACCATGCCCACTGTGAAGCATGGTGGTGGCTCACTGATGTTTTGGGGGGGGTGAGCTCTAAAGGCATGGGGAATCTTGTGAAAATTGTAGGCAAGATGAATGCAGCATGTTATCAGTAAATACTGGCATACAATTTGCATTCTTCTGCACGAAGGCTGTGCATGGGACACTTTTGGACTTTCCATCGTGACAATGACCCTAAGCACAGGGCCAAGTTGACCCTCCAGTGGTTACAGCAGAAAAATGTGAAGGTTGTGGAGTGGCCATCACAGTCTCCTGACCTTAATATCATCGAGCCACTCTGGGGAGTTCTCAAACATGCGGTTCATGCAAGACGACCAAAGACTTTGCAGGGTCATTAAATTTTTTTTCTTTGTTGTCGTGTTGTTTTATGATTGTGCCATTCTGTTATAACCTACAGTTGAATATGAATCCCATAAGAAATAAAAGAAATGTGTTTTGCCTGTTCACTCATGTTTTCTTTAAAAGTGGTACATATATTACCAATTCGCCAAGAGTATGCAAACTTTTGAGCACAACTTTACATGTTCATATATTGCCTACCAACATTTATTCTTGCCATCTATATATTATACTTGTGCCAGTTTAGAATACAAATTGATCTACAAACAAAATTATACAGCAGTGGCAGAATTGGACATTGATTCTACATATGCCCATCCATATCTAACATTAACAGTCTCTAAGAAAAACCTTAAACATATAATAATAGCTGATGAAAAATATCTCCATATATCTTTTCCCCACAAACAAAATGTGTGTATAATATAATTTAATTATAATTCTGGCATTTCACCTCAGTAACCTTTCTTTTTGTTGTTTTGTGATGTCTTCCCATTAAAACATTGAACAACAGCTTTTTTTCCCAAAAGAATTTGTTAAAAGGCAACTGAGCCATTATTTTTAAATTCCTTCAAGAGGTCAAGCTTCTGTTTTTTGGCTCAAATTCGATACTGTTGCAAGCATTCTAGGATATGAAAGATAAGGAAGTTGGTCTTTTAGTTGAGAGTTTACCTGCCCACCCGCACAGTGCCCCAGGTCAAACCCCTGATGTGTGCGTCTCTGCATAGAGGAGTTGATGACAGGTAGGGGCTGATACCATGGAGAGCCTGAGCCATATCAAAGCTCCAAAGCTGGAGTATTGGGACTTAAGTAGGGACTTTAGCCCATAGTTAAATCAGCAGGATTGCCATGTGAATAGACTAGGCTTGATCTCCCTGCCAATCACAAGCTTGTTAATGGAAGCCAGTTATCTCAACAAGCGCTCCCTCTTTCCATCCTACTGGAGAACAATGTGTAGGATTAAACGGGATAAAGGATAATATCCCATAAATGCCTTTGTTTAGGGATATCTGTACAACATACACTATCTTTATAATCGTATTGCTCTGTTTTGAATTAAGTACTTTGCTGTTAGGTGTATTTAATGTAATACAAGCAATTTGTTTAAAAACACACACTATTCCGAGAGATAAGGTCGATGTAGCAAGAGCTTGTATTAATCTTAATTATCCAATCCATACCTACTGGCATAGTAAACAAACATATAAACTAATCGGAATTGACAGTAATCTAAGGCTATTAGACAAATTCTAAGTTTCTTTCATTATTTATGTTAAATGACCACTACATAGTGAATAAATAAATGTGATCTGAACAGCTTGTGAAATGATAGATTGTAAATATTACATATAACTATGAATTAGTTTATTTTACATCTATTTCCTTTAAAAAAATGTCTATGTTTTAGGAATAACCACATTTGTTATGTCTTTCCCATAAGTATTGGGTGGATTACATAGTATCATGAGAGAGAGAGAGATAGGTGAATATAAATGTATATAGACACATGAATGTATGTATTTATTTAGATATATATGCATTTTCTTTAAACCCAATATAACGTGTGGGGGGGTTTCCTAGTAAATTCGAGCTTCTCTCACACTCGCTGTTTTCCTTGGAAAATAAGTATTTCTTCAGGGACTCCTTTCACAGCTTTTAGTGTTAAGGTCAATGTATGGTTCTTACCACATTTGCGAGTGTAATTAATCTCTAGGGATGTGGCAGTCTTTGACTCAATGTTGTAAGGAATGTATAGTGAGTCGCCGGATTCCCTTCCCAATTAGTGGGATCTCCTCACATGTATTTAAGAATTGTAATGTAAAATAGGAATCTTCCTTTTCATTATTATTTGTTTTTAAAAAATTCATTTAATTTGGAAAATCTTGGCAGCAGGTAAAGTGCTTAAAATGGTTCCTAATGTTTAATTATTTGTTTGTTCATGTTCCTGGACAGGAATCTGTAGTTTTAATGTTAAAAAATGGGTTGTTAGAAATCTACATTGTATAGTACAGATACTTCTGTGGAAAAGATGTATTTGGTTAATTAGTTATTGCACTGCACAACTGTCCACTTTTGCTTGCAGTTTTCTTTCTTTATTAAATCTATATTCAATGTATTTAAAGGCACTCCAGTTTTGTCCCTGGTGGTAAATTAATAGTAAAGAATAAATAACTAATTCTGGTTTACATCATGAGTATGAAATGTTCATATTTGAGCAGTTATATAGTGAACTCTGCCTAAGGTACCTCACTGGAATGGGTGCCAACATTGCTTGTCATGGGATGAAGCTTCATAATTTAGCCTCCTTTACCACCCAAATGTTGGCAAAACTCTCATGGTATGTACTAAGAGTTGGCATGGCCAACACTTCACCTTTTGGGATATGGCCCAGTGTGTTGTGAAAATATGTCCCCAGAGTACAGCAAACAAGAGGTGGCGCCAGAAGATTTATAGTCTTTTGTGGCATCTTTGGAGAGAATTGGAAGAGGAATCAAAGATGGTGCCCAGTTTCTGCTTTATAAAGAGTAAAAATGAAACCGTATTCTGGAGCCTATACATTAAAGTTTCTGTGGGATGCAACTGGGATCATTTTATCATCTGCTGGCAAATAATATTTTCTGTATATAATGTAGAAAATTTGTCTCAGATTACTTTCTGTGATAAATATAAGTGAATGTGAACATTGTAATGATGCATAACACAGCTGATTAAACCTATAAACAGAGGCTTACTTCAGTCCGGAGACCAAAACCATGCCAAGAATGGTTTTATACAATAAGAGTGGATTTCTCACCAACGTATACAATAAGGAGTATATTAAGGCAAAGAACATCTAACCTGCAAACCTCTAAATCAGACAAGACCACCCACCATATTAACCCTGCCTGTCTCCATTATAGATCCATATCACCTGATGAGTGTGCCAATTTTGGATGAATACAACTAAGTATCTCTAATCTGATGAACAGCTGAGCACTACATAGAATTATTCAAAGGGGATTTGTTCAATGGCGCCCACCTTCATTATTGAGGAGTGTCTGTGACTGAGCTGAAATGAGTTATGAAATATATGCAAGAATATCTTCCCATCTGTAAGAAATATAGATATTACTAGGTATAGTAGACTTCATGACCATAAAGAGGTAAATGGCTTCAGGCTAAGTAGGTTTGTCATGTGGAAGGTTTTGATCACATTAACCTTCATAAAACACATGCTATGCCTCAAATATACATTTGTTGCCTTATTATTTTAATAATTTCAAATAACTTACTTTGATTAAGCCAAGACTTGTAATTTAGTGCAACCTTTGTGCAGATGATCAGAGGCTAACCTCATGCGTCCATGCACTTTCCACTGAAAAGTTGCACTTAGGACTCAATTTACCCTGGTGCCTCCTTTTTAGGACCCTACGTATATGTATAATTTATTCTATTCTATAAAATGAATGTTGTTGTTTATATTTATTAGTTGGCTAGCAATGAGTTAATAACCTGCCAGATTATAAATGTATGAAATAAGTAGTTCTGCCAAGGTTTCCATTATGAAGATTTTTAATATGTATTTTTCAGTCCATAAATTGTTGACAAAACTACTGCTTTAGATATAAAGCAAGATGACATAATTTGCCTGTGTAAAAATATAAAACAAACAGTAATTAGCAATTACTTATATAAAATAGGGCCAGGGATGCTAAAGAGTCTTGGAGAATGAGAGAGGTTATCATGTATAACATGTTTACCCATTTATAAGCTAGATATCCAGAACACGCACATGTGAGATATTTGCTCATTGCTTTCCTTGGTAACTTCAAATATTTATGGTATCAGATACGTCAGTTATGAATTATACTATAACAGGAGATATAGAAAATTAAGATAATGAACTAGCATAATATTATAGTGTAACAAAAAGAAATAGCTGTAAATAGTTGAGTAGGTAGTTCCTTATTGGCTCAAATGGAATTAAGTTTAAAAAAAAAGCCACTTTTTTTAATTTATGCCATTGCTTATTGTACTTATATTCATCATCTGGGGTATGGTATGTTCCATCTCCATATATATGCACAAGGATGAATCTCATTTGCAAACCATATTACATTATAAGTGATGGGTAACCCTTCCCAGTGTGTACTTATATTTGTATTAAGGGTTAGTAGTAACAGTCTTGTTTATTACCTTTGGTTTAGTATATACCATATACGTATTCCAAGAGTATAGGAGATCCCTGAGTTACAGACAACCCGACTTACAGTGTACAGTGTTTTTATGTTCTGTTTGTTTGAATTAAACGAATGAGCACTATAGTTTCTGTAACTTATTAATACAGTCGTTGTTCAGTCGTGTCCAACTCTCAGTGACACGATAGACCGCAGCAAGCCAGGCACAAATTGTGTCTGGTTGTGCTAATCCATAAGGTTTTCATGGCAAAGATACTGGTGTGGGTTGCCACTTCCTTCTCCAGTGGACCTCGATTTGTCAGACCTCTCTATGCTATGACCTGCCCACCTTAGGTGATTCTACATGGTATAGCTCACACCTTCATTGAGGTACACAAGCCCCTTCACCACAACAAGGTAGCGATCCATAAGGGGATTATTATAGTACTAGCGAATTGCCCGTCAAAAAAATTACGGGCGTAAAATTGTTAGCCAGAGAATGTTGTTTGCGACATAACGTAAACCATTTTTTGCGCTGAGCACCTTCGGCGCTCATTGCAAGGCTTGCGCTGGATGTTGTTTTTTTTTGTTATTAGAGGGGCTTTTGCTGTCATTGTAAGGTCGGCGCTGATCTGCTTTTTGCACTTATTGCAAGGCTGTCCGCTGGTGTAGTTTGTGTGCTATGAGCAGCGTTGGTTGTGAGGTGCGTGGTGAATGTCTTTTGTGTTTATTGCGATCCGTGTTTTATTTTTATTTTTTTGTGTATATGTATTTTTGTATGCCAATGAAGTAATGAATAAATTAATAAATTAATATACTTTACCTATTTCTAAGTAATATATGCAGGAAGCATTGTGCTGAAGAGCTGACAATCTGTTTAGATGTTCCTGCAGTATACAATGTAGATTTGCAGGGTTGTGGAGCTGATGTGTAAGTGTCAGCAATGTGTGCAGTGTCTAGTGTAAATAGGCTGCGTGCGCGAGGGGAAGACGTTGGTGTAGCTGTGTACTTCCGCATTGTGTAAGTTAGTGTTGTAAAATGGCGGCGAATGTGTATGTGGTACGCGGCTGTGGCTGATTTATCGTCCTTGCTAAAAATGTATCTTTACCTCGTACGGCTTTTTGGAAAATCCGTATGTGCTTGGTGTTGTTTTGCGGCTTTAGGGTCCTGTAGCCTCGTTTTCGTTTATTTTGGCGCCCATTTTTTCTCTCACTTAGGGGATTTTCGTACTTGGACTTAAATTGACGTGTAACTTCCTGGGTGCCACCCCCCCCCCCCCCCCCCCTCGCTGTGGGTAAGCTTTTTATGTCTTTATTTGTGTGTATGTTTTCAGGTGCGCGCTGTTCGGCTGTTAAGGTCGTAATTTTGCGAATTCGCAATGTTTTTTTTTCTAAGTCACGCGTCTCGTATTCTTTTTGGCAAAGTCCATAAATTTTGCGTTGTAAGAGCCACGGTTCGTTTTTTCTCGCTTGTGTGTGTGTGTTTGTAACTGCTTGTGAGGCGCCGTAGAGCCTCCATCTCCGCAAATGCTGCCCCTCGCTTCGCGAGGTTCTGCATTTGCGGCCCAAACTCAAGGGACGCAGTTCTTGTGACGATGATTCGTAGTTTGACAACTATTATATTTGATAGTATTATTATTATTATTACAGTATTACACTGTATTATTATTACTACCACATATGGGCCATTATTATTATTCATCAGGGATCCGAGTTACATGCAAATCCGAACTAAAGACTTTCTCAGGAACGCTTCTTGTCCATTACCTGGGCACCGCCTGTATTACAGTATACAATGATACTTTTTTATTGGACAAACATTTTATTGGGATGACAAACTTTAGAGAGATGACACACACAAGTCAAAAAGCAGTAGAGCGTTACATCTCTCAAACTCTTGTCTCTCCCAGAGAAATCTTTGTTCAAAAGAAAAAAGGTATCACTGTATACTGTAATACTCTTGTTATTCATTTCTATTACAGGACAATCGCTGCTACACCAATCTCTAGACCATAATGCTTACAGGATCCATTTAATTTTATGACAATAACTGTTTTGTTTTTTAATGAAAAATGTTTCCAGATGTCTTCAGCTCTGAGAGATACAGCCAATCTAAGCATGTAAATGGTTAATGGACGTCTAGCCACATATAGATCTAATAGTGTAATTTCTGTTTATTAAATGTGAGTGAGTAATTGATAGAAGAAGATCAGATTTCGCGGGTTGAGCAAACAACGTAATGATTTCCTGCTAGACAGTTTTTGACATGTAGCGAGTCTTCAAGAACTGAAACCTGTAACAATTTCTTTGATATGAAGTATGTAATGTTAGACTCCTGTCCAGCAGTTGTCACTTCACAAGTACCTAGCGATCATCTTCCAGGACGTCCTGTCATTTCAAGGCTCAAGGTGCTTATCTCTTGAGGGCAGCCGTGTGAGCAACATCTGGACATTTCTCATAGGTTTAAGCTGAGATTGGAGGATGTGTGTTTTTTTTGTTTTTTTTAATAATATGAGATGTGTTAATAAAATTTAGCTTTGATGTCCTGTATATCTTATGAATGAAAAGGTAGAAAATGCTCAGTATAAAAAGCTCCTTCAGCATAGATATTAAAAAAAAACAATAAACAATATAGAAAGAAATTGACCACAGTAGTCCTAAATGTTACTTGCACCTTTGTGAAAATGTCCCAGATGGGAAGACGAGCTTTGTTTTGCTGTAAAACAGAGGTCTCAAAATCATATTCAGAGCTAACAGCTTGATTTCAAATGGATCAGAGATGTTAGATTTCTACCTACAGCTGCACAGGAATTCTGTGAGTCGTAAACGGCTATTTTCTATTTATTTCCAATCGCAAACACCCTCTGCAACAGCTCAGAATTATAGTGAATCTGGCTGATTGTGTTGCTGTCTATATTAGCCACAGCTGACAGAGAAAGATAAGTTAGAGAACATTTTACAAGATAACAAAAAATGGTCTGAAATGGTTCTGAACAGCATATAGTTAATAAATATATATATATATTTTTTTTAAATCTAAAAACATTTCAACCATTATCAATACTAACTTTTTCAAAACAGCACTGGCTTCAGTGTCGACTTAAAGGCATATTTAAGCTTCCTGGAATATGAATCATTTGATAGTGGAGAATCAGTAGTGTATGACAACATTTTTGTGCAGGATGAAATCCAAAAATAAACATTTAATAAAATTACCCTGTTTGCAATTTTTCAGTTTTCTGGGACTTGATTTTGAGAGGAATACCCCTTGAAAACATTAGTTAAATTAGCATTTAATTCATAATTTGTTTTGGCCAATATATAACATTGTTTCAATGCATGGGAATTCACTCTGTGCAGCAAAGCAACATGGGATGGGTAGTCTTTTTTAAACCTCCACAAGGAGGAGCTCAGACATTGCAGTGTGGATTTCTGCATTGTGTTGTTGCAGGCTTGAAGGTTAGTAAAGGGTTACAAAAATGTACCCAAATGCAATGTTTCTATTGGTAGATACCAGATGCCTATGTAGGCAGCTCTAAGGGTGTGGAAACCATTTTTATATCAAATATGTGTATAGAATGACTCAATGTAATGTGTGTTTCTGATATAAGCAGCATGTGTTAGATTAGAAATTAATAAAAACAGGCAATTGTAGATATACCTTTAATTTAATTTTCCCAGTTGCCTTGTGAATCCCTTTAGCGTTTTAGGCCAGTTCGGTTTTACTATTACTATACTATTACTAGTAGTTGGGGGACTGGTGTTGACTGTCACTATTTGGCAGTGTATATAGGAAATGATTGTTTGCCCAGATTAATCTTTTTAGATGACCAAAGAAAGCTATGCGTCAATCAAATAAGATTAGAAATCAACTATCCACATAAAGAGGAGATTTAATTACGTCCTAATTAATTACAACCAGTCTTAGGTTTGCACGTCTTAAAGATTGACTTCCCCCACTCAAGGTGTTAATTACCAAGTGATTAACTCTGTGCCTGTAATGATAGACATTGCCGATCACTAGGTGAGAAGCTACAGCTTTTCAAACGAGCAATTATGTCAAACTGACAAATATATGCAACTCCATATTAAAGTACAAAGAGCTGCACCTTGTATTAGTAAATGACATATCAACACTATGCATTGTGAGTCTAAGTAGCTGGGGATAAACATTATCATAAAACTGATTAAATATGCTCAGTATGGCACGTCATTGGAGAGCACTAAAAGTGTTCTCTCTGAAATAAATACATGTTCTTCTGAGGAGCTGTATTAAATCACTGTGAACATGTGCTGCTTGTAAACTGATAAAATTAATGACAAAGCAAAAAGGAGGGAGCTGTGATAAATATATGGTAACTAATGTATTCTCTGGACTGCAGTGACTTGAAGGTATACAGCTTCTTCCAAAGAAAACCACATAACTCTCTTAAATCAAGATTCAGCACAAATACCTTAATTTATTTCACTTTAATAAAGAGAGTTTGTAGCAGTATTCATATAAGTAAGACACGGCTCACAGCTTGTGATACCTTTTGATGAACTACCATATCTGTCGTATGAGTTACAGGAACACAAAGGGGTTCCAAATATGGTATAATTTACAATGATATAGTGTATAGTAAAATTAATTTTATTAAGTGAGTATTATTCAAAAAGGTATTTTCTTAGAGTAAACCTACATTGAAGTTTGTAATTATTACCTGTCTATCAATGATCAAGTCACCAAGCATAGTTTGATATCTTATCTGATCAGTGATTATGGCCAGTTATTTCGTTTTACCCCCTGAAAGTCTGGTGGTATAATTTTTTTATGTAAAGCTATATGAAACCAAAAAGACTTAACATGTTCAAGTCCCAGATGGCAATTAGTAAACTTTAATGTTTATTTGAATCGGTACCCACCATTCAAACAAAAGCTAATCGTATAAACACTCAAATTCCTTAAGGAACTTTACATATGAACTTGATAAAAAACATATTTGTGCATTTTTGAGGCTGTATATTGGCTATACCATTATTTTAATCATGGAACGTTGATGGGGGGGGGGGGGGGTAACTCTCCAACTACACCACTAATTTCCATGATTCTTTAGAATGAATTACTAGGTAGATACTCTATAATACGGTGAAAACTTTGTGTTTGATGTAAGGGCAAATAAAAGTAAATGGAACTATTCAAATCTGATGGCTTGTCACTAAATACATTGCACCATGTAAGTATCTTATTTATAATGTATACTTAATATTTACATAAATATTCTGTTGGACATATCTCTACCTTCTCAAATTAGGAGTGTGTTGAACGTAAAATTGGAACTAGTGAGCTACATTCAATAAGATTCTCCACAAAGAGACTTTAAAGCACCTTTGACACTGTTCATGGTAGCCACCATCATGGTTTAGACTAGGGGTCATCAACCGTTTAATACCTACTGCCCACTTTTGATGGTAAAATGTCCTTACCGCCCATGGGTGCTGCAATAATTCAATTTACCCACTCTCATTTCTGGTTACATAGATCCTATGACCCTAGCTGTGTATCACCCTGTACTTATAGATAGTGATCTGGTCCTGGCTGCTGTCCCTAGGCTCTCTCACCAGCTCTCCAACCGGCCAGTCGTCACGCTGCCGGTCTCCGGCGTGTGACATCACTCATCAGCGACACCACCTAGCAATTACCCCGCCGCCCACCATGAAAGCTTGAATTGCTCACTAGTGGGCGGTAGGGACCAGGTTGACTACCACTGGTTTACACTAAGATTATTGTAATGAGGTGTGCAATGAGGTGTGCAATGACGAGAGTCTGAAGATTAATTGTCTAGGTACAACTTACAACATAATAATATTATGAATATATTACTAATATGCATTTGTAATTTGCTGGCTGATTTCTGTTTTAATAGAATTTGAAAATAGTTTTACATTGTTGCTTCTATAACTATCATCTGCTGACTTGAAAATATAATACAGTAATACATACTGTGTACACTCCTACCATTTTTTCAACTTATTGTGAATAAACCTTCAAAACTTTTTTAGTGAAAATTGTTTGGATGCTTTTTATACAAAAAGCACTGAATGCTTCCTTACTTACAATGGGTTGAAAGATTACTAGGATACATACTGTAGCTTAGTGAATACCATGAAGGCCCACCAACATGCAGTGATGACTATTAGTGAAGAATGGCAGTAAAGATCAATTTTACAATACATAATGTCTTCCCTAGGTCCAAAGCAACAAACAACCACTTTGTAAATATTGGATTGATTTTCTTTGTGTCGTAGCAAAAAGTAGATGTAATCATTAGATACCCAATGGTTGAAAATATGAAACCCTTTGAAGCACTGCAAACGTTTTAGAGATTTCCTTATAAGAATTAAAAGGATTACTAACTCTTACTTGAAAGCAGTGTCTGTCATGTATTGGAAGGGATTCCTATCCATTCACTTTAGTTGCCCATAGTCTTCAATTAGGTCTTCTATACTGAAGCCAGGATTATTCCATTAAAATGCCATTTGTGACCCTACAATTCCAAGATCTCACTCATTAGGGACTTGGGATCTGTTTCAGCTATGTGATAATGGTCATTTGTATCTCAATGTTTTCCATCAATCAATCAATCAATGGTTTTTTTGTAGCGTTCTTGCTTCCCATGGGCTTATTCCTGTGTTGACTGCATCTTGTGACTTTTTGAACTACTTCCTAGTGTGAACATTGTTATTCCTTACACAAGTACATTAAACAAACATTAATGTTAAAAGAAAATATTCTGTCATAATTCCTTAAAATGTTCTTGGCATTAAAGTTTCTGAGTCCTATTTGTTCTCCATGAGAAACCTTAAAGAAACATAGTTAATGTTTCAATCTTTGTTTTTATTGTAATTGTATCAGTATAAAATTGTCTTTGGTGCCCTAAATTTTGTTTTCCAAGACCACTTATAAAGTTCTGAGGCTCTTGGTAGAACCCATAAATATACACAGAAAATATTAATTTAATATATATTTTAATATTTCAGTCCATAATATTTTTTTACATTTGATGTATTTAAAAATGCATTTTAATAATTAAAAAAATAGTTAGAAAATGAATGTGTATCATCATTAATTATGTCAGTTCAGAGAACATTAGGAGAAAATAATACACTACTACCCAATTTCAGGGACTTTGGCCAAAAATTACCTTTTTTGCACACTCACCCCAACTAGTATCAGTGTCCCTTACCTGTTTCTGCCATTAAAAAAAAATAGTAATTACATTTAAAAAAAATAGTAATTAAAAATGAAAATTACTTTGTAACATAGTTAAAAGAGATGTGCATTTATCTTCTCCAGATGTATGTAAATTCAGAATGACCTCAGATAAAAGCAGAAACAAAAATTGGAGATCAAAACTATAGCTATATTGAAAATTTTCATATAAAAACGATGGTGTTTACATATGTAGGAACTTACATGCTTCTCAGAGCAATAGGAGGAAATGGTGTTTACATATGTAGGAACTTACATGCTTCTCAGAGCAATAGGAGGAAATGGTGTTTACATATGTAGGAACTTACATGCTTCTCAGAGCAATAGGAGGAAATGGTACACCATTATCCAATTTCGGAGACTTTGGCCAAAGGGACCTCTTTTTTTTTTGTACACTCACGCCATTAGTGTCCGTGTCCATTACATGTTTTTGTCCCTTGTTGGTGCTAGTTTTACCTCCTTGGACTTCATCAAGATGAATTATTACAATGGTGATAATGTCCAGTTAGACCAAACTAGGTGATAAGGGGCAAGTGGAGGGATCTCATCATAACATATCTTGCCACTACTACTACTACTGTGAAATCGTTTAGCCTTGCAGCAGTGTAATTATCACCATTTAAAATTATTATCCTCTATGCTATAATTCAGTTATACTTCTACATTCTTCCAAAACAAAGGCCCAATAAAATTCACACATTTCACAAAAAGGTGCATGTTTTTTTCTTCACATGAGTTTTTTTGTCCATGAAAACCAATAATCTGAAGACTAACACTATTACTTTTTATAATGAAACATAGTTATATGTCTGCACCTTTCTCCATACTCTGAAAAGGTGCATGGTTTTACCACAATTGTTTTGAACAATTCATTGGATACCCAATATATATGTTGGATATCCAATGAATTGTGCACAACATATATAAATATGGAAGCTGGTTGGCTTGGGATGTGTAATCAATTGTACAGATGGGGATTATGCCAACAAAATGAAACCCTTTTATAATCAGTTTGTCAAATTGAGGGAGAGTGGGCCAAGTTTGCTGGGAAAAAGAAAGGGTTTTGGTCGTCGGTCTCTTGGTTTTTCATGCAATGTTTTTCTAAAGTTTAATTTTCTTTTAAACGTGTAACAGAATATGTGGATGAGCATGTTAAGAAAATATTTTTGTCAAATAGACCTTAAATATTCAATTAATTTGAGTATGTATTATTTGCTGTATTATTTAGAAAATGTATCTCTAAAAATATCCTTTCTTTACTTTTATGATACTCTCTGCACTTCAGAAATGAATTTATCTAAGAACAGCTCATATTTTCCTAAAGGACATGATGCCATCAACATGTTAGAAGTTCAGAAATCTTCTAATTGGGCAATAAACTCACTAGTGTGATAGAAATTCAGTTTCAATTCATTGTTTTTCCATTGCTTAGAACTAGCGCTCATCTTCCTGGACCATTTCCTGGAAATTAATTGGCAAATGTCATTGGAGATGTAATGAGAAAGCAGAAGGGTGCACAATTATATGAGTAGTTAATTGGTTCAGTTGGGTTGAGCTTGTTCATTACAGTCCGATAAGTGCGTTTCCGGATGAAAACAGATGTTTATACACAGATAGATCTCCATATTCCTGCCTTTATTAAACATGTATTACATGGCTTAATCATATAATGATGTGTTTTGTTATAACCCATCAAATAATAAATAAAATAACAATGGATTCTGAGGTATGAATGAATCAAATCTCTAACCATCCATAGTGATACATGATGTATGTGCATGACCAACAGATGTAGACCATCAACCAACTTATAACAACAACTCAAACATATTTCTGAATGGCTGTCATATATATTTCCTTTCTGAGGCAAGAGATGTTTCTTTAGTGATATTATTTCAGATGCCTTTCTTATTTACCTGGTTCCTTATACAAATTAAGTAGAAATTGGCAAAGTACAACAATAAGAATTAAAACAGACTGTTAAAAATAGTATTTTGAAAATGTTCTGTAGAAAATTTTGATTGCGAATAATTTTAACACAGTTTATGAAGTTTACTGAGCTGTTCTAACTCTAATAATTCAGAATGTGACCAATGGAATATAATAATAAATATCACTTTTTTGAAATCTATATTAATTTTTAACTAACAGAAAGGGAATTAAAAAGGGCTTTTTGCTTCGGTGGTTGAAAGTTATAACAAAACTTTTATTGCACAGTAAAAACGTTAGTTTCTTTTTTCATCCGTAAAAAAAGTATTAAATATACTTAGTAGTAAAATTGATAGCAATAATCGGTTTAGGTATATATTTGGCATACGCTAAAGAATTTTAATGCAGGTTACAATTTTGATATCCATATCTGTTTTGTATATGTGCATCATAAACGCCATTTTTTATTTTTATGGGAAATATGCAGTGTAACAAAGCAATCATATACACAAAAGGTAAAAATACAGTTAGTTGGGGTCAGGACTAATGATCCCAACCTGAGTTTGTTGGTGAAGAAATAAAGAGCTGATATGTTAATGTAGATAAATCAAAAACTCTATGTACATGACCTTATATTGTAGAGACACCAACATTATTAATTTTGGATTGAGAATATTCTTCTCCATACAACATTAATAATAAACGCATTATATAGCCTGTAATATTTTCCAAAAATGTACATTAATATTGGGAAGGGTATGGTAAAAACATCCTTGTTTGATTTGGGGACAAGTGGAAAGGGACTGTGTGTAATGTTTTTTAAATTGAGTATATTCCCACTATATATTTTACTGAGGCTTCTCTTTACTTTAAAATGTTAAATAAACATAATATCACACACACCTATATATACACTCATATTCTCCTTGTTTTCGTATTTTTAAATACTTTCCAAGGGGCAAGACATTTTCCAAGTTGTACATAAAATATTTTGTGGAGTAATTTTTTGAAGGTAAATGGAATATTGTTGTTTACAATTATTATTGGACATAACATACCTGCACATTTATTTTTGTATATTTTTATTTTAGTTTGTGTATTTATTTATTTCTAATTTATTTGGTTACATGGAGGCTGTATTCTGTGTTTTTGGCATATGTAGATACAGAATGTATGTCTAATATTACTATTACATATTTCTGTAATGCATTACAAACAAACAAAAAAAAAACTAATACAAGTTAATGTACTTCTATAAAAAAGAAAAAAAACATTGTTCAGAATTATAATTTTATTAGAACGTCATTATGGTATAACATAGTAAGAGGTGATACATGTCCACTGGGAGATAAATCATGGCCTTTAGGGCTTGTAGCCAAAGCCAAGAGGTGCAAGACAGCTCCTGCACTCCTCAGGGGCCCATATTGCATAGATGGTGAGGTGGGTGGATATGTCACTTTGTCAGGGCTCCCACTGTTACTAGCAGATGAGCTCTTTGTACTGTGATTTTACTATCCATGGGGGGTAAGGAGCTGTCAGATTGTGACAAGGATGAGAGCTACTGCTTCTAACCCCGAGGAGATGCCTGAAATATACGAGATGAGTGAGTGCTTTTCACAGACATTTAAATGCAATAAAGATTTACACCCAATATTGAGAGTTGTCAGTGAAAGTAAGACATCAGATTTGATACTCCAAGACAGGGGTCTGGATTTTTTTTATAATGAGCCAATTAATCTTTAGAGTAAGGGGTCAAAAAGAGCATATATAGAAGCCCATCTGCTTAACTTTTTTATTCTTATATGAAAGAAGACCAGGGGGATGTTCAAACTGTAATAGAGCTTGTCTGCTTTTAATAACCAACAAACCAAACTGGGATTTAAGCTCAAAGCTAATGTTGATTTCAATTCATGCTTCCACATTTACAGTTGATAATAGAGCCACATGGTGATCGCTACTGAGCCAGATTTATCTCTAAAGCTGTAGGTTGCTGACCCCTTCACTAAGATTTTGTAACAGTCAAAAGTAAGGGTGATATTTAGGTGATTAATGTTAAAAATGCCACAAAGATAAAAGCAAACTGGCAGGATGGATGGTGATAGTATGAGAGTTTCCCCCCAAATATGTTGGCTTGGGTGAAATAAAGTAATAATTATTTAACGTAAGTATTCCCGTTAACTGCCTGCTAGGTACAATTTACAGGCTCTTTGGTAGTATTTATATTACACATTACACATTACTAGATAGCATACATTGATCTCTGAAACATATGGATTATTTAAATACTGGCAGCTTGCCCATCATAAATGACGGCTTTGTATGTTATGTTCACTTGTCTGTGCTGTCTCTTACTGTGCTCTCTCTGTGCTCCCTCTTTCTCTCTGTGCACCCTCTTTCTCTCTGTGTGCTGTCTTTCTCTCTGCACTGTCTGTCTCTCTGTGTGCTCTCTCTCTCTCTGTGCACCCTCTCTCCCTGTACACCCTCTGTCTGTGTGCGCTCTCTCTGTGCCTTCTGTCTGTATCTGTGTCCTCTCTCTGTGCAATGTGCTCTCTGTCTCTCTTTCTCCCCACCTCTCTCCCTTCTCTTCTCTCCCTCTCCTTTCTCTCTCCCTCCCTTTATCTTTCTCCCTCTCCCTATCTCCCTCTCTCCCTCCCCCTTATTACAGAAGTATAACAGTATATACAGTAATGTAGTAGGGAATTTTACAGACCTACATAAAAGCATTAAGATAAAGCTTTTTTTAGAGAACCTTAAATTTAGAAGAGTGTTTGTCTCATGTGGGCTTCCATCATGGCAGAAGGCTTAGGGGGAAGATCATACTACTAGGAGTTGCTTATCTAATCAATCCTGTTATAAGCTGGCTATTCGTAGTAGTAAACCAAATAAATGTTATCTGAATTTGAGGTTCTACTTGTTCTTCTCTGTTAGGAATAAAAGCAAAAAAGGTTCTTTTATTCCTATGTTATACTATCTAAAGAGGGTGCACATTATCGAGTCTACATTATACATGGCACTTCATTGTTATTTAAGGAGACCCTTTCATCAGGAGATCCACAGCTATTATTATTAGGACTGCGATGCGGTGCGATAATGTACAATGTAGTATTATATATTAACCCCTATCCATCCCTTTACATATTGCAAACAGAGTAGCACATCCATGTTTTTGAAGTCAGGCATGCACAGTTTTCATTGGCCCAGGCGCAATTGTAGGTAAAAAACGCAATGCTAAATTCAGAGGAGTTTAGGTTCCACATATGTACCATCAGAGGCACAATAGTTACTGGCAAAGATCCAGTGGTTGGCATTACGCCATTATTCACCTATAATTACAACAAAGCCAGCAATATTATAACATGCCCATCCATTGTCATTAGAACCACATATTATTAACTTTTATTTATGTCAGTCTGTCAACTATATAATGAAATAATTCAAAAGTAAAATTAATAAAAAATTATATATATATATATATATATATATAATAAATAAAAAATCATAATTTGTATTAATATTCAATATTTCTATAAACCGGATGTTAATGTCCACTACTGTAAGCGTGAGTTCTGTTGAATTTTCCTGCTATATTTAGCTGCTTATGTTGAATGTTAATGGCTGAATACTGGTAATATAATTTTATAAAATATACTGCTATCAAGGGGTTGAAGCACACAGGCTGAGATGAAGTGAGGACTGGGATCTCAATTTTTCAATATAGCAACTTGAGATACTATGTAAATTCTCCCAAATATGTGCATTCTCTGAAAGGTTTTACTGCTAGAGCAATGAATAAAAAATGGTATATATATATATATATATACACACATATATACCCCTATGTTGGCTTTTTGTTTATTCAAATGACCCTTAGGGATTAGTGTCCCTAAGGGTGACAGGGAACACTAGACGTGGATCCCTTGCTTACTGTGCCTTACGGAGTTATCAGCTACACCTCACTGACAAGGGCCAATGTAGGCCGAAACGTACGTCTGGGGTTTGCTGTTTCTCCTGTTCAAGGTAGAATTGGCTGGATCACTCTTCCGAATGGGACCACACTGATATACTACTGGGTATTTCTCGCTTTGAAGGTCATAAGTGAGCTAAATAGATTAGTTTGTTCTCTGATTGAGCACCTCTATTCTGGATTTTTGTTTTTCTTTATATATAATTATATATATATATATATATATATATATATATATATATATATATCACTGCATTCTGGGAAACTGGGCAGACATGCAAATGTGCCCACAGATGCCTTTCTCTTCAATCCATAGCCCATTTTAAACATGGCTTCCTTTAAGCTTATGCCTGCTATATTACACAGCTTTTATGCAAAGCTAATGTTGGATTATACACAAGCTTGGAATCCTGTCCACGTACAGCTGTTTTAAGATTACTGCCTTTCATCAGCATTGAGCTGGATCTCAGCTTGTGTTGTGGATCCTATGAGTTTATAGTTCACAACAACAATCATTTAATATATGGTGGGCAAAAGAGCGATAGAAGCCCTCCACCGTACAGTAGTACAGTAAATAATTAGTACATCTGTGCTCACATTTGAATGTCTAAAGCAAGTAAAAAAAACTGTTTCCAGCTTAGAATTTTGAGAAAAACAGTTATTACACTGCATTCTGGGAAGCTGAGATGGGACATGCAAATGTGCCCACAAATGCCTCGCTCTTTGATCCTTAGCCCATTTTAAACATGGCTTCCTTTAAGCTTATGCCTGTTGTATTACACAGTTTTTATGCAAAGCCAAGGTTAAATTATACACAAGCTGGGAATCCTATCCACATAAGCTGTTTCAAGCTTTCTGGCTATCATCAGCGTGGAGCAGGATCTCAGATTGTCTAAAAAAAGTTAAAAAAAAACTGCTTCCAGCTCAGAATTCCGAGAAAAACAGTTATTACATTGCATTCTGGGAAGCTGAGCTGGGACATGCAAATATAAATATATAGTAAAAAAGGACATTTGTGTCCACATTTGACTTCTCAGAATCTCAAGTAATACAGTTCCACTTCACTCTGATAAACTGGGTGTGGACATGCAAATTTCACAACAATCCAATCCCACTTTACACATGGCTCCCTTTAGCATATGCTTGCCATTATAGCACAACTTTCATGCATAGCATAGGAAGGATATTCTACAAGTTAGGCCATCCACAGTCACTGTGTCAAGAGACTATTGGTAGAATTGTGTGCTGCCTAACTTTATTCAAGACTTACTCTTGTTTTTTCTGCATCTGTTATCTCAATTATAAAATGTAAAGAAATTACATTAGCAAAAAGTATTCTAAGTTTCTGAGACTCAAGGGCACTTAAATTATCTGGAGACTTGATTTTATTTATCCAGAATTCTTTATTTTACATTGTTATATTTATTTAAACATTCAAACCCAATAAAACTTGCTAAACAGATTAAATGAAACGTGAAACATGAAATATGAGCATATAATATTCTGTAACTTTCTTCCTGCTAAAATCGGATAACAGAGTCTGATTGTCAGATCATCATCTTTGACGTTTTCATTTTTTTGATCAGTAAAGGTCAGGGGTTATTACCTAAATTTCAAAGAATTTTCCAATTAGCCCTTGTCTACTGTTCACAGCAGGTGGCCTCTAAATCCATACCAATGAAAAGACACTCATTTGCATCTTTGATCAAAGTAAGTCCAAAATGAAAGTAAATGGTGTCGAGGTATAACAATCTTTCAAAAAATATTATTTGTAGTCAATATAGTACATTGAAATTCAGCATTAAATGTTATAGTTGCTCTACTTATGGGCGCCCATATTCCTTTTATTCTGAGATGTGATGTTTTTGTGTTTATGTTATCTGATGACTGCATAAATATTTAGTTGTTTACCTAAAGATTCATTGCAAAAGAATGCTTGAAAACTAAGACTATTTAACTATAGTCAGTTTTTTTCTTATTACCTGATTTATAAACCTTGGTAACCAACCTAACATAGGCCACCTACATCAAAATGGTATGTGGCACGTGTCTTCCAATAAGAGTCTCTTCTTGATGTATTGACGGTGATCATTTCTTAAATGGCAGGTGTCTTTACAAATAGCCATTAGTTTTGGATATATCAATATATTAATATAATTACAATCTACTTTGTTGTTGTTCAATACATCAGTCGTGTCCAACTCTCGGTGACCAAATGGACCGCAACATGCCAGGCACATCTATTGGTTTCTGCTTGTGCTAATCCATATGTTTTTCGTGGCAAATACACTGGAGTGGGTTGCCAGTTTCTTCTCCAGTGGACCGCATTTTTTCTGATCTCTCTGCTATGGCTTGCCCATCTTGGGAGACCCTACATGGTATAGCTCACAGCTTCATTGAGATACACAAGCCCCTTCACCACGACAAGGTAGCGATCATGAATTGTAATTCGCAAAATATTTGATATTGTTTCCATATTTAATTAAAAGGAAACACATAATGTCAATCTGTGTAGTATCCTTACAGTATGGATGCAGGAAATATTATTAGTTATCATGACTTTTATATAGGCCTAGCCCTTACAGCTTGTACTGTAGCAGTGAGGTTAATTACAAACTCTTTCCATAATTAAAACAATCCACTTAAAAAATTGGAGAGACGCACATCAATGGAATATCACTGCAACAAATAAAAAGCAAATTAATTGAATTCATTTATTAAAGCTTTTTAAACAACTTTGCTGATTATTTACACTGTGTTGCTTTAATTAGTCTCTCTAAAAAGGCTTTACTGTAAGAATTACAAATAGTTTTAAATAATTTGTTTTAAGCACAACAATCCTGTTGTTTAGTTGTTCAGTCACATCCAACTCTACATGACCCTATGGTGGTTTACATCACAATTTTGTATCATACTAATATCATTATATTTTATTTCTAGAGCACAAGGAAAATTTTATAACACTAGACGTTTACATATTAGAAGGTCAAGACGTCACACTTGTACATACACATTGGTATACTATGAAATGATGGCCCTACTCTCAGAAGAGCTTACAGTCTAAGATTGTCTTTGGATTGTAAGTCTGTGAGTTTTCAATCTTGCATGGTGCTTTGGGGAAAGCACTATGGACACTGAATTCTAAACTCAAAGACAGGACCCTCCATTTTTGTAATGTGTTAATATTGTTTTGCCTTTATCACAACGCATGTATAGCGTTACGGAATATGTTGGCGCGTTACAAATAAACAACAATAGGAAGAAGAAGAACTAATGGAGGTATAAACGCGAGGTAAGGAGAGTGCTGGATGGATCACTGTTCTAGTGGGATGAGGGAGAAATATGTAAACTAGAAATGATAACCTTATATGAATTTGTGGATGATTCAGTTAAGTAGGTAGGTGGTAACCTTCTCTGAACAAGTAAGTTTCAGAGAACATTTGAATGTTTGAGTTAGAGTCTTATAGACTAAGGTATATAATTCAAAAGAATGGGGGCTGATCTTGGGAAGTCCTGTAGGTGAGCATATGAGGAGGTTATGGTGGAGGATGAGAGGTGCAAATCTTGAGCAGAGCGGGTGGTTGGATATTTTGGGGTTTAATTAAAAACAGGGTTTAAATATGTGCACTGAAAAGTTGAATAATCAATTATTAGGGTACTTTGGACATATTATGGTCTATGGAATAAACAGAAAATGAGATACGATTTGGCACAAATCTCTTTGTCAAGAGAACCTTATGGATAAGCACAACCAGAAAAATAACAATATGGCACCGGAAGATGAGCCTCTCAGGTCATAAGGTGCCTACCACATTACTGGGGAACAGCAGAAGGCGAGTATGAGTAGCACCAGATCTAATGAAGTAGTTTGAGCAAACTCGAGAGGGAGTCCAGCTGCGGATGTGTCTGGAGGGGAAAGGAAAGTCTGTGGCAGCAAAGAACAACTCAACATAGGTTAATTATGAACCAAGACCAACTGGATGTGGTCAAACATGATATGACAAGACAAGATTAAACATTGGTATACTAGGAATTACTGAATTAAGACTGTAATGGGACATGTCATATCAGACAACCACCAGACCTACTGTGGTCAAGAATCCCACAGAAGAAATGGAGTATCCCTCATGATCAATCAAAGAGTGGCCAAAAATGGAGGAGCTCTAACCAGTCATCAAAAACAAGACTTGGAGCTTACTGTGTATGTGACATTGTCCAAAAAAGCAATAACAAAGAATATCCCCAAATGCAAAAAAAAAAATAATAATTAAAAAAGCTAACTGGCTATTTGATTAGGCTTTGAAAGTAGCCCAGGAAAGCAAAAGGTAGCAGTGGTAGGAAAATATTTTTTCTAACTGAATGTAGAATTCCAGAGCATAGCAAAAAGAGACAAGGAGACATTTTATCATGGACGATGGAAAGAGATAGAAGAATCTAAAATGGTAATCTCATGCCAAACCTTTCATGCCAAAGTGGGCGTGATAAAAGAAAAAATGGTAGAGACTTAACAGAAGCAGATCAGATAAAAAAGAGGTGGTATGAATACACAGAACATCTATACAGGAAGGATCTTAATAACATTGATAACCTCAATAGTTTGTGCAATGAGCTGGGGCCAGACATCTTGGAGAGTGGATTAAGATGAACACTAGGACCCTTGTTGATAACAAGGCTGTAGGAGTTGATGACAAACTAACTGAACTGTTGAGAATCCTACAAGATGATGTCGGGAAAGTGTTGCTTGCCTTATGCCCACAAATTTGGAAAACTTACCAGTGGCCAGTGAATTAGAAAAGGACAGTCTGCATCCCAATCCCCAAAAAAAGACAGGTCAATTACATTTCGCATGCCAGCAAGGTAATGCTTAAGATTCTGCGAACTCCAACAATATATGAACCAGGAAATACTAGGTATAAAAGAGGCAGAGTCACAAGATATCAAATTGCCAATGTCCGCTGGATAATAGAGAAAGCAAGAAAAACATTTACTTCTGCTTCATAGGCTATTCTAAAGCCTTTGACTGTGTGGATCAAAACAAAATGGGGCAAGTCCCTAAAAAGATGGAGATACCTCTCAACCGGTTCCTAATGAATCTGTATGTGAACCACAAAACCAGTCAGACCCGAGTATGGAGAAATATCTACCTCAGATATGCAGCTGATACTATGATGGCTGAGGAGGAACTAAATTATCTATTTGTGATGGTAAAAGAAGAGCGTGCACAATCTGGCCTGCTACTCAATGTTAAAAAAGACAAAGATAATGGCAAACAGTAATCTCAGTTCCTGGCAAATAAATGGAAAAAAAGTGGAGGCAGTGACAGATTTTATTTTTTTGTGATCCAAGATCTCTGCAGATGGTGACTGCTGCCATGAAATTAAAAAATGTTTGCTTCTAGGGGGGAAAGATATGGAACGTCTGGACAAGCTATTGAAAAGTAAAGATTTACACTATCAACAAAGGTCCTCATAGTTAGAACTGTGGTATTCCCAGTAGTAACATACATATTTGAGAGCTGGAGTATAAAGAAGGCTGATTGATGTTGAATTGATGCATTAGAATTTTGGTGCTGGAGAAAACTTGTACTGCAAGCGGATAAAATAAATCAATACTACATGAAAGCAGGCCAAACTGTTTACTGGAAGGTTTGATCATAAGGCTAAAACTCGAGAAGACCTAATTTCCTAGAGAAGACGCTAATGCTGGAAAAGATTGAAGGTACACACAGAAGGGGACAGCAGACATGGAGATGGATAGATGAAGTCATTGAAGCAATGAACATGAGCTTGAGGGAATACATTGGTGTTTAATAACTAATATTATAAGTAGCATAGTGAACAAATATCCTTTGAACATGGATGAAAAATAAGAGTATAATAGTTGATAACAATTCCTTTTTTATTTTATAAACATTTTATTTATTTTAAGTCAAAAGCATTACGGTTTACAAATGTTCCAAATTATACCTTTACATCAGTGGAACCAGTAAATAAAAAAAGAAATTATGAGCAATAGCATGCACATGTGGGCCAGAGCACAGTCAGCAAGGAGGCATTACAATATACAATATAGCACATCATTTGAACATACTAACAGTATCACCGCTCAGACTGAGCTGCTTGCCCCCACCCCTACCGCGTAGCCCAGAGCTCACTCCCACTATTCGTTTTTGCTGTCATAAAAATCCTTTATGTCTATTTTATTACTGTCCTATGCAAAGCCATAAAATACACCTGTTTTTTATAACACGTGTAAACTTGTGTAAACGTTGTATGTGATGCCTGTAGGGTAGTTCCTGGATTTTCAAAAGTTGCTTGTGCTCAAAGAGTAAAAATAGTTTTCCATATTTCAAATCACACATTTTGCGGAACTTTCCTGATATCTGCCCAACACGCTGCCGCGCGGTCTTGCTCCAAGCCACCATGCACCGTGGACTTTGTTCACTTTGTTCTTACAGTTGGGGTTATGCTTAGTTTTTAGGTTTGTGGTAGTTGCAGGTAACAGGCTCTACATACTAAAAGAGTGGTGCGTGCAGTGTTGTTTCGCATAAAAAATAAATAAATGTAAAAAAAAACTTTCTTAACTATTTTATATGCGTGATGTCAAGACTGTGTTTGTATAGCAATATATAAGTTTCATTCTGATTCTCTAAAACTGAGGTTAAAAAAATACTTTTAGTCCATCAAGTTCAACCTTTCTCTTTGTAATGTGTGGATTCATTTTTAATTGATAATTGATCCAGAGGAAGGTAAACAAAAAAAAAAAAAAACATTGAAACTTTGCCAATTGTCTCAAAAAGGGAAACAAATAAAATTCATTCCTGACCCCAGATACTGGCGATCGGATTCCTCCCTGGATCAATACTCTCTCTAATTATCCAGGATAACCCTGAATACCCTTTTTATTAAATATATATATCAAATCCCTGCTTTGGTAGAGACTTCCACAGATTAGCCCTTACTGTATAGAACTATTTTCTTTCTTTAAGGTGGAATATATTATTTTTAACCTCAAAGGATGTCCTCTTGTCAGTAGAAAACCTCTTGGCACAAAAAGTTCACCTGACAAAGCCCTGTATTGACTCTGGATATATTTATAGAAGGTAATCTCCTTTTAGACGCCTTTTTTCCAGAGAAAATGTGTTTCGTTTTCTTCACAACTTAGCCCCTGTTTATTATGTTTGTGAAGTTAGGCCTTGCATAGTTTACCTCAAACCTAGTTATTTGTAATGTTTATATAAAGTTTTATCCATACACGCCTTGCTCCACAAATGTTTCGACCTTTTGAACTTGCTGAATCTCACCAACTTTCTTTTATTCTTTTAAATCCCTTGGTATAAAAATAATAGGAAGTTAATGGCACTATGGCTCTCTTTAAGCACCCTGTTTAAGGTGCTTATGCAAAGTGTCAATAGAAGCAATTGGCCTAACAGTATGACAACATGCTTGCTTGGAAATGGGCTAATCTCTTGCTTGGGTTATTCGGAGGTCAGATAGGGATTTTTCTCTCTCTTGCATCCCCCATAGTGATTCAGCTTCTATGTGTTTTTATAACTGCCTTTTCTGTGGTAAATACACCCGGGGCTGCAGAAAGACGCCATTTATCCACCAACACAGAGGAACAGCAAATGTCCTAACATGTTTATCAAGTAAATTGTACCTCACAAAAGGTAATTACTTATACAATCATATGTAGAGGTAACTGGATGATTAGGATTTAATAAACCATTTAGCATATGAACGGCCTTACTTGTGGTGAAGGAAAGTCATTTTAACCATATGAATGCCAGAACAGTCAGCTTTGCAGGTCAATGCAAACACTACAGTCACAGGCACTAATGAAGCTTTTGATTTGAAAATAGAGTTGAGTCAGGAATTAGCATATGAATCGACCCTGTGAGCTGGGTTTAACCTTTTGTGTGCAGGTGGTTGAAGAATTTTAAGTGTGGCAGTGATTGGGTTAAATTAGGTTTTCTTTCTTCTAGGTAAAGGTGAATAATTCACCTTTTGAAGGGGGCATTGTAGTCTCAAGTAGGCTACTGTTGGTGCATCAAGACTATAATCTAGATTCAGCAAGCTGCACAGTAGAGGATTGCTAAGGTTTATATCGGCCACTTTTACCAAATTCACTAAAATTGCTTTATTATAAGATGCAGAAAATCGCTAAGCTTTCTCTAGGTCCCCCCCACTTTGCTAGTTCTCTGCACCAAGTACTTGTAAATAAGCTTGGACAGTGAATCTTAAACACACATACAGTGGATATAAAAAGTCTACACACCCCTGTTAAAATGTCAGGTATCTGTGCTATAAAAAAATGAGACAAAGTTACGGTAAATCGTTTCAGAACTTTTTCCAGCTTTAATGTGACCTATAAACTGTACAACTCAATTGAAAAACAAACTGAAATCTTTTAGGTAGAGGGAAGAAAAAATATAAAAATAAGATAATATGGTTGCATAAGTATGCACATCCTTAAACTAACACTTTGTTTAAGCACCTTTTGATTTTATTACAGCACTCAGTCTTTTTGGGTAGGAGTCTATCACCATGGCACATTTTGACTTGGCAAGATTTGCCCACTCTTCTTTGCAAAAACACTCCAAATCTGTCAGATTGCGAGGGCATCTCCTGTGCACAGCTCTCTTCAGATCACCCCACAGATTTTCAATCGGATTCAGGTCTGGGCTCTGGCTGTGCCATTCCAAAACTTTAATCTTCTTCTGGTGAAGCCATTCCTTTGTTGATTTGGATGTATGCTTTGGGTCGTTGTCATGCCGAAAGATGAAGTTCCTTTTCATGTTCAGCTTTCTAGCAGAAGCCTGAAGGTTTTGTGCCAATATTGACTGGTATTTGGAACTGTTCATAATTCCCTCTATCTTAAATAAGGTCCCAGGTCCAGATGAAGTAAAACAGCCCCAAAGCATGATGCTGCTACCACCATGCTTCACTGTGGGTATGGTGTTTTTTTGGTGATGTGCAGTGTTGTTTTTGCGCCAAACAAATCTTTTGGAGTTATGGTCAAAAAGTTCAACTTTGGTTTCATCAGACCATAACACCTTTTCCCACATGCTTTGGGAGACTTCAGATGTGTTTTTGCAAAATGTAGCCTGGCTTGGATGTTTTTCTTCATAAGAAAAGGCTTTCGTCTTGCCACTCTACCCCATAGCCCAGACATATGAAGAATACGGGAGATTTTTGTCACATGTACCACACAGCCAGTACTTGCCAGATATTCCTGCAGCTCCTTTAATGTTGCTGTAGGCCTCTTGGTAGCCTCCCAGACCAGTTTTCTTCTCGTCTTTTCATCAATTTTGGAGGGAGCTCCAGTTCTTGGTAATGTCACTGTTGTGCCATATTTTCTCCACTTGATGATGACTGTCTTCACTGTGTTCCATGATATATCTAATGCCTTGGAAATTCTTTTGTACCCTTCTCCTGACTGATACCTTTTAACAATGAGATCCCTCTGATGCTTTGGAAGCTCTCTGTGGACCGACTAAGAAAATTTCAGGAAAGACCAACTAGAGCAGCTGAACTTTATTTGGGGTTAATCAGAGGCACTTTAAATGATGGCAGGTGTATGCTGACTCCTATTTAACACGATTTGGAATGTGATTGCTTAATTCTGAACACAGCTACATCCCCAGTTATAAGAGGGTGTGCAGACTTGTGCAATTACATTATTTTTCTTTTCTTTTTTTCTTCCCTCCACCTAAAAGATTTCAGTTTATTTTTCAATTGAGTTGTACAGTTTATAGGTCACATTAAAAGGTGGAAAAAGTTCTGAGATGATTTATCTTTGTCTCATTTTTTTACAGCACAGAAACCTGACATTTTAACAGTGGTGTGTAGACTTTTTATATCCACTGTAAGCTCATCAAACAGTACTTTTCAGTTATTATTTTATGATTGTTACATATTGTGTTACTATATATACAATTATCTACAGTATATAAATAGTATATTTGTGTTCACATTTGCTGCTCAGAATTCCAAGAAATACAATTATTACACTGCATTCTGGGAAGCTGAGCAGGGACATGCAAACGTGCCCACAAATGCTTTGTTCTTCAATCCATAACCATTTTAATCCTGGCTTTCTTTAGGCTTATGCCTGCAGCATTACACAGCTTGTATGCAAAGCCAAGGTTGCATTTTAACAAAAGCTGGGAATCCTACCCACCCTACCTCATCCGCATGGGGCGGGAGCCCAGCTTGTGTTGTGGACCTTATGAGTAGGTAGTTCACCACAACTATCATTTAATATATGGTGGGTAAAAAACGATTGAAGCCCTTCACTGTGCAGTAGTACAGTATGTAAATAGTACATCTGTGTTCACACTTGAATGTCTAAAACAAGTTAAAAAACTTGTTGCAAAAATATGCAATTAACAAAGTAATATGACTATGCAGATTGTTTACTTGCAGCACGCCAGGCATAATCGTTATGTGTCTGATCGTGTATGCATAAGATTATCTTGACATAGAAACTGGTGCTGGTTGCAAGATCCTTCTCCAGTGGACCACTATTTGTCGGACTCCTCTACTATGATCTGCCCATCTTGGGTGAGCCTACATGGTATAGCACACAGCCTCATTGAAGTACACAAAACCCTTCACCACAACAAGGTAGTGATTCAAAAGAGGATATATATATATATATCTGAAGAGTGAGGTAGCCGTGAATGTCCAGCAGTGAATAGTGATACCTTTTTTATTGGACAAACGTATTCATAATAAAGCGACGAGCTTTCGAGAGTTAATGCCTCTCTTTATCAAGTCAAAAAGCGATATATATACATTTATATATACATGTATGTATATATATATATATATATATATACATACAATTTATTAAATGTGTGCAAGGGTTTCTTAATGAAGTGAAGGTATTATTGATTCATGATTTATGTGCAACCACATAACCAACATGCCCCCATTGTGAAGGTCTGACTTGCATAAGTTATTGGGAATATAGCTTAGAGAATACTGAGAAGGGATTGATGCCACAAAAATTATCACCCTCTGTTCTCAGACTCTGTTGTTAGTAAACCTATGAAATTAGTCTCTAAAATATCTTGTATTTTTATATATTTTATTGAAAATAATTATTTTTTTACATTGTCTACACTGTCACCTGTCAAAGGCTTTACAAAGTTCAAAACCTTCTGAATGCCTTCACACACATCTGTTCCACAATTTTTTTTTCATTGTTAACAAGTGATTTTACAGCATTTTTGCTATTCATAACTGGAATATTATACATATATAATGTTGAAAGTAATGGTGAGGTATGCATACTTAGACAAGATTCATGTAAGATTAGACTGATGTATTAAATAAATCGTTATTCCAATACACATGCTACAATTACACTTTTCACAATGCTGTCTAAGAATAAACCAATGTGCTTCCTTCCTATTAAAGTAGTCTGTGACTTCCAAGATGCACGAAACTACTCCAACAGTTCCTAGCCATTTTAAAATACATGTTGAGAATATATTATGATTTTATTTACACATAATACATAACATTATTTTACTGTGCATTTAAATAATGAATTACTATTTTTTTATTATGCCCCCCCTGGCGGTTTGAGCTCCTTTTCTCTCCACCCCCTGAGTTATGTATTGTCTCTGGAATGGAACCGCCCAGTGGTGAATGCTCTCCAAACAGGCACACAGTACTAGCAGTATAATAGCCTGAGGTGTCTATAAGGTGTATTTGTGTACATTGATAGCAGCTCATGTTACACTACTACCTGCTGATAATGTGTGTTTTATAGAGGGATCTAAAAATTGGTACTTCCCCCTGGGTATCTCCCACTCAAGAGACAAATCGTCATTCAGAGGGTGGGGAGATCTGGAGCTTATACAGAGTGGAATTGTTTAAATGCACAGTAAAAGGTTTAATTTTGTTAAGAAGCTTTACCTAACTATTTTAGGGAGCCCTTTATAAGATCACTAAAGTGTTCCTTTAAGTGGGCCACAATGACAATTTTCCATATATGCAAAAGACATCACAGACTTCTGTAAATCGTGCGTAATGCTTAGTGAATATCCCCCTTTACTCCATACTGAAGAACACAGCATGAAAAGATTTCATTCACTCCGCTAGAAATGCTTAAGACCAAGTTCTTATTGAAAATGCAATCTCTGATACTGAAATTAAATGGGGTTTAACATTTACAGACAGCTTTAACTCCAATCTAGGATAACCGAGATAAAATCTGTCTCCTACTGGAGAATTAGTCTTTTTTTACAACAAAACAAACAAAGCATTTAGGAAAGAAACTTGTAATGAATTTCATTTAGCTGCTGTGAAATAGCATACAGCCCCCTGCTAATAATGACTCACCGTATAGACTGAGAATGCCAAATATACTGTAATATCAATTAGTGAAGTATGATAAATGTGGCAAACGAGGTATGGGCAGATCACTTTCAGTTTTCACAATCATAATTGATTATCTCCCTGCATTGGTAATTGACTATTTAAATTACCCTCTGAATTAAAGATAGACATCCATCAAAACTAAAATGTCTCTTATATGAAAGACTAAACATTGAGCCACATTCAATTCGGGGTTTGCAACTCGATCACAGACAGCCGCATGTCTGCGAGTAAGATGCGGGCTCCCGTTGGTCTCCGATTGCGATGCTATTCAATTGCTCAAGGCCGCAAGTTACGGGCCCGAAGACAAAACCTTAAATCATGCACTGGTTCGTAGCAGTCGAGGGCGGGCACATGATCAATTAAGCAAGCCCGTAACCTCCCATTTTGAGACTGTCAGAATTACGGCAGTAAAACATGTAGGTCACATGTCATTCAATTAGGTTCAGGGGTCCGATATGCAATCAGAGTCGCAAAACATGCAAAATACAGAATTATGCAAAAGAATGCCAATACTGTTCTAGTCCATATGGGTGGCCTGATATGTATTAACTCATTGATACCCGAGATCCATTCAACCTCGATATGACATGTAAAAAAAAACCTTTTATTTCCTGACGATTTGCGGGCTTGAGACTGTTGTGCAATTAATCCTAATGTCTATCATCGCTTTCCCGTTATGTACAGCGCAGTAGTGATTTTTTATTTGCATTTACAGAGCTATGAATAGGTGTTTGACCCCTTTGTGGGTCCTCTCAAGTACTCGTAGGATTTTGTCCTTCATTTGCCATTTACAAGGTGGATACATTTGCGGGCTTGGGGAATTTGAGCAATTGAATAGCAATTTGAGATTTTAGCCTTTCGAAAGTGACAGATCAAGGGCTTCTGGAGGCTTTAAGTTCGAGTTTAACCATCGCCATTTTTTCAAGGCCGTAACTCGGAACTCGATTGGAGCTCGCAAAATGACACCAATTGTTAGCAAAGTAGCTTTCGACCTCACTTACGGGATCTCCTGAAACCTCAATTGAATGGGGCCCATAGAGTCTACATATGTTTGTTTTGTAGAGGTTAATGGTAAATTAAAATTTCATTACTTTTACATACATTTTGAAAACCACTAACATATCTAAACATGTTGTTTTTCAAAATTTCATGTTTAACAGTATTTAGTGATCTTTTAGGCCTTTGCCAGCCAAGTTCCCCTTCATCAGTGAATGTGCTATACAACTTTGCCATCAAGGGCATATTCCCATAAACAAAGGTGAAACAAAATCCCAATTTGTATCCATTTGATGTTATTGTTTATTAATTATAAGGGCCTAATTAAAACCTTTAGCTTATGTTATTATAGGTGAAATATATCTTTTAAATAGTTTACTTTAACCTCTTAGTTGCTGTGAGCCAATAACCTTTCATCACTGAGTAGTTCAGTCCATGCTACAAACTGGTGTTTTTCTTCCATTCAGAATGCAAGGTTTTGTTTTTTTTCCCAATACAAACAGTTATTTTTAACACTTTTATTGCATGGTAGATTTGTAAAATGCATAAATAAACATGGAATAAGATAAAGTAAAGTTGCAGGGGGTGAAGATTAAGATACTAGAAAAAAAAAAAACACTTGAAATTGCAATCTCTCTCCTGTTGGTTTAAGCAAAGCCAGCAAAATAAATGGGAAAATCGCAGTCGGTAATGATAGTACTCCCCGCAATGAAATCCTTTAGGTTTAAAGTTTTAAGGTTTGTATTTAAAGTTCGTAGAGGAATTAAAATGCATTATCTGCCTACTGGATCATGCTTTCCTAATCCATGTATGGCACTTGGATATGTCACTTGGATAAAATGGAAGCAGAACCCCAGGCAGTCAGCTTTATTTTATATTCTATAGTCAACTGGAACAAATTGGAGGAAGGAATGCTCAAATTGTTTTAGGGCGTAACACATTTATTTATGGGATATAAGATTCAACTGCTGCTAAAATGAATTAGGCTTACAAGGAATAAGGTGTTTTAGTTAAATGACCACTGTCATTTAGTAAAAACTCCACTTTTGTGATGTATGTATCAGTCTAACAACAATTAGCAATATAGGTTATGAGCAAACAGCAATTTTAGAGAAGAGTGTATACAAAGTTCCATATTGTTTGTCCTCAGAGGTTCCTGATGGGTGTGTTTATTTATCATTGGATATAAGTGTGACAGACGAGGGGAGAAAGTGCTGTTATATCATTGGATTGTTTAGTATGTGACACCTCAGAAGCAGGTTGTTGCTTCCCTTATCACCCACATCTTTCTCTAATGTATCATGGATGCCTCTATGAGCCAGCAGACGCATGACAGCTCCTGTAGATTAAGATTAAGGATTATGAAGAGGGTTAACACTTGTTTTATGTTACTGACCACAATTTACTTGCATTTGATACCCCTAGTTCTTCATTTCTGTCACCTCAGAAAATGATAAAACATAAATGTATAATTAATATGTTGCTAACTAAATATATATAATATATATTTTTATATATATTATGTAATATTTGTATATATTATATAATCTCTCTCTCTCTCTCTCTCTCTCTCTATATATATATATATATATATATATATATATAGATAGATATAGAAAGAGAGAGAGAGAGAATGTAAATAGTACATTTGTGTTCACATTTGAATGTCTAAAACAAGTTTAAAAACTTGTTTCTTGCTCAGAATTTCGAGAAATACATTTATTTCACTGCATTCTGGGAACCTTGGCAGGGACATGTAAATGTGCCCACCAATGCCTCACTCTTCAATTCATAAAGCATTTCAAACATGGCACCCTTTAAGCTTATGCCCTCTTCAGCTTTTATGCAAAGGCAAGGTTGGATTATACACAAGCTGGGAATCCTACCCACAGACAGCCGTTTTAAGGTTACTACCTATCACAGCTTGGGTTGTGGACCCTACGAGTAGGTAGTTCACCACAACAATCATTTAATATATGGTGGGCAAAAGAGAGATAGAAGCCATCCACCGTACAGTAGTACAGTAAATAAATAGTGAATCTGTGTTCACATTTGAATGTCTAAAACAAGTTAAAAAAAAACTGCTTTCTGCTCAGAATTCAGAGAAAGAAATACAGTTATTACACTGCACTCTGGGAAGCTGAGCAGGGACATGCAAATGTACCCACAAATGCTTCACTCTTCAATCCATAACCATTTTGAAAAAATATATATATATATATATATGTGTGTGTGTGTGTGAAATTTGCCATGTCGGGTCACCCAAGCTGGGCAGGTCATAGTAGAGAGGTCAGACAAATTGCGGCCCACTGGAGAAGGAACTGGAAACCCACTCCAGTATCTTTGCCAATAAAATCATATACCAGAAACACAGACAGATGCGCCTTGGTGAGGCTGTCCATATGGTCACCAAGAGTCGGACTCAACCGAATTACTGAACAACAAATATCTATATACACATTCAAGGAGTAAATGGCCAGTGAAGGGGTATATATAGTATGCTTTTATGAAGAGCATGATAATGTTCAAAATATCTTTATAAACTTAAAACGTAATAAATACAGCCTGCTCCTGGCTACACGTGAATGTAGTGTTGCTTAGTACGAGGTGCCTATGTGAGGGTGTGGAACCAAATTTTTTTTTAAGAAAATAAATCTCTGTGTATAGAATGACTCAATTTAGTTTATTTTTCTGATATAAGCAGTGTTAAATTAGAAAAAAAGTTTAAAAGACAGGGAAATTTCCAAATACCAAAATGACTTAGAAGCCTAGAAATAACCAATAGAATAAATAACAAACCGTAAGAAGGAATGTTAGTGGGACAAAGTGTCCCCGATCTTTTATACTACCCTACCTAAGCACCGGAAATGCTCCACAATAAGGAGCGGATGTGTAGTAACCCTAGACATACATAAGGTTTCCATGGTATTAAATGCTTCAGAGCAGATTAGCCTGATATTTATATGTATACTTAAGTGCTGAAGAACCAATTTAAGAGATATCCCAGTATTCTGTAACGAAAGGGTATTTTAGAATGCTCATGGATTATAGATTCAGAAGACACAAGCAACGATGAGCGTTTTAAATTGTAATATGTGTGTGCTGAGATAATCATGATATATGGTTCAATATTAAGAATTATTTTCAAATTGTATTGTTCTGTTGTAATTGAATGCATATATATCAAATGTTAGATAACTTTAAAATAATAAATAACTCATTGGCAGACGCATGAAACCATCAGTTTACGATTTGAATGGTGTCTCTCTTCTAGAGGAATATCTAACATTACCTTTCTTAATTTAATAGCAAGTATAAATTACAAGTAAACATTTTATACCATCTTATACATTTTTGCACAAAACAATATTATTATACAGTTGTGGGATTCTAGTCTTAAAGAGACATGGAACACAATTTTTGTTTCATTTATTTAAAGGTATATGCAAGTGAGCTGTGTTAAGAATGCATCTGATAGAGGGGAATTAGTAGTGTATGATTACATTTAATTGTATGCACTATGTTTTTTTAGCTTTGTATTAAAAAAAAAAAAACTGTTTCAGGTGATGTTCACACCCCCAGGATTGAGCTAGGCTTCTCAGGGTTCGTTTTTTGTAAAAAAGAACCCTCTATGTGAACATGTCCAGCTTTGCAGCCAATCAACAATGCTGTATGCAGCCAGCTAGATAATGCTGCTACACTCCTTAGAACTAAAGATCCTTGAAGGACCATAAATCGACATTCAAGTAAAAATGCTTGAGCTGTTACACGGTTGTTGTTTAGACATATACCCTCTCCTTGATAAATTCTGACAAATTATCATTGTACTGAAACCAAACATTTCAGCTTCTTCTTCCTATTCTAATCTGTCTTTTAGGCGAATGAGAATTTATGCTTGATTTATGGTCCTGCAATGACCTGCAAGAGAGCTTGCGTTTATGGTCTCTGTGCATGAGTCTCTGTGTGAATGTCTGTCTGGCCCTGTGCAAGGTGATGGGGCAATTTACTGGGGCTGGGGGAGGTGACAGGGAAATTCACTTGAGCAGGAGGAGCTCACAGGGGCTGAGGAGGTTACAGGGGCAATTCAGTGGGGCTGGGGGAAGTTTCACCTGGGATGTTATGTAGATAAAACAATCAGTGAATGAAGGGACACAGACCTTGTTCTGGTTATTACAGAAATCTAAAGGAAAGCTGCAGCTCAATCCATGGCCAAAAAGATACAATGTATTACCGTATATACTCAAGTATAAGCCGACCCGAGTATAAGCTAAGGCACCGATTTTACCACAAAATACTGGGTAAAATGAGTGACTCGAGTATAAGCCGAGGGTGGGAAATGTGCTGCCCTGTGTCCCTCTTGTGCCCTCTGTGTCCCCCTCTTGTGTCCCCCTCTCTCTCCTGTGTCTCTTCTCCCCTCTCCCTTCCCTGTGTCTTTTCCCCCCTCTCCCTTCCCTCTGTCTCTTCCCCCCTCTCCCTTCCCTGTGTCTCTTCCCCGCCTCCTCATTCTCAACCTCCCTCCTCATTCTCAACCTCCCTCCTCAACCCCACTCCTCATCCTCAACCTCCCTCCTCATCCTCAACCTCCCTCCTCAACACCCCCCTCCTCAACCTCCCTCCTCATCCTCAACCCCCTCATCAACCTCCCTCCTCATCCTCAACCTCCCTCCTCAACACCCCCCTCCTCAACCTCCCTCCTCATCCTCAACCCCCTCATCAACCTCCCTCCTCAACCTCAACCCCCCCATCCTTAACCCCATCCTCATCCTCAACCTCTCTCCTCAACCTCCCTCCTCATCCTCCCTCCTCATCCTCAGCCTCCCTCCTCATCCTCAGCCCCCACCTCATCCTCAACCTCATCCTCAACCTCCCTCATCAACCTCCCTCCTCATCCTCAACCTCCCTCCTCAACCTCCCTCCTCAACCCCCCCATCCTCAACCCCCTCCTCATCCTCAACACCCCCTGCTCATTCCTACCCCCCCTCATTCTACCCCCCCTCACTCTACCCCTCTAAATACCCCCCTCTCCCTTTGAGGGGGGGGGGTTAGAATGAGGGATGGGTTTAGAATGAGATGGGGGGGGTTGAGGATGAGGAGGGGGGAGGGAAAGAGACACAGGGGGTTAGAGAGACACGGGGGGTAGAGAGACACAGGGGGTAGAGAGACACAGGGGGGTTAGAGAGACACGGGGGGGGGGGGGGAAGGAGAGTGACTCGAGTATAAGCCGAGGGGGCCCTTTTTAGCCTTAAAAAAAGGGCTGAAAAACTCTGCTTATACTCGAGTATATACAGTATGTATGCTAATTTTCCCTGGGATTTTCACGGGTATCAACATTGATAGTAAACAGTTTGAAAATGCAATACATTCAGCAAACTTTAGGATAACTGTTTAAATGTTTATTTTGGTATTTTTTCATGCAAACATTTTTTTTCATACACTACTAATTCTCCTCTATCAGATACATTCATAATGCAGCTCACTTGCATATACCTTTAAAAGAGCATGTTTTACAAAAGTTGTTGCATGAAAAAAATATAAAGCCAAACCTGTATAGACTTTGTTGAAACTAACAGAAAATGCAGAGCATACTTTAGTCTGTAGATCTCATTGGCTGTCAGAGAGCAAGCCCTCCAGAGCAGTTAAATGTCTGAATATGTTTTTGTGCTTGGAGACCTTATTTGAAAAAAAGAAAAAGAAAACATGCAGTGGCTCATTATCAAATACCCTCTTTTTGATGCAACAAAAACACATATTTTACTTCCATTTATTAAGTATTTAAAGCAAATGTGTTCAAGTCTACCTTTGTGATTCAGGTGCATGTGCATGTTATAGTATAGCAGTTTTCTTCCAAAATTGATTCAGTTGGATAAGGGTGCATAATATGAAGGAAGTATTAATGAAATTAATAAGTATTGCTGTATCTGCCTTTAGAGTAAATAGATATACTGTGAAAGTTATTTGGATAATAAACATGCAAGCAATGGACAGCATGATGAAGTGCAGAAAGGATAAGTGGGTCTATAAGTGACATGTGGGACCATGAGAGTGACTTATCACTGCTGGGTGAGGGTGTGCGCTTGCATAAATACATACACAGAGACATAAAACATATTTTGGGGAAAATCTGAATTTTTGAAAACTATATATGAATCCTTTTTGTGTTTGTTACATTATATCCGGAGCTGGATGATTGGTGTGTGTTTGTAGTTATCAGTGGAGGGAGAGGTGTGGGAGGAGGGAACAGACTGAAGTTCATAGCATTTTTCAATCATTGGATACAATTTAAATTGAAACCACACTCCTTCTCCCTCACTAGCCCAGAAGCAGACTGCTTGCTTCAAGAAATGCAACCACAGCTCTCCAGAAATGGAACTGCCACTCACAACTTATTTTTATTATGGATGTATCCAGAGTCCAGTAGAGGCATCATGTTGATCATTAATAAAGTTCCTATGTAATAATTTGAAATAAGTAATATTTAATATTACATTTGTTTTTCAAAGATTAAAGTATCCGTATCCAGTTTAGAGTTCACAGGTAGAGGTTTTAACTGAGAGCAGATTTTAAGAATTGTTGCCAAAAGAAACTACTGCAACACAACAAATCACCAGCCTATGGTAATTAGTGTGCTGGTATACTTTGGCCCTTATTCAATTGAGCAATTGTTGGTTACTGGAGCCCGTAAACGAATTTAATTGGCGTCTTTTAGCTACCTGCAAACAATTTGCGGGTCACAGGCTTAAAATCCCTGCGGTTCTCAAAATCGTAACTCTGACCCAGCTAAGCCTTTGATCTTTCAAGCCCGTAAATGTTACAAATCGCAAATCACTATTCAATTGCTATAATTCCTCCAGCCGCAAAAGTTTTCACACCTGTAAATGGCAAATTTAGATGCAAATCCTACAAGTACCAGATAGGACTCGCAAGGGGGTTAAACACCTGTTTGTAGCCATTAGAATTATTTGCAAGCTCGCAAATCTGCAATCAAAAATATTTATTTTACATTTTATTTCAGTGTCATATCAATCTCGGTAATCAAGGAGTTAATACATATCAGGCCACCCACATGGACTAAAACAGTATCGTCATTCATTTATCGCATATCAGACTTCTAAACGCTAATTGGTTGAAGTTTAACTTCCATTTTTTACTGGTGTCATGATGACAGTCTCATTTACTATTGGCTGTTTCTAAATCAGTAGGTACGGCTTTGTTTAATCGACCATGATCATGCCCTGAAATGCTACTTATGGGTGCATGGTTTACGGTTTAGTCTTTTGACCCGGTAGCTGCGGGCTTGATCAATTCAATCGCTGTGTAACTGTTGCAAATTTCAAGCCTGCAGACTTACGCCGGTATGAAGTCAACTGTGGGCTTGCAATTGAATAGGGGCCTTTGTGCCTGAAAGTTTAGCAACTGTCTGCTAAACAACCCCCCACCCCAACTTTCATTGAGTTTGAACTTTAAAAGTAAGAGTAATGTTGAACAGTGTACTTTGTCAATAATTGAATATGAATTGTCTTAATGATCAATGCCTAATTCAAACACCTAGCTCATTACAGTGGCCCTTTAAATTGTGAGTTTTGTCCTAGAGGATACTCCAAAGTAGACCCATCAGGTCCTTGGGTACAGGTGGAGCAAGAGCCATTGATTCATATTTTCGTAAAAAAAACACCCATTACATCCTATACCTCTACCATTAATCCCATGTCACATAGTAAATCTCTTTTATTTAGCTCTGGGTCAAACATGGATTCTGTGTACTGTGTGCGCATTCTAGGACTCATGTAGCACTTAAATTAAAACTGATTGTTTCTAACTGATAAAAGTGGATTTTGAATCTCGCCAAGAATCATTTATAAATAATTACAGCAAATCTTTCACTGTAGAGAATTATTAAAAGTATGGGATTAGCTGAAAGTAGCTGTGACGGACAGTTGTATGGAGAATCCCAACATAAGCAAAAAAGTGGAATCCATTGTGTGCCTGGAAGGATTGATGGCACTCACAGCTGGAATTTATGCAGATCCTTAGTCAGTAAAAGGGAAGAATTTTTTCTTTGGTCTGTGTCCGTGGAAGTGGACAGCAGATGTATCTCTCATGCTCAGACATGGTAGGGTCACGTAATGCTCCTGATCTCTTTGTGTCCATGTTAAAAGAACGCAACACTGCAGAAGAAAAAATGTGCAAGCTTGTAAGATTTATCCCATCCCCCCAAGTCCAACATGACATTCTTTTTATATAACAGATAGATGGGTAGATGATCAATTTAGATAGATTGACCCCTTCAACCTCTGCTTTCCCAAAGACAACCTCTGGATATGAAGCTGAGCACGTGCATTCAACTTCTTTGGTCGACCATGGCGAGGCCTGTTCTGAGTGGAACCTGTCCTGTGAAACCGCTGTATGGTCTTGCCCACAGTGCTGCAGCTCAGTTTCAGGGTCTTGGCAATCTTCATATAGCCTCGGCCATCTTTATGTAGAGGAACAATTCTTTTTTTCACTTCCTTAGAGAGCTCTTTGCCATGAGGTGCCATGTTGAACTTCCAGTGACCAGTATGAGAGAAAGTGAGAGCGATAACACCAAATTTAACACACCTGCTCCCTATTCACACCTGAGACCATGTAACACTATCGAATCACATGACACCGGGGAGGGAAAATGACTAATTGGGCCCAATATGGACATTTCCACTTAGGGGTGTACTCACTTTTGATGCCAACAGTTTAGACATTAATGGCTGTGTGTTGAGTTACAGGCTGTACACTTACTACTTTACATTGTAGCAGAGGGTAATTTCTTCAGTGTTGTCACATGAAAAGATATAATAAAATATTTACAGAAATGTGAGGGGTGTACTCACTTTTGTGAGATACTGTATGTAGCCCAGACAAAATTTGAGCTTAAGAAATAAAAATTAATAATATTGGATTGAAGAAGTAGATAAGTTAAAATGATAAATAGAGTCTAAATATTAAAATGTATGAAGTATTATCAGTTTGTTGATCATTTGGACTATTAAATCCCTTAGTTTTATTAAGTAAGTAGTTGTAAATATATGTGAATCTTTGTGATCATTTAATTCATCTAATAAATAAAATACAATGCAAAAAAATTACTAGAAAGAGAAATAGACAAATAGATCAAAATGGGTTGAATATCATTGCTCGACTGAGTCCTTACAGGAGCCGCGCAGGTATAAGCATTTTGCTTTATATCGCGTATATAGTTGTGAGTAAGCGGCTTGTTGGTAACGCTGTGGGCTCGCATTGCGAGCCCGCAGCCACTGCGGCCCTCGCATAGTGCGCGAGGGGCCGCATTTGAGGAGGTGGAGGCTCTAACGTCCACAACCTTTACAACCTTAGCGCCCGAACCCCGCGCACTTGAAAACATTAAAAACACAATAAATACACACAATAAACACATACAAAGCTTACCCACAGCAAGGGGACCCGGACCTCTGCAAGTGAAGTTACACCTCTATTTAAGAGTTTAGACAGCCGAAAATCCTCTGAGCGACAGAAAAAATGTCTGCCGAAAAAAACGAAATCGAGGCTACAGGCCCCTAAACACACAAAACACCACAAAACACATACAGATTTTCCAAAAAAGCTGTATGAGGTCCAAAATACACTATTAACAAGGACGCTAAAATACGACCTTAACGCCCGACCCGCGCGCACATGAAAACAATAGAAACACAAAACATACACACACCAAATACATAAAAACCTTACCCACACCAAGGGGGCACCCAGGACCTCTGCAACTGAAGTTACACCTCAATTTAAGTCCAAATCCTCGAGTTTAGACACACGAAAATCCCCTAAGCGAGAGAAAAAATGGCTGTCAAAAAAAAACGAAAACGAGGCTACAGGACCCTAAGCACGCAAAACACCACCAAGCAAATACAGATTTTCAGAAAAAGCCGTACGAGCTCCAAGATACACCATTAGCAAGGACGCTAAATCTTCCACAGCCGCGTACCACATACATATTAGCCGCCATTTTACAACACTAACCTACACAATGCGGAAGTACACCACTACCCTAACGGATTTTCCTCGCTCACGCAGCCTATTTACACTACACACATTGCTGACACTTACACCTCCACAACAGTGAAAACCGACATTGTATGCTGCAGCAACATCAAAACAGATTGTCAGCTCTTCAACACAATGCTTTCTGCATATATTACTTCAGAATAGGTAAAGTATATTAATTTATTAATTATTTCATTAGCATACAAAAAACGACCGCCAACTCTGCTCATAGCACACAAACAGCCAACAGCCTCTCAATGAGCGGCAAAGGAGCTCAGCGCGAGGCTCGCAATGAGCGCCGAAGGATCTCGGAACACCAACAAAATGAATGTCTCAACCAAACACCATTACCTGCCTTACAATCTTATTGCTGTAGTTTTTTGACGGGCAAGTCGCCAGTATATAACAAAAATTTAATACAGAAAGAGAAACTTGAACTAAGGAAGGAGTAGAGGAATATAAAGTGTACGTAAGAGTTTTGTGAGAAAGTAATACAATATTTGTGGGGGATAGTCTATGTACTAGGGAAGAGGACAGTCTATGTACTAGGGAAGAGGACAGTCTATGTAGAATGGGAGGGGACAGTCTATGTAGAATGGGAGGGGACAGTCTATGTACTATGAGAGAGCATAGTCTATATACTATGGAAGAGGATAGTCTATGTACTATGGAAGAGGACAGTCTATGTGTACTATGGAAGAGGCCAGTCTATGTACTATGGGAGAGGAAGAAGATAGTCTATACAATATGGAGGAGGACAGTCTATGTACAATGGGAAAGGATAGTCTGTTTACTATGGAAGAGCTGTCTGTGTATTATGGAAGAGGACAGTCTATGTACTATGGAAGAGGATAGTCTATGTACTATGGAAGAGGCCAGTCTATGTACTATGGAAGAGGCCAGTCTATGTACTATGGAAGATGACAGTCTATGTACTATGGAAGAGGACAGTCTATGTACTATGGAATAGGCCAGTCTATATACTATGGAAGAGGATAGTCTATGTACTATGGAAGAGGCGAGTCTATGTACTATGGAAGATGACAGTCTATGTACAATGGAAGATGACAGTCTATGTACTATGGAAGATGACAGTCTATGTACTATGGAAGAGGACAGTCTATGTACTATGGAATAGGCCAGTCTATGTACTATGGAATAGGCCAGTCTATATACGATGGAAGAGGATAGTCTATGTACTATGGAAGAGGCCAGTCTATGTACTATGGGAGAGGACAGTCTATTTACTATGGAAGAGGACAGTATATGTACTATGGAATAGGTCAGTCTATATACTATGGAAGAGGATAGTCTATGTACTATGGAAGAGGCCAGTCTATGTACTATGGGAGAGGACAGTCTATGTACTATGGGAGAGGACAGTCTATTTACTATGGAAGAGGATAGTCTATGTACTATGGAAGAGGATAGTCTATGTACTATGGGAGAAGCCAGTCTATGTACTATGGAAGAGGATAGTCTATGTACTATGGAAGAGGATAGTCTATGTACTATGGGAGAAGCCAGTCTATGTACTATGGAAGAGGACAGTATGTATTATGGAAGAAGATAGTATGTACTATGGAAGAAGACAGTCTATGTACTATGGAAGAAAGACATATTGTTTTACTTCAGAGAACAGAACGAGGGCCACAGAGGAAGAACTGGAGGGCCACATGCAGTCCCCAGAATGCACATTGCATATTAATAATGTATAAGAAACTAGTGAGTCTATCATTTAGATGGGTACAGTGTGTGTGTGTGTGTGTATATATATATATATATATATATATATATATATATATATATATATATAAAAGAGTGAGGTAGCCTTGAATGTTCAGTAATCCAGATGAATAATCAGAGTATTGCAGTATATAGTGATACCTTTTTTATTGGACAAACATATTCATAGGTTTCATGACGAGCTTTCGAGAGCATTCCTCGTCATGAAACCTATGAATATGTTTGTCCAATAAAAAAGGTATCACTATATACTGCAATACTCTGATTATATATATATATACACACCCATGTATAGACATGTTTCGAACATAAAAGTGAGTCTCCATAACTATACAGGGAGTGCAGAATTATTAGGCAAATGAGTATTTTGACCACATCATCCTCTTTATGCATGTTATCTTACTCCAAGCTGTATAGGCTCGAAAGCCTACTACCAATTAAGCATATTAGGTGATGTGCATCTCTGTAATGAGAAGGGCTTGTGGTCTAATGACATCAACACCCTATATCAGGTGTGCATAATTATTAGGCAACTTCCTTTCCTTTGGCAAAATGGGTCAAAAGAAGGACTTGACAGGCTCAGAAAAGTCAAAAATAGTGAGATATCTTGCAGAGGGATGCAGCACTCTTAAAATTGCAAAGCTTCTGAAGCGTGATCAAACCAAGGCGCAAAATAACTGCCCATGAACTGAGAAAAGTCAAGCGTGCAGCTGCCACGATGCCACTTGCCACCAGTTTGGCCATATTTCAGAGCTGCAACATCACTGGAGTGCCCAAAAGCACAAGGTGTGCAATACTCAGAGACATGGCCAAGGTAAGAAAGGCTGAAAGAAGACCACCACTGAACAAGACACACAAGCTGAAACGTCAAGACTGGGCCAAGAAATATCTCAAGACTGATTTTTCTAAGGTTTTATGGACTGATGAAATGAGAGTGAGTCTTGATGGGCCAGATGGATGGGCCCGTGGCTGGATTGGTAAAGGGCAGAGAGCTCCAGTCCGACTCAGACGCCAGCAAGGTGGAGGTGGAGTACTGGTTTGGGCTGGTATCATCAAAGATGAGCTTGTGGGGCCTTTTTGGGTTGAGGATGGAGTCAAGCTCTACTCCCAGTCCTACTGCCAGTTCCTGGAAGACACCTTCTTCAAGCAGTGGTACAGGAAGAAGTCTGCATCCTTCAAGAAAAACATGATTTTCATGCAGGACAATGCTCCATCACACGCGTCCAAGTACTCCACAGCGTGGCTGGCAAGAAAGGGTATAAAAGAAGAAAATCTAATGACATGGCCTCCTTGTTCACCTGATCTGAACCCAATTGAGAACCTGTGGTCCATCATCAAATGTGAGATTTACACGGAGAGAAAACAGTACACCTCTCTGAACAGTGTCTGGGAGGCTGTGGTTGCTGCTGCACGCAATGTTGATGGTGAACAGATCAAAACACTGACAGAATCCATGGATGGCAGGCTTTTGAGTGTCCTTGCAAAGAAAGGTGGCTATATTGGTCACTGATTTGTTTTTGTTTTGTTTTTGAATGTCAGAAATGTATATTTGTGAATGTTGAGATGTTATATTGGTTTCACTGGTAAAAATAAATAATTGAAATGGGTATATATTTGTTTTTTGTTAAGTTGCCTAATAATTATGCACAGTAATAGTCACCTGCACACACAGATATCCCCCTAAAATAGCTAAAACTAAAAACAAACTAAAAAAAACTTCCAAAAATATTCAGCTTTGATATTAATGAGTTTTTTGGGTTCATTGAGAACATGGTTGTTGTTCAATAATAAAATTAATCCTCAAAAATACAACTTGCCTAATAATTCTGCACTCCCTGTAGTATTTGAGAGCCTGTACTGTTATTTTGCTAATAATTATTGCAATGTAAATATATATATATATATATATAAGTAGGGTTATTATTTAATACATACAATATAAAAACACACTAATGGTTCTATCTACTAGAAACTTGATACCAGATATACATGTATAATCATATATTGTTTATGCCTCTCTATATCTATATTTATATATATAATTACACACATTATATTGTATTTTATATATATATATATATATATATATATATATATATATATATGTGTGTGTGTATCTGAAATACTAACTATTGTTATGGTGTACTAACCATGCGTATATATATATATATATATATATATATATATATATATATATATATATATATATATATATATAAAGGATCCAGTATGAAGCAGAGAGATGCAGTAACCATCATACCTACTATGTGCATTTTTAACTTAACATAAATTAAAATATTCCTTATAAATTCACATAGCTATCAATATTTAACTTTATATTGTTACATCAATTGCTCAATCCATAAATCAGGGTTTTATTACTTATGTGACCTTACAAAAACCCAGTTTCTTTACCTAATTAAAAGGATAGAACCAAGAGGCTTCAATGTTTTAATTATTGTTCTAAGCTAGAATAATGGAGCAAAGTAATTAGTTTGTCTGCATTAACAAGGCAGGTGCACCCTGTGTGTTTTGGGTTAGGCGGCATGATCTTCCATGCTATATTGGAAGGAATTACTGCAGAGGGAGGGTTACCATTGCTTTTAGTGCTAAGCACTTATTATTCCGATAAAACAAAACTATGAAGAATTAGAGGGGACTTTAAGTGAATCTAATAGATGGATATCTTTATAAACCCACTAACCAGTAGTAAGAAAAACAGTTTACTGCTAAAGAATACAGCAGAACAGATCATTGTTTCAAGACTGAATCAGCTTAATATAATAAGGATAGTATAGCAGTAGAGCAGTTGAATTATAATAATACAAATATATAAATTTATCTTTTAACATCTGACATGATAAATATAGATATACATAATAACGTGAAGATATGTATTATTAAAGGTGTTAGTAAGAAGCTGTAATCTGAAACACAAGATTCTCATCAGCTTGTAATAACTATGGGCATACCCATTTACGGAAAGTGGGGTATTGAGAGGTTCCCAAAAGCAAAAATGGTTAGTAAATACTGTGAAAGGATTCTCTATTAGCGTCAGGCAGTAGCAATGTAAATTACAGCCTTGTGGAAGACACTCCTCTCACACATGCAGCCTCCACTAAAGTATCATGGATGCCTCCAGACACCAGTCAACAGTAAACTCTTGTCCTTTCTGATTTAAAAATTTGCTTTATTATCTTTTTTTCCTGGCTAATTATACACTTAGAATAAAGTTTTCCATTATATATATATATATATATATATATATATATATATATATATATATATATATACTGTATGTATAGCCAGAAAATAATATAATATGATAATATATATACATTTGCTTAGTCGGTTTAGACCATTGTGATGTAGCACAGAAAGGAGGTACTTGATACATTACTATTGCAGGACAATCTTATGAAAACATTTTCTGTGATTAGGAGACTTGAGGATAGAAATACAACAACATATCGATTTCTTGTCCTTCCTTACTCATTTAATTATTTGTCCAAGACGTAACAACACCTTTAAAATGAAACCACAAGGAATCAGTGTAACCCTCAAAAGTTTGTAAGCAAAGTATTTAATTGTTACAAACCATTATAACTGGGATAGGAAGTAGGAATTAGTTGGCTTAAAAGGATTATGGTTTTAATGCGGAATAAAGGGTTTGCTGGTTTAGTTTAGACACATTAGCTTTTAAAAGATTACTTGAGTATTGACCAACAACCTCTGAGGCCGTCTTTAAAATAATGATAGGGGATGAGGGGTATCATTTTATTTGTGTTTGGAAAAGAGGTAATCCCAGTAGTCAGACTGGGATTCCCCACTGAGGATTATCCAGCAGGGGTTGTTTAATGCATTTAGTTAGGCCGAGGTAAAGCTCTGGTTTAAATTACTGTGGAATTTCATATATTCCTTTTCTATCAGTACAAAAGGAAATATGTTAGTAATGCCCTGGTGTATACATACAAACAAGGCACAATGCTGGAAAAGCAATACTGGATGTCTAGGGAAAGTAGCCTGAGGGTAAGGAAACAGCTTGTCAAATCATCCCAATTATTACATTTTACTTTAAAGAATGACTATATACATATTTATAGTATTCCCTTTTGAAGAACCGGACTTACTAATATGCAAAAAGTTTGAAAGACTGCCATTGTATATAGCCACTTGACAACAGAACTCAGTACAAGAGTAGGCAATAGTAGGATAACCCTCCCCCCATAGCTACAGGCAGAGAAGTAGTGCAATATGGAACCCGCCAACATACAAGCAGAGTCAGCTAAATGTTAGAATTTCTCTAAAAATGCATTTATGCTCTCGAGCTGCTAATGTGTTTTCTCAAACTAGTACAGTGGTCCATTAGTTGCTAGTACACAAAAACATAGATTTTACCAATAAATGTATGAATATCCAATATAAATTGGAGGGCAGCACACAGTCAAAGAGGAATTATGTCCATGGCATACACAGCTGATAATATTGTTGGTTTGTTACGTACTTGACAAACAAGTGTTTTCTTGAACTGTATTGGTCCTTTAATTACATATGTGTGTCCATTCAAACTTGTCCTATAACAATTTGCAATAGTGTGCCATATTATACAAAATATATATGGTTTGATAAATTTTTTATGATAGTATAATGCTGGTAAAACATGCTTCATTCTCTCAGGTGACCACGTGTATCAGCAGCCCAATATTGGATGTCCATGTTCCTGTGCAGATTGGCATAATATATATGTTTGATTTCTGTGTCTTTCAGTTGCTTGACCTCTTCATGGTTTGGGATTGGTCAACGTATCTAGCTGACTATGGGCAGCCAACATCTAAGTATCTGAGAGTGAATCCAAGCACAGCTTTAATCCTATTGGAGAAGTGAGTATACAGTACCCAGGGCTTACAGATTACTGCATGCACTGTGCTACACTAGTATATATCACCAGCACACACTGCTTTCTACATAATGTATAGTGTGTCACGTTAAAGACTGAGGTCCCTATTAAATTAGAAGTCCGCAGCAGCCACAGCAAAGTTGCGAGCCCAGCGAGCTCGATATCTCACAGTTACATAGCATTTAAATTAGAAAGTCCTGCGATCTACGTGTCCGAAGTCCAAATTCGTAAACAATGCTGTGGCGCATAGATTTTTCTGGCACAAATGTGATAATTTATTCAAACCTGCAGTTCCGACAGGAAAAATGTTTGTCACCTCACTGACGAGGCCCACAGAGGCCAAAACGCGTCTGGGGTTTGCTGTTTCTCCTGTTCAGGATAGAACTGCCTGGTATTTCGGGGCTGGGTCACTCTTTTGCGTGAGACCAGGCTGATATCCTACAGAAAATTTATTCTTGAGGAGGGCACGTGAGGTAAAAGAGGCTGCTCTCTGAGTGGATAACCGGACCTATAGGACAGGTATTGTCTGTTCTCAGATCGAGCACCTCTAATTTTGTTATAATGTATAGTTTGTCACGCTAAAGACTGAGGCCCTTATTAAATTAGATTTTTCTAAGAAAGTCCTGCAATCTACATGTCCGAAGTCCAAATTCATAAACTATGATGGGGTGTGTAGGTTTTTCTGGCGAGAACGCAATTTCGCGTTTACAGCCTCGAAAGATCAAAAACTTAGCTGGGACGTAGCTCGTAATTTCAAGGCCCGTAGGGAATTTCAGCCTGTAGCCGCAAATGTTTTATGGCCCGAAAAGAGGCTAATTTATTAGCCGTAACCAGGGCCGGATTGAGACCCTAAGCACTTATAAGATTTTGGTGCCCCCATATATATGTAATATATGTACCTTGAACAGCTCGACGTCATACGAGCAGCTTACGTATATTCCTTCCTGTCTTGCATAGATGTGCACACATTCAAACGCAAGGGAAACTTTGCTCCTACATCCTTTTCCCACCTTGGCAAGTAGAAGACTGACTGGCTTTATACGCCAGGGTTTCCAACTGATGTTGGTAACAAAAAGTAGAACCCCCACAAAAAAAGCTAAATTCCTATTCTTTACATGTTATACATTTCACTTTTTATGGCTAAATCCCATTTAAAAAAAAGCTAAATGTCTATTCAAACCATGTTATAATTTTCAAACAACAAAAGCTAAACAGATGCAAAAAAAGGTAATTAATTCAAATTTCTATGATGCCCTAAGCACATGCTTATATTGCTTAATGGTTAATCCAGCCCTGGCCATAACTTTTGCGGGCTGCTTTGCGCGGCCAATACGTCCAATTTAAAAGGGCCCTGAGTACACATCATTAGCACACACTGCTTCTACTCATTGCATTAAAGGGCCAATATACAATGAAAAGAAATATATGTTTGAAAACATTGTGTCTGACTAAGAGCAGAATTAAGCATGGGAAAAGTAATTAAGCATGTGTAAGGGGGGGGGGTACATTTCTGAAGAGCAATCCTTGCACTTCCTGATGCAAGCAGTCTGCATCAGCGCTTCTGAGGGGGAAGAGGTGTGTTGTCAATTTCAATCTGATCCAGTTATCTAACAAACCTTCATGTATTTCCTTGTCCATGGGTCCCCAACTTTCCCTCCAATGATAGATAAAAATACACCCATATTAGCCAGTGATGTAGAAAAGGCAAAATGTCACGCCTTGAACTGTTTATCAGACTGAAGAGTGAGTATTCATCACAGCCAACACTGCCTCTTTTGTAACACTCACTGCATGAATGTATAGAACCAGCACACACTGCTTCCTATACAACTACATGTACTGTGTGTTACATTCAGTGGCAAGAGCTACATAACTGGATGTCTAACTAGGCAAACAAGGCAGCCAGACAGAGCCTCCTCCCTGAGAGGAGTGCCTTATTTGCATAACAATATATTTACATTTCAGTTTATTTATTTTTAACACATAGCCCCTGTTTTCTACAGCCAGGGTCTAAGATCTTGTTCTTAGACCCTGGCAGGCTTGCTGTGCTATAGTGAAACAAACAGGGCAGGGGAGTTAATGGGCAAGTTCAAAGTGTCTGTGCCAACTCCATGTCCACTGAAGGGCAAGCTCTCCTGCTCCCTCAGGTCCAGAAAGGACCATAAATAGCTCACGTATGGGTCCCCACAGTGGCCAACTCGGATTCTTCATTCTCATGTCGGCTTTGCAAATAAAAGCAGTGCGTCTTGCAGTTGCCTGTAAGAGGAATAATTCTTAAAATTGGGAGTTCAGTTCAAATTATCCCCACTCCACCCCACTGTTTCCTTTTCAAGCAGAAAAAGCAAATAATATAATACATACAGCAAAATTATATACAGAAAATTTTTCATTAAAAAATCAATCTCATATATATATCATATATATGCTACAAGTGCCAGATATGTAAATTCGGCCCAGCAAAACTAGTGAAAAAAGGGCCCTGTTGTAAAATAATTTGGGGCCCCTCCCTTGAAACTCCATATTAGGTAGGTACATGTATGTGTGAATAAAAAAGCCAAAAATATATGGCTAGGGTGATCAGATCACCTTTGTGTAAAATAATAATATACCTTTCTCCATTCATAAATTTAGAGTCTCCCTTTTATCCATGCGCTGCCAGTAGCAGAGGGTCAATACCATGTTAAGGATCACTGTGCTTTGCACATTCTGCACCAGCAGTAGCTCCATCGCTGATTACAATAAATGTAACAACACACCATTTTCTGTGTAACACTCACTGCATTTAATATATGTCACAGTACAGAGTGAGTATACATCAATTGCACACGCTGCTTACATTGCACTTACTGCATGAGCTGTGGGGGATTTTTGCAATATTTTTCTAACATCCTCTTGCTTTCCCTATTGCTGCAAGAGTCCACAGGGGGTATGTATGGAGCTGTCAGACAAGTGCTATTAGTGTCTGTTACTTATTAATTCATATGAAGCACATATAGATAGATAGATAGATAGATAGATAGATAGATAGATAGATAGATAGATAGATAGATAGATAGATAGATAGATAGAGCCAGAGGGCTACAGGCACACACCCTCTAACATGTGCTTTCAGTCAGAAGACTCTGAATCTCAGTGGTCTCCATAGGAATACTGTGGAATGGTACCCCTTAACCCGAACACACTACACTAGCCCTAAAATCTTTCCTTACCCTATGTATCTATATAAACCCTTTCCCATATCAGGGAAGGGTTAAATAATAATATAGATAGATAGATAACGTTGGACAAACAGACATTTATGGATAGATAATTTATCATAATTTATACAAAGGGACCCAGACCTACACCTAGATTAGTAGTTTTAGGGGCTGCACAGGTGGCAGATGCACAGACATGTCTATATGAAGTCACATTTCTGTTAGTGTACCTTGCCCTCTCCTGGCATACTGTGTGTAGCAAGATAGATAGATAGATAGATAGATAGATAGATAGATAGATAGATAGATAGATAGATAGACAGATAGATATACAGATAGATAGATAGATAGATAGATAGATAGATAGATAGATAGATGAACCATTGAACACCTAAAAAGTGTGACAAATAAAAAGATAGAATAAATATGTGTTTATTGCAGTTCCTTTTATGACACCTTTTATTCACATTTTCTCTGTTTTATCCTCAGAATGAAAGACAGCAGCAAGAAGAACAATATATTTGCTCAGTTCAGGAAGAACGATCGGGACAAGCAGAAGTTGATAGAAACTGTAGTGAAGCAGCTAAGAAGCCTTGTGAATGGGATGTCCCAGCACACATAGTGCCAAGCAGGGGTCTAGCATGAAGAATTTGTACAGAAAAGCTCAACATTATGGCTTTTGTTTATTTTACTTTAACATTTTATTGCGGAAAGAAAATATATTGTGTTGGTGGCTTGGATTGTTGGCTCAAAAGCATTTTTTTAGGATTTTTTTTAATGAAATGGTATTTTCTACAGTTCAGGCAGGCGGTATTAATGCTGTAAATTAATGTTCACTGATGTGTACAGCTAATAAGGAATGTAAATATTTTATTTAAGGCCTAAACGGAAAAAGTCATGCCACTTCTATGCTACCAAAAGACTTCATCAAGGAATTATTGTGTTTAATGCCTTTGGATTTTAAGTCATTAAAAGGGCCGCATCTATTTTACTGCCTTTTATATGCAATTATACTGCAGTGGAATCTACCATTTTGGTTTCTTGCCGTGGTAGGAGACTTTGCTGATGAAGCTTCTATCTGCACAATTGGAATGTGATATCAAAAACTGCCAAAGGGTTTCAACAGAGCTAATGGAAATATCATTAGCTTAAATGCACACTCTCTCCTGAGAAAGTAGCAGTAAAATTCTGTTCATGAAAAATGGAACCAAACCATAAAGAATAAATGCATATAAAATGTAAAAATTTAAAGGTTATGTGTATTTTGCTTTATAAACCATTTTGCCCAATATCAAGTTTAATTATTGAAAAAAACAATATAGAAAACAAATTGGACACAATTGTCTTTTAAGATCACTGGATGGAAGTAATTACTTTAATTGGATTTGATACAGCCGATGCCTTTGTGATGGGCACTACATTACTGATTGGTTCAGAGGGGGCACAGGCTGTATTGTTTAAAGGGGTCTTCCTACCTGAATGTAATGAATGGAAGGAATTTTGTTGTTATGCATTCCTATTTGTTCCTGTTTCTCAGGGTTTTGCTGATTTTGAACTGTATTCTGTAAATATTTAATTTGTATTGTTAAATATCTGAAATATGGAAAATAAAATAATGTGAACAGGAAATTTTAAATAATCAGTATATTATTATTAATATGTGTGTGTAACGCTCCATAAACTATTTGTATGGATTTCCGTACATGCCGCAGTACGCACCGTGTAAGGGACAGAGAGGAGGAAAGAGACACATGGTAATGGGGGAAAGAGACACAGGGGGAAAGGGACACAGGGGAGGCAGGAGGGGGGGAGAGACACAGGAAAGGGGGAGAGAGACATAGGGGAGGGAGGAGGGGGGAAGAGACACAGAGGAGGGGGAGAGACACGGGAAGGAGAGGGTGGAAACATGAGGGGGAAAGAGACACAGGGGAGGGAGGAAAGAGACACAGGGTAATGGGGGAAAGAGACACAGGGGGAAAGGGACACAGGGGAGGCAGGAGGGGGGGAGAGACACAGGAAAGGGGGAGAGAGACATAGGGGAGGGAGGAGGGGGGAAGACACACAGAAGAGGGGAGAAGAGAGGCCGGGAGAAATAGGGGAGGGAGGAGGGGGGAAGAGACACAGAGGAGGGGGAGAGACACAGGAAGGAGAGGGTGGAGACATGAGGGGGAAAGAGACACAGGGGAGGGAGGAAAGAGACACAGGGTAATGGGGGAAAGAGACACAGGGGGAAAGGGACACAGGGGAGGCAGGAGGGGGGAGAGACACAGGAAAGGGGGAGAGAGACATAGGGGAGGGAGGAGGGGGGAAGAGACACAGAAGAGGGGAGAAGAGAGGGCGGGAGAAATAGGGGAGGGAGGAGGGGGGAAGAGACACAGAGGAGGGGGAGAGACACAGGAAGGAGAGGGGGGAGACATGAGGGGGAAAGAGACACAGGGGAGGGAGGAAAGAGACACAGGGTAATGGGGGAAAGAGACACAGGGGAAAGGGACACAGGAGGGGGGAAAGAGACACAGGAAAGGCAGAGAGAGACATAGGGGAGGGAGGAGGGGGGAAGAGACACAGAGAAAGGGAGAAGAGACACAGGAGGGAGAGGGGGGAGAAATAGGGGAGGGAGGAGGGGGGAAGAGACACAGAGGAGGGGAGAAGAGACACGGGAGGGAGAGGGGGTGGGAAATAGGGGAGGGAGGAGGGGGGAAGAGACACAGAGGAGTGGGGAGAGACACGGGAAGGAGAGGGGGGGGAGACACGAGGGGGAGGGGGAAAGAGACACGGGAGGGAGAGGGGGGAAAGAGACATGGGAGGGGGGAAGAGCTATATGTAATATTATACCATCATTTATGACAGGTAAACAACTAGGGCCTCATTCTATTACCGGCCGTAGGAGATGCGGGGCCGCAAGGACCGGCCGCAAGCTATTCGGCTATTCTATTCCCCTCCGGCTGGGGCTTCTGGCAGGCTTGCGGCCGGTGCCTTGCTATCTCTTGCGGCCGCTCGCGCCAGAGGAAATCCTTTGATCTAAAACGGCCGCAAGAGAATCGGCCGCAAGAAATTCCTATTTGCAATTCAATTGCTCCGGGAACCCTCTCTGCAAGGCTAAAAGCGAGCCGCAGCTTACTTGCAGCAAACAGGTCCCGCAGGCACCAACTAAGCACATAAAATAGCCGAAATAAAGCCATCCTGCACTCTGAGGAGACTATAAAGTGATTGTAGGTGTTAGCAAAAATAGCACAACATTACCCTATACTCAAATCCGTAAAAACAATTTTTTAATAAATATGTCAAATATCCATGGAAAAAGTCCAGAGTGCTTGGAGCACCTCAGACCTGGCCAGGCTGCGGCCGGAAAATAAACAGTTAATGTAAACTCGGATTTGGGCTGAATTGCAAGCTTAAGAGTGGGTTACTATTAATCCTCCTGTCCCCTAATATGATCCCTAGCATTTACAAAGATTTACAGTGCAGTCTTCAATTTATATTTGACTTAAAAAATTTGGGAGCCTTCGGCCGGTTCCAAGATATGCGGCCGGCCGTAAGGGGAGATCCTATATAATATAATTGCAAGATAACGGAACCCCCGCAAGGAATCGCAACCTTACGGACGATTTACGGCCGATAATAGAATAAGGCCCCTAGTGTGTATATATATATATATATAGGTGTGTGTAACCACAAATTCTGGTGGGCAAGAGAGTGACTAAATTATTATACAAGGTAAACTAAGCAACAATACAGTTGTGTGTACAATTACATGTCTACAACAGGACAGAAGCCCTGGTTCCAACTCAAAATCTCAAGATATACCATTTTTTTTCACTGCAATCTTAGAATCTGTGCAAGGACATGCACATGAGTTCATTAAGTGTCTTTTTTATTATTAATGTTATTATTATCCTTTATTTGTACAAGGCAAAAACAATATTAACACATTACAAAGAATGGAGGGCCCCGTCTTGGAGCTTAGAATCTAACATACACAGTCCTTTCCCTAAGCACCGAACCAGATTTAAACTCGCAATGTTACAATCTAAAGATTAAGGGTGTGAACAGATGCTTTTTTCTAATAAACTTTGGAAGATTTTGCGGCAGGCAGATAGTCTAGTCGAGCGAAGCAAGGAGTTCCATAGAATAGGGGCAGCAAGAGAAAAGTCCTGAAGGCGGGAGTTAGAGGTGGTGACAAGAGAGGAGGAAAGAAGAAGGTCATCAGCAGAGCAAAGAGGGTAGTTTGGAGAGTATTTTGAGACAAGAGCAGAGATATAAGGGGTGCACTACTGAGAGCTTTATAGGTTAAGGTGATGATTTTAAATATTATTCTGTAGTCTATGGGAAGCCAATGGAGTCACTGACAGATGCTGCAGGCACTGAGTGCTTAGTATGGTAGGAGTCTAGCACATGTGTTCATTATGGATTGGAGTGGGGACAGAGGAGTGATGGGAAGGCCAGCAAGGAGAGAGTTACTGTAGTGGAAATGTCAAATAATAAGAATTTTAGTTATGTCTTGTGTAAGGTAGGGACGTATTCTGGAGAATGTTTTATAGGTGAAATTGTGATTGGTTGTATATGAGGAATGTAACAGAGGGTAGGATCAGGTAGAACTCCAAGACGGTGGCCTGGGAGGTGGGGGTGATGATGGCATTGTCAATAGTAAGAAATTTGAGGAATGGAAGCTGTAATGGAGGGTGGGAACATTAGGAGCTCAGGATTTGACATGTTGAGTTTGAGTTGACAGGCGGGATATCCAGGAGGATATGCATGAGAGAAGTTGGCAACTTGTGCCAGAATAGAGGGGGTCGATGGTGTTGAGAGGTAGATTTGATTGTCATCGTAATATACAGGATACTGAAATCCAAAAGATTTAATTAGGGTACCAAGGGAGAAAAGGATGGGACCTATGACTGAACCTTGGGGTATGCCAACCGTCAGAGGGCAAGGTAAAGGAGAGGTACTAGAAAAGGAGACACTAAATATACAATCTTCTAGGTAGGATGTAAACCATGAGACATTCTGGAGAATTAGAATAAAGAAGTGACCCTTGGACTTAGAGCAAGTCACTTGTGACTTTAGTGAGCGCTGTCTCAGCGAAGTGTTGGGGTCAGAAGTCAGACTGGAAGGGGTTGAGGAGGGAGTTGGTGGAAATAAATTGGATAAGACGTTTGTAGAAAATTCACTAAAGCAGTTTTAAAGCCAGGGGATGTAGAGATCGGGTGATATTTAGAGTCAGAGTCAGAGGAGGGATTCTTGAGAATAGGCATGATTTAAAAAATTATAGAAACTTGCCAGTGTTTAGGGAAAGGTTGAATAGATGTGTGAGAGCTGGGATGAGTGTGGTAGAGAGGGGAGAGATAAGCTGTGATAGAATAGGATCTTGTGGACAAGTTGTAAGGCGTGAGGTTGATCGTAGACTAGAGACTTCATGGGTATGGGACTGGGGAAGGCTAAGGGCTGGGTGTTGTCGATTGGTTGAGATTAGGCTGTTTTAAGGCCACATTGGGAGAAGAGTTCGTTCAGGACGTTTTCAATTTTATTTTTAAAGTGGGTGGCAAAGTCTTCAGCCATGATACAGGAAGGGGTGTGTAGAGGAGAGTGTTTAATGTGCCGAACAAACGTTTGGCATAGGAGAACAGAGTTCCTCCATAATCGCTCAGCAGTATTGGAGTACCTCTGGATGTGGCGTGTTTGTGTAGTGTGCCATGGTTGTAGTTGAGCGTGCCCTTAGTTATGGGGGCAAGAGAGTCAAGGTTGTGTTGTACTGGGTGGTGGCAAGTGAGGGGGCTGAGATGGGGCTGTAAGACATTGGACAGATATTGTAGGTCAAATGCTTGCAGGTTTCTGTGGGTTCTGGTGGTCGGGAATGAAGAAGGGCAGTGAGTGGAACGGTGTCTCAATATTTAATCCAAAAAATAGTTTGTTGGAACCTTTATAGCATATGGATCCTGTTATAACACCACTTTTGTGTGTTAGCTAACCAACACAGTACTATAATGTTTTGTCATGGCACATGTATGTAACTAATCCCACTACACGGATACCCAAAGTGTCAAAACAGTGCTGCCCCAGGGTACATGGCTGTATTACTATTTTTACACTTCTGGCCCTGTGAGAGCAATATTGTGTGTATACATTTGGGCTTAATAAATCTTTCAAAGCCTCAGTCAGATCCCAGATCTTTGTCTATATATATATATATATATATATATATATATATATATATATATGTGTGTATACCAATTATTGATATATAGATCACTGTACAAAATGACCACTATTTTTATATATATATATATATATATATATATATATATATATATATATATATATATATACACACACACAGGTATATTTGTATAAATATTTCATAAATGTATAATAGATTCACCAATGTGTGGTTCCCTCTCCTTTAAAATATGTGTTGCTTTTCTATTATATTTCTATTATTTTTATTTTTTATAGGGTTATGATTTAGTAGTGTGTTGCAATGAATTGTGAATCTCTCTTTCTCTATATGCAGTATATGTATATATATATATAGACACACACTTGCCCATACATTTTAAATTATAATAATAATATGTTTTTAAGAATGTTAAACTGAAATATATCTATCTTTATAGAGATTTGACATTATATATACACAATATAATTATATTCAAAGAAATACAATGCATGACATATCCTTCATGGTGTTTTATTTTGATCATTATAGAGAACTAAGCTTAGCACATATGCTTCCATTTACTAAAAACATGAAATTTAAGCTCAGATTGACACATAGGTGAGATAAATAATTTAGGGCCAGATCATCTTCCCACTATAATGTGCCATTGGGTTTAGCTCTCAGTCTCCATCCCAGCATCCCATCTAGGCAATAGGGGGGGATCAGTCCTGCTCATTTTGATTTGATGCTCCCTTTTGTTCTCTATAAAATATACCTCAATCACTTAGCATCTCCCAGATATTGGCCTTGGTTGGGTTGTGTCCAAATGGCTATTGGCAGACTTTGTATCCAGAGAAGGTCTTGACTACTCTCCTTTTATTGCAGTTTGTGATCTGGGGAATTGGCCATCCTGGGAGCTACATTTGAAGCTGTAAATTATTGAGAGTGGGCTCAAACTCTAACAGATTTATACTGATGGTGCTATACATTAATACCAGATGTATATCATGCCTGCACTCCCACGGATAATGTGTGAATGTGCAGAGACATATGTATATCGATTGAGGTTAGATGTCCATTTCTATGACTTTCAGTGTAGTAAGATCAACATCTACAATGTGAGTCAATAATGATATCATGATATGGTTAACCCTTGTGATAGTGAGGGTACAAAGCAATGACATTGGGGCACCCTGGCACAAAATAATAATACATTATATATGGAACATTTATAATATATGTAATATAACTATAAGATGGTATGCCTGTGGGTACTGAACTATATGTAATACATAAACAAGTCTGGACTCAGTGAGCAATAGTAATAAATAGTAATATAGGGGAAATGCAAATGAGCCTCTAGATGAAACAGAGAGTGAGATGACATCTTGCAAGTCTTTGTGATAATTAATAGTGTATTATTCATAACTGACTACTGTCATTGGTTTACAGCCTTAGCACCTCCTAATATATATATATTAGTTTTAATAGTGTTGCATATATCCATTTCTTGGGTCATATTATTTTAATTTATGTATTTTTTAGTTTTTTGTATTAAATGTTACATGTAAAAAAAAAAATATTTATTTAAAAACAGCTTTAGTAATGCATTGTTTACAAACAATACATTGATACATTAACTAGGCTTATGTGGTTAGAGAGAGACCAGAGAATGGATGGATAGAGATAGATAAATAGATAGATAGATAGATAGATAGATAGATAGATAGACAGACAGACAGATAGATAGAGCCAATCAGAATGCATTATGTTTGAATTGTGCATAATAAACCTTTGAATCCATTTTCCATTATAACACTGTATATTACTCCACACCGGGGTTTTGCTTCTATTACTTCACACCCTAATTGGTTATTCATACCGTCTGGATCATGGTTACCCGGTTTATAAGATGGAGAGGACACAAGAAGCCACTTCTGGATGTGTAGGTCCTAATGACCTGGCACTGTAGATCTTTAGCTTCTTCTCTATAGCAGGTGTTTCTATTTTCACCTAGTGAAGAAGAACCAGCTAAACAGAATATTATCTCAGGGTCCCATCCAAGGACTCTAGGACTGCCAGCAATACTGAGTCTTGTGTGTATAAGAGTGTGGAAGATTCCGAGACAATCTGCAAGAGTTTGGACAGATTAGCAACAATATTGCATAGATTTATTTATAATGACACTTTTACTGTTGATGATCAACAAAATAATTAAGTACAGAGGCACAGAGTAATCTGAAGATCCATACACATGGAAGAAAATACAGAGCAGAGGTCCTCAAGCTCTTAAATCATTTCTCACATTTACAAGGTGTGCAGCTCTGGTCTAAATCTCAGCTATTATTATAGAACATGGGCACTTATATGTATATATATGTATCTATAACCTAAATATACAAGGTTTCGCAACATTTCTAAAAGTGAAAAATGATACTTAATTTAGGGTAAATGGGGCTATATGTGAGAAACAATTGTTTCTTTCAATAACATATATATAAACAAACGATGGATAGATAGATAGATAGATAGATAGATAGATAGATAGATAGATAGATGGATGGATGGATGGATGGATGGATGGATGGATGGATGGATGGATGGATGGATATTTCAGTTTCATCAGATGTATGTCAGTTAGTTCTTTATATATTAAACTAAATATTTTCTTTAACCTGTCAATTTATTACATCTGTCTAATCTGTTTATGTAGTCTATCTACCTACTTACCTATCTATCTATCTACCTACCTACCTATCCTCAGCATGATCATGAACTCCCCCCATTACCATGCCACCTCTGTATTTGGGCTATTTGCCACTGGCTACCTGATCTTGTACAGAAGCCCCTTAGGAAGCACCTTCTCCAGCCAAGCCCCCCACCCTCCTCTCTGAGAGCTGTCACATCACCAGCTTCTGACCAGCTCCTGCATTCCTTCAATCAATATCATCACATCCAATGTGTCCAATCATAGCACTTTTACCATCTACTTAGATATGCAGAATTACACGTCATCTGTGAAGGTGGAACATATATTAAGCCAATATGTATATAAATCTAGCTAGGAAAGAGAACAGACTATAGACATTGGATGGTTGGTGTAAGACCTCTTCAATACATGAATCACTCCTATGGACACAGTGCTTAAATAATCTGGTGAGTATAATCTAAAATCCCTAATAATAAAAAAATTTAAAAAATAGGTTTCCTAGATTCTAAAAACTTTTAAAAGTTTGCATGCAATTTATAGTGATTTTATTATTTCATTTAAATATCTTATTTTCCCATTGTCATCTAATAGCTATTTTACAAATAACTGCAGATAGCAATTTACACAAGACCTTTCAGATGTGTAGCCTGAAGCAAACCCTCTTTATCTTCAAGGAATAAATCTTCCTAGCCAGCTTCTTCCTAAGATATTTTGGGGGACTAAATATATCACTTCCCATGCCAAATATATAATGAAAAACATGAAAGCTGCAATTTTACCCCTTATAATCAACATAACTTCATCTTCAGAGCTCACTTTATAAGTATTTCTTGCTGCCATAAATATAACTATTTTTTTCAGGAAGAAAAATATTTGTTTGAATAGATCTCTCTGAGTATATTATTTTATTATATTTATTTTTATTATTTGATAAAAAAATTTATTTTATTATTTTTTATTATTTAATTATTTTTTCCATTTTTTTTTATTATTATTGATTATGTTTTTAAGTTAGCACCTTCTGCATTAATCAGAGTGTTAAGGTTCCCAGAGCTGAAACGCCTCCTTGTGTCAATGAAGCCATTACAGCACAGTGATCAAGACTCTACTGGCATTCACTGTAACACTGGGGGCACTTCCCAAGTTTCTATTCTGACGCTTCTTTCAATCTCACCAGAGTCAAAGGAGAGTTATCCAAGGAATATTAAGTCTACTCACTGCTCAGAAGATGTTTCTCATAGAGATCAGTTATATGTCCTTCTTTGAAGCTGCTTTGACCTCAGTACTCTCCCTGGTGCTGCTCCTGGCTGCTTCCCACCAGCTATGGTCACTTAGATGGCACAGCACTAGGGACAGAGGTAACAACCTACCTCTCCCCAAAGGCTCCATGGGATGGCCATTCTTTGGAGAAACCTTGCACTGGCTGGTTCAGGTAAGAAGAATTTCTGCTTACTATTTGCTCAGACTTTCAATCACAACACCTTAAATACGCTTACCTTATTTACCTTTTTTTTGCAAAGTATCTATTATATCCTTAAGACATAGACAGCAATTCCATTCTGATTTTACTTCTGTAATTGGTTAACTTTTTTTTTTTATATCCTAAAGATATTGAATTAGTATTTGTGTCATTTATGACACTTTATATGATACTGACTCTATTGTAGAATAAAATCTTAGTTAATATGTAATTGCAGCTATAAGTCAAATCTACATTCTAATACTGAAAATTCATCTCTAGATAATATTTCAAACTAATTAAGATTTATGTAGTAATATTCAAAATGTATTTATATCCAGACACTGGTAATTTGTAAATATCTATGTCTAATATGTAGATACAAATATAGGCATTTGGACGCTTATATTGCTAATTTAGTATTATCTAGATAATAATATTGCAGATATATTTATATTTAGACACTAATTTAGGAATATCTAGACTAA